>JARHVA010002084.1:0-502500 GCA_037957365.1 Torreya grandis | reverse complement strand
AGTTGCATGGTGCCAAGTGTAGAAAGCTAAGCATTGTATTGTATTCTATATTGATCATGATGGTATACACACACATATGTGAGAGAACTACTTATGGTTTGAGCCCTATTTGATGTATCATAACGTAGGCAATGACCTAAGCACCTACCTAAAACTACACACTCATTTCTATTAACCAATGTTGTAAAAAAATTATTTTAAACAAATAATAGATAATTAGAATTTGATTTGATGAATGCATTCATCAAGACTAGGGATTAAAAAAACACACTCATCTCTCTGAAAAGTGAGTGAGCTATTTGGAGCTTGGGAAATGAAGATCAAGATTATCAAATTAATTTCATGATATTTGATAGTTGCTATAAACATACTTCTATAGTTTTAAATGTGCCACTAAAGGAGTTTTATGGCTTTGACCAAGGTTTTCTATTTCTCCTGATTTTTTGGGATATCTTATTCTCCTTGTCTAGATATGTCATTCATTATGTTTTTTGTAATTGTCTCCATATTTCTTGAAAATCAAATATTATTCTATAATTTATTTATACTTTTCAATTATTCTAAAATTTTAATTTCTAAAATTAGTTCTGATTTTACACTTTTATTAGATCAAATATATTTAGATTTCATTTCAATATAGTGTAGGTGAATGTGGTGTATTTTTATGTAAAACCACTTTTTCCTATACTAAAATAATTAACCCTATAGAATAACAAATATTAGATTTAAATCTATGTAAAAAAATCCAATCTCTTAGGATAAAGCACAACAAATCAGGCTATTGTGAAATTAATAGTTAATCAATACTAGAAACATTAAATTAGCATGCTTAACAAATAATAATTACCAAGGGGATATCTTTAGGTGCTTATAATTTAATAAAATCAAATTTATAGACATCAAAATTTTGGCATACAGTTCACTATGTCGATACTACGTTGATATTTCCACATACACATGCATCTTGAAATGAATGACAATGTGGAAATTTTCCCCAAATAGAACAAACAATGCAGTCAATATTTTGGTCCTTACATCAAAAAATTTCAACGTCCATGAATATATGGAAATTATGACATCAAATTTAAGGTTGAACTTTTGACCAATTTTGACATACATTTCCAAGTTTTCAACCTTTAAAGCCCTTGATTTTGAATTTTGGACGTCAAAATTGACGTAAATGTTTCAATCAAATGTTGTAATGTGTGAATTCATGATGTAACAATGCAAATATATTCCAAACAATGATCGAGGTGTGAATTCTAATAGAGGTTCTTCAATGTTGGGAGGAATACTTCACATTTTAAGCATCAGTGGCTGCATAGACTAATTGAAACTTTAAATCACTATTTTTGCTCAAAAATTCCCCTTCTCCTTCAAAGTCACTCTAGACTCACCTCTAATGGGTTTTCTTGATTCATTCACCATGAAGGGGGAAATACAATTTAGGAACAACTGCCAAATCTTAAAATTGTGACTTCTCAATATCTAAATGAGTTCATGATGCCTCTTTTGCCATGCACTAGTAAGAATTTAGACCCCTTGGAAAGTGATCATAGTAAAAGCCTCTTGCCCATGTAATTATTGATTCTTTTTGGTCCCAAAGTACTGAAATAGAATCTTCCATTGGCTTTTTCTTAGCTTTGCTTTGAAATTTTCATCCTCATTAAGCCTAGGTGGCTGCTTATAGAGCACAATGCTGAAAATTTTATTATGCATTAGCTACCATGGAATGTATTGACTAATTCCAGTTACGGTATGGTTAAATTTTATTGCTAATGCTCTTAACTTTTCTAAGAATGGATCTAAGGTTCCAATCCACCATTTATCATCAAATCCAGTTGTAGAATATGTGGTAAGAAGTCATCAAAGTGTATGATAAATCACAAAGATGTGACTAGATTGTAGGAACTGAAATGTCATCCACTTTCATGACTCAATGAGTTTATTTTTGTAAAAAATAATTAAGCCTCATGAAGATCCAAGGCTTGCACAAAAAATGAACCTAGTCCAGCTCATTACATTTGAAAATATAAATGAATTAATAGTTCAAATATGATGTTAGGCGTATTACAATATGAGTTACTAATCAATTTTATTTTTGGGTGATACAGGATTGTTGGTTCACCTGAGAATGCTCTTGATCAGAAACCCTAGGTATGTGAAAAATCTTAGGAGTCCTAGGTGAGATCCTCTAATAATCATCCATAATGACCAATATCAAAATGACTTGTCCAAGTTGCATCTTCAAAAACCTTGCTCTTCAATTTAACTAAATATTCCTTGTAGTCTTTGTCTTTTGTCTACTTGATGACTCTAGAATCCAAAATTGATTTATTTTTTTTCTTTCTCATCTCAAGGAGCTGCTACCTTCAATCTAGAATAGGTGAATATAAACTATAATCATCATTACTTGGTTGTCCTTAATGGTAAGGGTACAAGTCTACAACATTGTATATTGGGGATATGTTGATTCCATCTGGCAACTCAATCTCATATGCATTATCCAAAAACCATTTCAACACCTTGCACAATCCTATTTTATTCCATTTGAGTTTGTTTAGGTCCCTTTTAGAAACCTAAGCTTCCTCAAATGAGCAAGGACCAATTCACCTACCTAAAATTCCACCTCCCTTCTCTTAAGATCTACATGCTCTTTGTATTTGATGGTACTTTGCTTCAGTTATTCATGCACATGTTCATGTACCTCCTTCATGTAATCAATAAAGTTTTCCACTTTATCTCTATTCATTCTCACATCCATCAAACCTCAAATGGATGGTACCTCTAGGATTGTGCCCATATGCTAATTGAAACTATGTTTTTCTAATGCTTCTATTCACTTAATTGTTGTAAGAAAACTTATCTTGTGCCAAGACCAAATCCAAGGTCTTGGCTTGTCTCGTACAAAACATCTCAATAAGTTTCCAAGGCTTCTATTTACATCCTCTATTTGAGCATCAGATTGTGAATGATGGCTAAATTGAACTGTAACTTTGTGTTCTACTTCTTCCACAATATCCTCCATAAATTCCCGAATAACATTGTGCCTCTATTTGATACTATGTTTCTTGTTATCCCATGCAATTTGAATACCTCCTTGAAAAATAAGTTCACTACATTCATAGCATCATTAGTGTTTTTACATGTAATAAAATGAGCCATGTTAGAAAATATATAAAAATTATGAATATGGAATCATTTCCCTTTGGTGTTCTTGGAAAGCCTAAGATGAAATTCAAGCTTATGTGCTCCCAAGATATTTGTGGAATTGGTAATAGTTTGCACAACCCTACATTTTGAAGCTTGCTTTTTTGTGGTTGACAAATTCTACAAAATTCTAGAAAAAAAATTCACATATACTCCTATCTTCAGCCAAAAATATCTCACTTAGTTGTGCCAATGTATTTACAAAGCCAAGATGTCCTTCAAAACCTCCACTATGCATTTCCTTAATAAGGTTTTCTCTCAATGAACCTTGGGTCACACGCAAATTTTATCATCTAAACCATAAATATTCTTCAAGAAATTAGTCCGACCATGGATTTCCATCCGTATTGATTGGAATCTTGCATCCCACCCATGCCTCACTAAAATTTGCATCATCCTTTTCCAAATATTTCAAATAATCAAACTTAGCTACTTCTATTTGTATCTCATTTAGAAAAATAGCTCTTCTACTCAATGCATCAACTACATGCTTAGATGTCCCACTCTTATAGTTGAGAACAAATGAACAACTTTGAAGAAACTCTACCCACGTCATATTGTGTTGATTCAACTTACCTTGACTATTGATGTACTGCAAGGTCTGATGATTTGTATATAAAACAAACTTTTGGTAACAAATATTGTCACCACTTATTTAGAGCTTGCACCATGGTGTAGAATTCCTTTCCATATAGCGATTATTAATGCTTGATATCATTTAACTTCTTACTGAAATATGCTACAGGTTTGTTCCTCGAATTAGAACATCTACCATCTTTGTCCCACTTGCATCAAAATCCACTTGGAACACTTTATTGAAATCTTGTAATGCGAATACTGGTTGTTTAGTGATCTTCTCTTTAAATAATTTGAAACCTCTTTAAGTTTCTTCTATCCACACATTAGGTTTGGTCTCCTCTCATAGTTTCAATAATTGGTACACGAATAACACTAAAATGACAATTCAACTTCAAGTAGAAGCTTGCCAAACAATTGAAAATACTTGCATCAAATATGCTCTTTAGATTTGGAAATTCCAATATTGCTCTCATCATTTCCCAATCCATTCTAGATTCAATATGGGACGCTATAAATTCAAATTATACCAGTTTTTTTTCATGAAACTAACTTTTTCAGGTTCACAAATAACTTCTCCTCATTCAATTTCTCTAATACTTGCCTTGAATTCAATGTGTGTTCTTTTTTCCTATTGGAAATAATAATATCATCAAGATAGACAATAAAAAAACTTAACACTTCATAAATTAGCCACGTAAAGGTGCTTGGCACATTGGTCAATCCAAAAGGCATCACTAACCACTCATACAACATGCTAGGAAAATCCTTGTTAGTACTCACATGGGTGAGTAATTATATTAGTATGAGAATAATGTAATTGTGTGTGTAAGAGTTTTATGTGATTAATAACTCACATAGATAGGATTGTGTGAGGTAATTTAGAGATATGTGAAATAATAAAGGTAGGGATGAGAGAGATTTTAAGGAGAATATAAGTTGTCAAAGATTAGCCTTGACTCCTCATTTGTAAGAGTTCATTGAACTATAAATGTGTAATTGTATTTAATGAATAGCATCCCCAATTGAATATAGTAATTTATTATTAGTGTGTATGAGTTTGTACTCCTATTATTCTGTGTGGTAACCTTTGATAATATATACCAAAAATATCACAACCCTTCCTCCGTCATGAATGTGGGCTGCCACTCATCACCTCGCATATTCTTATTTGATGATATCCACCCCTCAAATTTATCTTGGAGAATTAATTGTTTTTGCTTAGTTAGTCCATGAGATCATTCATGCAAGGAAATGGAAACAAATACTTGATTATTATCTTTTTAATTAATTGAATGAATACACATTCTCCTCTTACTACTTTTATTTTATGCTAACACTACTAATACAACACATAGACTAAGGCTCTATCTTATTAATCCTTTGTATATAATCTATTTCACTTTCCTATTGACCTCTTCATTTTCCATGGGAGTCAATTGATACGTTGCCTTGTTCGGAAGACTTGAACCTAATATCAAGTCCATGTGATGGCTTATGCTTACTATTTGTGGTAATCCTTATGGAGGGTCATTTTAAATGACCTTATTGTATTATTTGATTAACTCACTATTTTCATCAGGCATTTCACTTGATTTCCTAGTTGTCCCATCCTTCATTGGCTTGGAAATGAAAGCATACATTCCACTGCTTTGTTTTCTACCTTCAAGAATTCTTTACTTGAAACTAAGAGAATTTTGTCACTGTTGTTTGATTTGTCCTCGTTTTCCTTCAACAGACTCAAAAGTGTACTTCTTACCATCCTTTTCAAGTGTGATAGCGTATTCTGTCCAATAATGTATAACTCTTATATCTTATTGCAACAATCTACCCAACAAGACATGGACAACATCCATTAGCATAACATCACACCAAACTTCATCCTTATAAGACACTATCAAAAAAGTAAGTAAACATATTTCATTCACGACTAACTAGTGGCCTTTTTGAAGTCTTAAAACTTTGTGAGGACTAGGGTGTACTATCCTCTTCAAGCCAAGCTTGTCTACCATTTCACCAAACACTAAATTCTTTGTGCTACCACTATCAATTATAACTTTACAACACCTACCACCTGATTGACATATGGTTATGGAGATATTCTTCCTTAGCAATGGTTAATTTTCCTTCTTTTTTGGTTTCAGCAATACTTTTTTTTTCTCATGAGGGTATATTTGTATTCAAGTTCTTCAATGTGATCTAGTGATGTGACCAATTCTTTATCAGCTTGTACATCATGAGTGTTGGCTTCATTCGTTCTTATTTCATCATTTTGTGACTCTTGGGAACTCATAGGCCCTATGACCAATGTCTTCACATATGAAACACATTCCAGCAAAGGAACTTCCTACCTCTAGCATAATATCCTCTTCTTCTTGAAGGATACAATCTACTTCTTGATGGTTGATTCTGATCTTGTGAAGTACTATCTTCTCCTTCGTGATTATTTTGTCCCCTTCAATTATTTGGTTGAGCCCTTCTTCTAGTGAATCTACCTCTACCTCTTGTTGTACTTTGGTTTTTTCTAGACAAATTATCCTCGGTGTTCAAGGTATAATGATAAGCCTCATCAACAATTCTCACTTTGAATAGAGTTCATTCATCCTGGAGTTAAAATCTTAGTCCATTTAGATATCTAACAGTTTATTGCTTCTCCTCTTCTTTCATATATGTTCTAATTTGCAAGTGCACAAATTCGTGTACTCTTGCACATAAAACTCCTTATGTGTCAAGTTATTGTTTGTAAATCTTATGTTGATGGTTCAAGGCCATCAACTGTTCCTTAAGATGCTTTAGTATTTTAGGCCATAACCTTACTTTCTCCTTGCATTATCTTTTTTGAGACTGCTGCAAACTATGCCATCATAGGGCACCATGTGACTTCAT
Source organism: Torreya grandis (assembly GCA_037957365.1). Classification (NCBI taxonomy): domain Eukaryota; kingdom Viridiplantae; phylum Streptophyta; class Pinopsida; order Cupressales; family Taxaceae; genus Torreya; species Torreya grandis. Next base: position 495,828 of record JARHVA010002084.1, on the reverse strand, counting down.
TTTGCTGACATCAAACTTTACTCTTCTAGGATCATCTTCCTCCAAGTTTTCCATATCAAAATATCTCTCAATCTCCTTCACTTAATCTACAAATAGGTCTGGCTTTAACTCTCCTTTAAATCTTGACACATTTGGATTGACCTTGGCCCCTTTTTTGGATATATAGCTTGAATTAATCTTTCGATGGGATCTAGAGTCCCAATGGGAACCCCTCGTAGCTCCACTTCATCCTCAAATTCTTTTTGGCGTACTATAGTCTCCAAGGCCTCCATTATGCTCAACAATTCTTCATTTTGATCTCTCCTATGTCATCTTCTGCCTCTCTTGATCCCATTGACAACAAATCCTCTTTGGGCCATCTCTATTTTCCCAAACCTTTCTTGTCGGAAGATGTTTCTCTCTCACCGTCAATCTCTGACTTTCTTGCTCGCTACCCACCTATTACCAGTGGAGAATAAGCCGAGAACAAGCAGCTCTTCTCTCTTTGTTCTCTATCCACTTACAATAGTGAAATTACACTTTCACACTTCACTCTTCTCAACCTGTACCTACATGATACTCCATCTCTGATACCAAATTAATGTGGTGAGGATAGAGATTAAAACTTGTTAATCCTCATTACCCCACAACTGTACCAAAGTGCACAAGGTTACCTCTGAAATGGGCCAAAGGCACGGAGGTTAATTCACATTCACAAATTATCACTATAAGTTCCACTGATCATGCTGAGGGAATCCATACGTTGCCTCAACAAGCATTACAACACCAATACATTTCCTTTACTACTGTTAGTTTTCATCGTGGGCAGAGCACACAGAGAGGATTATTGTATTTTAATCCAAGAAAGGACCGTCTGTATGATTTTCACCAGATGCATCTTCAAACACTAAAGCAAACCAACAGAATAAAGCAATTGAAACAAAGGAACAACAGCGAAAACGTCCATGGAGATTTCACCACGTTTTCTAGCAAACTGTTTGCAATAACGCAAATTTTATAACTCCCATCCCAAAAGCTAGGATGGATTCACTATCTCTAAAAACCCACATCAAATATCTACGTCGATTCAAATGGAGGGCGTTTTCACATACCGAGGCCACTGTAATATTGCAAATATATTCCTAATGATGACAGCTATGTAAATTCTGAAAGAAGTTCTTATATATCAGGGGAAATACTCCACAATCTACACATTAATGGATGCCCAGACTGATTAAAACTTTAAATCACTATTTTGGCTTAAAAAACGCCCCTTCTCCGTAAAAGTCTCTCCAAACTCACCTCTAATGAGTTCCTCTACAATTTCTCTTGATTCATTCACCATCAAGGGGCCAATATCAATTAGGAACAATAATCAAATCTTAAAATGGTGACTTCTCAATATCTAAATGAGTTCATGCTGCCTCTTTTTCCATGCAACATCCTGAATTTGGACCCCTTGGAAAGTGATCACGACAAAAGCCTATTCCCCATGTAATTATGGATTTTTTTGGTCAAAAACAAACCACAATTAAATCTGTCATTGGTTTTTTCCCAGCTCTACCTTGAAAATTTTATCCTCATTAAGGTAGGGGTTTCATGTTGGGAGCTAGCTAATTATTTTTAACGGGTATTGCAGAGAAATTATAGGAGTGATTTTCCGGTTAGCAGTCATGTGATTCTTTAATTTCTGTGCAATAATACTGATGGGAAAAATTAATAGTATTTTACTAATAAAATTTATTTTAAAAATAATAAAAAATTTGATTGGATACAAAGTTATAGTCAGCAATCAAAAAAAATAGAAATAGCCATTCAAATCTTCAGCCCCCTACTACTTCTCACCCCCGAAAAGGTTCTTTCTAAACAATGACTGCACCTTATTTTAAGGTGTAGACATTTTCTTAGCAATTTTTAAACTAATAATGGTACACAAGACCGTTGTGAGCAAAATTATAGAGGTAGTAGCCCCCAACATGAAACCCCTTTGTAAACCTAAGTAGCCATTTCAGAAGCACAATTCTGAAATTTTACTTGTGAGCCAGCTACCATGGAAGGTATCAATTGATTCCACTTCTGATTTGTTGCAATCTCCTTGATAATGCTAGCAACTGATCTGGGAATGGATCCAAAGCTCCAATTCACCATTTATCATCAAATCCATTTGTAGAATACGTGGCAAGAAGTCATCAAAGTGTTTGATGAATCACAAGCATGTGACTAGATTGTGGTAAATGAAATGTCTTCCACTTTTATGATGTAATGAGTTTGTTTATGTACAAAATGACGAGTAGCATCCAGCCTTCCCAACATCTTCAATGCATGAGTGGTGAGGTGTCTTTGGTCTTCATGAGGATCCAAGGCTTGCACAAAAAGTGACCCTACTTCAGCTTAGGACATGTGAAAATAAAAACTACTTAATAGTTCAAATATGATGTTAGACAGATTATAATATGAGTTACTAATCTATCTTCTTTTTTAGTTATGTGGGATTTTTGGTTTGCCCGAGGAGTCTAGTACATCATGGGGTCATCATGATTGATAAAAGAATTTCAAATATGATGTTAGACAGATTATAATATGAGTTACTAATCTATCTTCTTTTTAAGTTATGTGGGATTTTTGGTTTGCCCGAGGAGTCTAGTACATCATGGGGTCATCATGATTGATAAAAGAATGTTATGTTTAGGACCCTCTATTTGTGTAAACAGTACCACATTGGACCCAATATTTTGGGCATTTACATTTGCTCTTCAATGGATATTATAGTTGATTTTTTTTTCCAAACCTATTGTCAAAAATATAAGAGTATTTGCATCTATAAAGTATCATTCATCAAATGGTGTAGCCCTATTTGAATTTTTTGAATATTTCCTTGGTGAGTAGAATCAGGGTATTAGGGGTGATAATATACATTTAGAAATAGTCAAACAATTTTTTGTATGACTTCAATATATGATGAATATTATATGGATTGGTGAAGTTGATTTCCTATTGATAGCATATTACATAGCACCATGCTCATACAAATGTAAATATTTTAGGATATTAAGATTGTCTTCTTTAGTATGATATATTGTTCAACATAAAGATACAAACCATTTTATGGAGTTTTTCCAATTTATTAGGAGATCATAAACATCTAGAATCTAGTCTACTCAGCTCAACAAATATGGGGCCCATCGACAATTTGTTGGAAAAATGATGAGCACGGATGCCCTAAAATTACATGTTATATAAATGTTTGTCTTTTTCATAACCTCTAGATATTTACACTAGATCGATATATATATATATATATATATATATATATATATATATATATATATATATATATATATATATATATATATATATATATATATATATATATATATATATATATATATATATATATATATATATAAAACAGGTTAAGAGGTTTGCAAGAAAAGTACATTTCAAATAAAAAACTTGTAAGAGAAAAAGAAGATAAAACATTAAACACACAGCTAAGTCATTGAAATATTTCCTCTAAAAACTCGTGACTATTGAATAGAATAGTGGGTTTTTTTGTGCCTCTAATATTTAGGTTGAAGAAAGTAATTTGAAGTTGAATGATGAAATAAATAGTTGTGTTGACAACTCTTAAGGAGGTCAACTCTATGTTGGGTTATCTCTCTAATGAATAGAGGTACATATATTTGATCCTCATAATGAATAAGATCTCACAGAGAGCCTTGATTTTCTATAAAGCATCAGTAAAACCTACCATAGATCTCATAGCGCACTAGACACATAAATATAAAATACTTTTCTGATTATAGTTCATTATTGCAAAGTTTACATACGCATTGATATTGTAAAAGAAAGTGATATGACTTTATGAAAAGCTAATGAGAGCATACCCATAATTGATCCAAAGAAAATCTTCCACAATTGATCTTGAACCAAAAGAGAGCCTAGTGTACTTGGGAGTAATAATACATCCATATTCTATTCGAAGATAGTGTTCCAAATAGTGACACATTTTTGTTGATAATGGTTTTGATGGTTCTGTCTAAGTTTACATTAGGTAGGATTTTTAGGTCTCATCTCAAATACATCTATGAATGTCTCTTTTCAAAATGTAAGGAGCATTGATGTAAAAAGTATTAATAGGCAGAGGATTGATATCCATACCAATTCCCATAGGAAAGACATACATTGAGCATACCAAGTGTTCTTAGTCCATAATTTGTTAAGTTGTGGAGCTAAAAGCTTCATTGTTATGCAAATGGGGAGGTTGCTGGACTTAACTAGTAACCGACATTGGCAGTATTGCCAACATCGATCAGGGATCGATCGATGTCGATCATATGCAGACCGATAGCGACCGACGTCGGTCACCTGTGTGTTTCCAAAACTGGTCTAATTTTAGATGGACAGTTAGTTTGCATGTAAAAGACTAATTTTAGTCTTGAGTCCACTTTTCTAATTATTGTTTGGTTTGGGATCTATTTAATAGACCCATGGGGCTATATTGTAATCAAGGACAAGGATTAGATCCTTCATTATGTAAGATAAGTTAGATTTGCAAGTGTGTAAGATCAGGGAGATCTACATGGTAAGTAAGGTCAGTTAGATCTACATGGTATGCAAGATCAGGGAGATCTACTTGTGTGAGAGGGAACAACTCTGTGTTTGAGTTGTGGTTGTAATTGATTGTGTATGAGAGAGAGAACTCTTGAGAGAAATATTGGACACCCAAGAGGTGTGGAAGAGTGTGATTTCTTCATTGTATTCTAGAAGAGTGTTAATACAAGATTGTATTGTTTCTCATATTCTTTGTTATTTCTGAATTCTAGTTACTTATTACTTCTGGTTTAATTTCATGTTTAATTGCTTATACAAAGGTAATCAAGTGTGCTCTTAGGAGTGGATCCTAACAAGTGGTATCAAAGCTTGGTTCACTAACACCTTGGTTTCAGAGTGTGTTAAGTGTTTGTTGATTACAGGTCACTCACATGGGTTTCTATTTGAGTGGGAGTAAAGCAATGGCAAAAGAAAGTATGTTAAGAATGGAGAAATTCAATGGCAAGAATTATCAATTATGGAGGATACAGATAGAGGATTATATGTATCAGAAAGATCTGTACTTATTGTTGGGTGGGGTTTCAAGCAAGCCCACATGTATGCAAGATAAAGAATGGAAGGTTCTTGACAGAAAGGCTCTAGGAGCTATAAGGCTGACCTTGGCAGCTTCTGTGGTTTCCAACTTATCTCAGGAAAAGACAATGGTAGAGTTAATGGAATCTTTGGAAAATTTATATGAAAAACCCTCAGCTTCGAATAAGGTATTTCTTATGAAGCAATTATTTAATTTGCAAATGCTGGAAGGTGGATCTGTGTATAGTCATCTTAGTGATTTCCATGGTTTGGTAAACCAGTTAAATTTAGTCAAAATAGTTTTTGATGATGAAATTAAGGCTCTCTTAATCTTATGCTCTTTATCTGAAAGTTGGGATAGCTTGGTAATGGCAGTTAGTAATACTGCGTCTACTTCAAATATCTTGAAAGTTAATGATGTTGTTAGTGTAATCTTGAATGAAGAAATTTGTAGTAAAAGCACAGGAGAATCATTAGGTAATGCTTTAAGTGTTGAAAGTAGGGGAAAGCAAAGAGAGAAGGTTGAGCAAGGGAAATCAAGGTCAAAGATAGGCAATGGATCCAAATCTAGGTATGGCAGTATAACCTGCTGGAATTGTGGAAAGAAAGGGCATGTAAAGAAAGATTGTTGGTTGGTAGAAGATCAGTATGAAGGAAATGAAGAAGCAAAAGATGCAGGTATTGTTGCACAGGATGCTCTTGTATGTTCCTTGGATAAAGTAGAATCTTGGGTTTTAGATTTTGGTGCCTCTTTCCATGCAACCCCAAATAGAGAATTTTTTCATGATTATGTCCATGGAGACTTTGGAAAAGTTTGTTTAGGGGATGGTAAGCCTTGTCAAATTGTTGGCAAAGGGAAAGTGCAGCTAAAATTGTAGACTAGAAACATATGGGTGTTGAAGGATGGCATGCATGTTCCCATCCTGAAGAGGAGTCTAATTTTTGCAGGAAAGTTGGGTGATGAGGGTTACACAGTAACTCTCACAGCGGAATCTTAGAAAGTTTCCAAGGGTGCACTTGTATTAACAAGAGGTAAGAAAGTAGGTACACTTTATCTATCTACTTGTATTACTAATTCTCCTTTTATTTTATCTACTTCAGATGTAGATGCAAAGATGTGGCTCTGTAGGCTTGGTCACATGAGTGAGAAGGGAATGCATGTTCTTAAGTCTCATGTTTTTGACACTTTTAAGAACTAGAAAGCCTTAGTTTTCAAGGAGAAGATGACGGATAGAGATCAGCTCAAGAGGCTGAATGATTCTGAGCAAGGCAATGTTGATTTGGACAAGTTTATGATCCAAAATGAGCTCGCAGGTAAAATTCATCACTCACAAGAAAACACAGTTACCGACGTCAGTCAGGAAACTGACGTCGACGATCAGGCAAAAACTGACATTGGTCAGGCGTGTCAGGCAGGTAAACACTGATGTCAGTCAATGAACTGATGTCAGTGATGAGGTCGGTCACATGGAATCGACATCAGTCAGGTGTAGACTGAGAGATGACCGAGATCGGTCACTATTAGAATGAATTTTGGGCAGACAACAAGTTTTCAAGGAGTCTCAAATGCCCATGAGGAGGTCTGAAAGGGTAAGTAAGCCTCAAATTCATTATTCCCCTTCTTTATACTACTTGTTGCTCACTAATGGTGGAAAACTAGGAAGTTTTGAAGAGGCAATGCAGGTAGAATCCAGGAAACAGTGGGAGCATGGCATGAATGAGGAAATTAATTCCTTGGAAAAGAACCAAACGTGGGATTTGGTTGAGTTGCCAGTTGGAAAGAAAGCACTGAAAGATGAATGGATTCATAGGTTAAAGAAATGAGAGAATGGACAGGTGAGACAGAAGGCCAAGTTATATGGTCTTGAGCACGCCCAAGTAGTGGGAGTTGTCAGCAAGTTTATGGCCAATTTGAGAAAGGAGCACTGGAAAGCAGTTCAGTGGATTCTCAGGTATTTGAGAGGGACCAACAGCAGGTATTTATGCTATGCAGGGTCAAGAACTTCTCTACATGGGTATGTAGATTCAGATATGGCAGGTGACTTGGATGGCAGGAGAAGCACCACAAGATATGTGTTCACTGTGGTGGTTGGTATTCAAGACTAAACTTAAAGATGGGGATACAAGCCAAAAACAAGATAGAGGATGTTGTTGTACAGGTACAAGTGCAGTTGTTTATCTCCAAGTGGGATATTGTTAAGTTGTGCAGCTAAAAGCTTCACTGTTGTGCAAATGGTGAGGTTGCTGGACTTAACCAGTAATTGGCATCGGTAGTATCACCGACATTGGTTAGGGATCGGCCGACATCGGTCATATGCAGACTGACAGCAACTGACATCGATCACCTATGTGTTTCTAAAACTGGTCTAATTTTAGACAGACATTAGTTTGCATGTAAAAGACTAATTTTAGTCTTGAGTTTGCTTTTCTAATTATTGTTTGGTTTGGGATCTATTTAATAGACCCATGGGGCTGTATTGTAATCAAGGGAAAGGATTAGATCCTTCATTGTGTAAGATCAGTTAGATCTGCAGGTGTGCAAGATCAGGGAGATCTATATGGTAAGTAAGGTCAGTTAGATCTGCATGGTATGCAAGATCAGGGAGATCTACTTGTGTGAGAGGGAACAACTCTGTGTTTGAGTTGTGGTTATAATTGATTGTGTATGACAGAGAGTTTGGGATCCACTCCTAAGATTATTCACATAACTTCATATATGATTGAAGATCCTTGAATGGATATCTATTATTCCCAGTTGTTGTATCTAACATACATAAAAATCTATGAAGTGACATCACTACATGGAAAACAATTGAAATATGATGGGGATGGATGCCAAATTTAGTATTTCTTTTTTAAATATATAACTAACCATTTTTCTTGCAAGATTTTGGATAGCATGGAAATAAAAAATCTATCAACATGATCCCAACTAGTAATACAAAGTCCAAGTCCCCAAATATCAAAACCATACAATATTTTTGGTGACATTAAGGTTTGAAATATACTCAATTTTTCTTTGACATCCTGAAACTAAAGCTAGCAACATTCTCTCTCAAGTGTACTAAGTACAGCATAACCCTTACATAATCTCTCTTTTGCATTTGTAGCATATTGAAGGGAGGTCCTTTGAAAGGCATACCAAGATAAGAATAGGAGAAAACCACTTTAACCAAAATTCTTTTGTAAATGAGATTAGTTTTATTTGCTTAGTTGTGGTGAAAACCATAACCTTTGTTTTACTCAAGTTCACCTATAAACCATGAGAATCATTAAATGAACTTAAAATGTCAATATGTCTTTGTAGCCCTGAAGAGGTATGTGATATGAGAATAATGTCATCATCACATAATCAAATCATGATGATTATATTATATATAACATAAATATCACTTATTTTCCTTGAACCTGCAATGATATGATCATTGACTTCATCTATGTAGAGACCAAAAAAAGTAGGAGAGTGGACAACCCTGTTCAACACCAATGGCTCTATTGATGTCTTCTATAAAAATTGTAGGAGTTTGGACCTAGCCAACCACCATCTCATAAAGTTTCATCACAATAATAACCAAATGTTTTGGAATATGTAGATCTTGAAGCCATTGGATTAGAAAGTTTCCTAGGAATAGTATCGAATGCCTTTCAAAAATCAATAAAACAATAATAAGCCTTATGCTTATTTCTCTTGCTTCTTCAATTACAAATTTAAGCTTAGATATATGGTTTAATATTTAGTGATGCCATCTAAAACCTACTTTCCCTTTTTCTTGAAGTTTCTTGGACTTTACAAATCTAAAAATAAAATTATCCAACATATTAGCAAGTAGCTTACTCAAAGTGTGACCAACCATAATGGTTTCATAATTATTTGGATCCAATTGGTTTCTTGATATGATATGTCCATGCATGAGGGAATCGATGAGAAGCCACTATATTAAAGAGATCAAAAATATATGTTGCTAGGATATTTACACTACGATGAAGAAATTTTGCTCTCAAGTGCTCTACGTCAGTTGACTTACATGTCTTGAGTTTGAAAATAGTTTGTAACACCATATAATATATGAAGATACACTTGCCTTGTAATTTTTTTCCCACTAAGATTGAGACTTGGTTTGTAATTTTTTAAAGATAAGATGCATAATTAGACCAAGTATATATGTTAGATATGGCACATGAGGATTTTCTTGGAAAGAAGGTTTTTCAAAAGGATAAGGATTTAGCATTGAACCTAAGCATGTTGAATGTATCTTATGTTTTCTTATTCAAATAGTTCCTCTTCTTATTTATTAGGACATGAAAATATATTTTTTGAATAGATTTATTCATGTAGGTATCATGGGAAGTAATGTGTTGTAATTCTCATGGGAGATATACAACTATTGTCAAACCAAGCATTGTGACAAAAATATCCAAGTAGCGATGGGTGGGGGAGTTTAATGGGATGATTGTGAATAGAATGAGGGAAGGATTGAAGTGTAATATTCAAAATTTATCTATAGATAAAATAATCTCTTTCTAGTAGAGGATGTGTGATGTGATTTGAAATTCCTTTTTGGAAACAAAAAAGGGATTTTTTGCTTACAAAAATATACATTGGAATAGTTTGCACATAGGTTTTTGACAATTAAAAAAATGGATTATAATTAGATTGATCCATAATGGTTTTTAAATCAGCACCCAATACCTATTGTAATTTTGAGCAATTAGATTTGTAATGCATTGCAACACTTTGTAGTGGGGGTGGCTTGTAATGGAGATTCCAATGCTATTGGGAAAATTGTGGAGCTTGTGTGTAGACGAAGAAACTTGAAAACTCAATGTTATTGATAACAAGATTTTACATGACATATCTACCCCTAAATGTGATATTATTGGAGGCATATCTATCGTACATTTTGATTCTACTTGAAAACATTAATTTAACCTATTTTCCAATGTCCAAATACCTTGTTAATACTCACCTTGTAGGTTGGAATGATAAGCAATTTGCATGATAAACTATGTTTGAAACTCAAGATCACATGTTGATATTACATGAAACATATAAAAAATGCATATTTACTATTATATAGTCAACAACAAGCATGTAATTTTAAAAATCTATTCACAAAATACCATATTAAAAAGTATATATATGACAAGAAACAACACATACATAGAATACAACAGATGTTAGAGATCAGAAATTCTAGATTCAATTTTTTAAAACCATCACAACATAATCTAAGTATTATAAGAATGAACAAAAACAAATATATATATATACAAGATGTTAATCATAAAAAACATTTGTAGAAGCTAGACTAAAAAGGTAGAAAGCATTAGAAAATCTTGTCCATAACTTATCAATAAACTCTACAATATTGGGACAAGATAAGCTATCTTAAAATACACTTTAGCTACTTAACATGATAGTTTATAAATATAAATGTTAAAGATTTTGTTTAGTGAAAAAAGACTTCATACTATTAAATAATTTTGGTCTTGATTCTCTAACATGAAGAAAAATTTAAATCATTTTGATTTTATATGTTTAATTTCTTCATCTTTTCTTCTTGGAGAATAGGTAAATTCTAAAACTTTATTCATATAAAAACCTTAAAATTTATTTACCTACAATTCAACAAACAGAATTATGAATTGAATAGACAAATTAAACACATGTATGTTCAAATTTCATTAAAAACATTACAATTGCCTTTCGATGGAGCAAGTAGGTACATGTTTCTCTTCATGGTCCCAAGATCTCTTCTACAAATTAAAATGAAAAATATCAAAAATGAAAAAGCCACTTTCTAATTGCCCAACCTAGAAATGGATTCAACCATTCATATGGGCTTATCTTTACTTGTGAAAAATTTTGAAAACTTTAACAAGTGTGAATTCAAAATTGTGTATTGATGTTTTGTATCCAAGGAAACAAATGATATTCTACAAGAATGCCATAGTTGAGAAAATCTCACTTTTTATCAAATTCCATTGTTCACTACAATTTACACAAAAAGGATTTGTCCCCAACTAGATTTCCATACAAAGTTTGGGGTTGAAAAACTGTTGCTAATGAGTTAATATTCTCAAAATACATGAATGTTATAGCTCTTCCATGATCTATGATGGCAAAAAAAACATGGCCTCTAACTAATTTGACAGGGTTATTGGGGTGCAATCCTAGCAATCCTCCTTCATTATGAGGCCAATAAAATACATATTCCAAATACTTATATGACTAAAATTTTGGACAGTTTTATGTTGTTAGCTCACATCATGGTAGATTTTAAATAGTGCTCTTATTTAAAAATCCATCCAACTCTAAAATTTGGATGTAAGAATATGCTATTTGATCAAAAATTTCCCCTAAAAATTTGCATGTATTTTTTAGGAAGAACAAAGAAACATGACAAGATTAAGAAACAACAGCCCTTTTTTTTGAAATCCTTTCTATTTTTATATGTATATATAATGAACAGCTATATGCTTTACATATCATTAAGTTGGCCAAAGATTACACATCACCCTTACATCTTCCCACTTTGGCCCCATAGTACACATGTTATCCATACATAACCTCATGATATATTAAATTTATATAGAAAAATTAAAATATTATTACTCCATAAGAGAACAAAATAAATAAAACAAAGCTACAATAATTAACAATTGATATTGTTGAGAAAAGTGCTAGGATGTAGATGTAGACCAAGTTTCATGGCTCCCTGAAAAAACATATCTTGTATGACTTTTAATCTCTAGCAAAGGTGTGATATCAATGGGCAATTGAAAAGATCTAGGAGTGCCAAGGAATGTACCTCTTATTTTTTCTAGTCTCTCAACTACCTCCATCATACTTGGGCTTTGTTGAGGAAACTCCCTTGTGCAAAACAATCCTACTTGCATAAATTGAGTAAAGCATGCCAATATCATTCGCATTTCTGATTCTTTAGCATCTCTAAGAAGATTATTATCAATCACTTCTATGATTTTATTTGGAAAATTCATACCCATCCATTTTTGTAGATTGATTTCTTCTACAAACATGTCATCTATTGGTCTTTTCCTTGTCAACAACTCTAAGAGTAGAATGCCATAGTTGTATACATCTCCTTTTGTAGAGAGCCTTCCACCCATCCCATACTCTGTAATATAATACAATGCTTATTTATTCTTAAACTATTTTAAATGTTGAATACAAAATACATAAACAATCCAATAATAAAGTTTATTGTAATAATGTAAAAGTTATACCCGGTGCAATGTAGCCAGTAGGGCCTTTGAGTGCATTTGTAGAATTCAATGAATCCATTGAATTCCCAAATAGTAGCTTGGAAATGCCAAAGTTTTCTATATATGAATTCATATCATCACCTAAAAGCACATTATTGGGCTTAAGGTCACAATGAATCGCTTGCACAAAATAATGATGATGAAGATATGCCATTCCTTGTGTTATCTCCATTGCTATTCTTATTCAGTCACTTAAGTTTAATTTGCAATATTTATCTACTCCCTGAGGATATAACCATCTTTCTAAACTTCCATTTGACATGAATGAAAGAACCAATACTTTAAAATCAAGGTTGGAACAAGCAGAAATAATTTTAATCACGTTTCGATGCCTAACTCTTCTAAAAACATTACATTATTTGATAAAACTTTGGTGAACATTCTCATCTTGAAAATTAAAAACTTTAACAGCAATATTTGTACCATTGTCGAGAATTCCTTCATAAACAGATCCAAAACTACCAACTCCTAGCAGATTGGTCTAGCTAAACCCACCAGTTGCATCTACAAGTTCTTCAAGTGAAATTCTTGTGGGTCCTGCATTAAGGGCATGAGTACTCTGGGTAGTACGTCTCCAATAGAAAAATACTAATCATAAAATAGACATGATGAAGATTGCAATGCCAATCATAACTAGTACTATCACCTTTTTGGAGGCTGAAAATTGTTTGTGTTTGGAATAAGAGCATGGCTGCAAATTTATCCATGTGCCACAAAGGCCAATATTTCCCCTAACTTCGGACTCATTAAGTGTTTCAAAAACTCCTCCCCTTGGAATCTCTCCAATTAACATGTTTGAAGAGAGATTGATAAACTGAAGCATTTTCATTTTTTGGAAAGACAATGGAATTGCACCGAATAAATTATTGCCAGAAAGATCAATGTCCTAAAAAAATTTCAGATGTTTGAGTGATTCTGGTATCTAGCCATCAAATGAATTCCAAGAAAGATTCAAATATTGCAATTCTATGCAGTTTGACAATGCTGCTGGAATTTCCCCTGAGAAGTGGTTGATGTTAGAAATTGGAGATAATTTCTCGACTACTTGTTCTGCCTCCCTCGTGCACGTTGTTCTACCTCCCTAATGCAAGTAGTCTCAGTCTTCTATGCTTGCATGCATAACTGAAGTTAAACATTTGTTTATCCTTCATTCTTAGCTCAGTCTGCATTAGTTTATATTTCAATTTAATTTGTTTTCTAATTCTATTTATGTATCTTGATCACAGATCTTAAGGTAGAATTAATAAAATTAAAAATAGCTCTTTTGATTGCCGTAGCAATCTGAATCTCTATTTTTATTTTATGTTTCTTTCTCTCTTTGTTAACCCTTCAAAGTGGTATCAGAGCCACAAGATCATGGTAGTAGCGTAACTTGGGAGAGCTTGTTGCAACTACAGCCATTTGTGTAGCTATTTGGAGAAAGAAGAAAAGTGCAAGGTAATAGTTTGTTGGAAAGCGTAGGTTTGTTAGAGAGTGCAAGCTACGCATGCTGAATTGGTAGACAAAGCCAAAACACAGTCTCAAGCTGGCTGATGTGCCCTGATCAAATCCCTTGGAAAGGGTAGACTCTGAATCACAATTTTTGAGCCAGTTTGTTGGAAGGAAGTGCCCAAGTGGAGGCATGAGAACGAGCAGTCCAACGCGTGAGAAAAGTTGATCGACTGGTCTGACCTGCCAAAAATGAACCAACAATAAGACAATCTGGATTATCAAAATAATCTCAGCTAGTAAGTGAAGGGAACCAATTTCTACCTTTATTTATTTAATTCCTATGCATTTTTTGTCTTGCAAGAATTGAGGGAGATCACTACAATCTAATAGAGCCAACCAGAAGAGCTGTCAGCTAAAGGAGATCATACTAGTAGAATCTTGCAAGTCTTGAGACATGGCAACAAACAACAGCATTTCTCAACTCCAGATTCCTATTTTCAATGGTAAGAATTATAATTTTTGGGAAATTAAAATGAGAACATTGTTTTGCTCACAAAATGTTTAGGATTTGGTAGAAAATGGCTTTGTAGAACCATAGGATGATGCTACCCATCAAGCATTAACTCGAGCACAAAAGGAAGAGTTTAAAGAGAACAAGAAAAAGGATGCAAAATCTCTATTCTTAAACAACAGGAAATGGATGAATCCATTTTTTCTAGAGTTGTAGCCGCAACAAAATCCAATTCAGCATGAAAAATCTTGGAGACTACCTATAAAGGTAATACAAAGGTAAAAATAGCTAAATTGAAATCTCTTAGGAGAGATTTTGAAAATTTGTAAATGAATGATTCTGTGTCTATAGACTAGTTTATGGGTCAAGTATTGAATATTGTGAATCAAATTAGATCTAATGGAGAAAAAATAACAAATCAGAAGATCATAGAAAAAATACTCAGGAGTTTACCCAGCAAATTTGATGCAATAGATGTAGTTATTGAGGAAACCAAGGATTTGGAACAGTTATCAGTAGATATATTAATGGGATCTTTGTTAACACATGAATATAGAATGAATAGGAATAACAATACTTATTTTGAGAATGCTTTCAAGTCTCAGGTATCATTTGGTAGAGAAAGAGGAAGAGGAAGGTCAAACTTCAGAGGAAGAGGCAGAGGTAGAAATGGAAGGAACAATCTAGATCAAGGTGAAATAACAATCAAAACTAAAATAACAGAGGATGTGGCAACAATCAATTCTAGCAAAATTCACAAAGGTTTGATAAATCTAACATTCAATGTTATTACTACAAAAAATATGGACATTATGCAAGTGAATGCAGAAAGAAACAAGGAGATGTGGACAAGCAGAGTGCTAAATACACAAATGAATCTAGTTCTAATTCTGGAAGCTTATTTCTCACTTGTCATGTTGCTCATGAAAATGCTAGAGATATTTGGTTTTTAGATAGTGGATGCAGTAACCATATGATAGGGAATAAAGAATTCTTTGCTAGTCTTGATGATTTCGTAAAATCTGAAGTGAAACTAGGAAATGATAACAAAGTGGATGTAATGGGTAAGGGAGTAATAAATGTTTTGGCAAAAAATGGTGAAAGAAGATTTATTCTTGATGTTTATTTTGTACCTGGACTAAAACATAATCTTATGAGTGTTGGACAGTTAGTATAGAAAGGTTACAGAGTATTTTTTATGGATAATGTTTGCACAATACTAGACAAATTTCCAAATGACAGGTTGATAGGAAAAGTGGAGATGACCAAGAATTAGATGTTCCCTCCTCGAATTCAGTGCATCCAAGGAGAAGAGGCAGTCCACTTCAAAACCATGCATCTAGACCAATCATGGCTATGGCATTTAAGGTATGGACATTTACATTTTGGAGGTTTGAATTTGTTACAAAAGAAAAATATGGTGAAGGGATTACCACCAATAGAACAGTGAAAAAGTTCATGTGAAAGTTGCATTCTAGCAAAACAGCATAGAGAGAGCTTTCCAGTAGGAGCCTCATATAGAGCAAGGGTAATATTGGAGCTAGTCCATAGTGATTTATGTGGACCAATGAAAATTCCATCATTTGGAGGTAGTTCTTATTTTCTAACCTTCATTGATGATTTTAGCAGAAAGACTTGGACATATATTCTCAAAAATAAGTCTGAAGCCTTTGGAAAATTTAAAGAATTCAAGGCTATGGTTGAAAAGCAGAGTGGCCTTTACATCAAGGTACTTAGATCAGATAGAGGATGTGAATATATGTCTAATGAATTTCAATATTTTTGCAGATATCATGGCATTAAAAGGAAACTGACTACAAAGTACACACCACAATAAAATGGTGTAACAGAAAGAAAGAATAGAACAATCATGGAAATGGCTAGAAGCATGTTGAAGGCCAAACATTTGTCAAATGAATATTGGGTAGAAGTAGTAGCATGTGTAGTATATATTCTGAATAGAAATCCAACAAAGAGTGTTAGAGATCAAATTCCACAAGAATCTTGGAGTGGTAAGAAGCATAGTGTACATCATTTCAGAATTTTTGGTTGTATTGTATATTCTCTTATACCATCTAAATTAAGAAGAAAACTTGATGATAGAGTAAAGAAATGCATTTTTATTGGCTATAGTGAAGAATCCAAGGCTTATAAGTTGTATAACCCCATTTTAAAGAAAGTGATTATTAGAAGAGATGTGGAATAAGGAAGAAGAAGCATGGGATGGAAGCATTGATAAAACCATCGCAATTAGAGCACCAATTCCCCAAAATGAAGAAGAATCTGAAGAACAAAATTTGAAAGGTGATCAATCCTCTCCACAAGCAACAACAAGCACTCCAATAAGAACACCTAGGAGCTTATCACAAGGTGAATCATCTGGTCATGCATGTCATCCTACACCCAATTCACAAGTAAGTGATGAATCAGATCCAACTCTTGCCACTTTAAGATCAAGATTTAAAGGTAAGAAAATAAGAAACTTGAATGAGATTTATAAACAAGAAGAGAAGTTAGATTTATGTTCAAATTTTACTCTTTTCTCTCATGATCCTATGTATTATGAAGAAGCAGTTAATGAAGAACATTAGATAAAAGCAATGGATGAAGAGATGAATGCCGTTGAGAGAAACCAAACATGGGATCTAATTAATCTACCTGAAGGTAAGGATTGCATAGGAGTCAAATGGGTTTATAAGACCAAATTTGATGCAGAAAGAAAGGTTGAAAAGCACAAGGCAAGGTTAGTAGCAAAAGATTTTGCACAAGAACATGGAATTGATTATAATGAAACATTTGCTCTAGTTGCTAGACTTGATACTATTAGAATGGTTTTAGCAATAGCTGCAAAAAATAATTGAAAAGTATATCAAATGGATGTCAAATTAGCTTTCTTGAATGGTTTCCTAGATAAAGAAGTGTATGTGAAATAGCCACCAGGTTATGAAGTACATGGACATGAGAAAAAAGTTTACAGATTGAAGAAGGCCCTCTATGGTCTCAAGCAAGCACCAAGAGCATGGTATAGCAGGATTGATTCATACATGACAAATTTACTGGATTTAGTAGAAGCAATAGTGAGCCTACATTGTACACAAAAATCAACAAAGAAGGTCAGATTTTGATTGTGTGTTTATATGTTGATGATTTGATTTTCACTAGAAATTTGTCTGTAGACACATTTAAATCAGCAATGAAGAAAGAATTTGAAATGACATATTTGGGATTAATGAAGTACTTTTTGGGCATAGAAGTTGTACAATCAGAGAAGGGAATATTTATTTGTCAAACTAAATATGCAAAGGATGTGTTAAGGAGGTTTAAGATGTTGAATTGTAAATCGGCACCTACACCAATTGCTATAGGGACCAAAATTAGCAAAGAAGACAAAAGGTCTAATGTTGATTCTACAACATTCAAAAGACTAATTGGTAGTTTGATGTATCTTACAGCTATAAGACCAGATATCATGTATGGGGTCATTTTAATCTCTAGATTCATGGAGTCACCAAAAGACTCACATTGGCAAGTTGGAAAGAGGATATTGAGATATGTGGCAGGAACATCAAAATATGGAATTTTATATTCCACAACTAATGATTTTGGTTTGATTGGTTATATTGATAGTGATTTTGCAAGTAGCATTGATGACAGGAGTACTTTTGGACATGCCTTTCTTTTTGGAACAGGTGTGGTCATATGGGTATCCAAAAAGCAACCTATAGTGACACTTTCATCAGCTGAAGCAGAGTATGTAGCAGCCACATCAGCAGCATGTCAAGAAACTTGGATGAGGAGAGTATTGATAGATTTATTACAAACACAGAAGGAGTCAACACCAATCTTTTGTGACAACAAATCAGCAATTGCAATGTCAAAAAACTATGTTTTTCAAAAGAGGAGCAAGCACATTGATACAAGATTCCATTTTATTAGAGAGTTAGTGAACAATGGAGAAATCCATTTGGAGTTCTGCAGATCTAAAGACCAATTGGTAGATATATTCACAAAGGCATTAGCAAATGAGACTTTTGATTATCTAAGACAAAATTTAGGCATTGTAAATGTTGAAGTAGTTAGTGGTAGAAATTAAGGGGGAGTGTTAGAAACTGGAGATAATTTCTCCACTGCTTGTTCCACCTCCCTCATGCAAGCAGTCTCAGTCTTCTACACTTGCATGCATAACTACAATTAAACATTTGTTTATCCTTCAGTCTTAGCTCGGTCCGCATTAGTTTATCTTTCAGTTTGATTTGTTTTCTAATTCTATTTATGTAGCTTGATCACAGATCTTAAGGTAGAATTAATAAAACTAAAAATAGCTCTTTTGATTGCCGTAGCAATCTGAATCTCTATTTTTATTTTATGTTTCTTGCTCTCTTTGTTAACCCTTTAGTTGAGGGACACATCTATAGCTTGGAATGTTGTCATTTTACTCATTTCCAAAAGAGAACCTAGTAGAAAATTGCTAGAAATGTTGAAATAGAACTGGAGATTTGGAAGACCTGCAACTTCTGCAGGTATATTTACTCTTAGCTTGTTGTAAGACAAGTCCTCCAGTTCCAACATTTGGCATCTCCCTAAACTGGTAGGGATTTCCCCTAACAATTGATTTTGATGAAGAAGAAGGCTTCTTAGTTGTGGAAGATCGCCAAGACAATCTGGAATTTGCCCTGAAAGCATGTTTTCACTTAGTGATAAAAACCTAAGCCTTTTTCCCTGACCAAAACTTTCTGGAATTCTTCCATATAAATTGTTTCTGTCCAATCTCAGTCTTTCAAGATTTGGAAGTAGACCGAGTGTGGATGGATTGGTCCCGTTGAAACGAATATCAGATAATTCTAACAATGTCAACGTTGTGAGGTTGCCAATGTCACTTGGCATGTTTCCCTCAATTTTATTAGAGTGCAACTGCAAAGAGAACAGAAGCATTAATAGCTGGCCAACTGAAGAGAATAAGATGCTGGTGAGAGAGTTTTCAGACAAATCTAATTCTTCTAAATAGGAGCAATTATTTAAGGCTATTAAAATAGACAAACCGCTGGTTTCGCTCACAAGATGATTTCCCCATAAATCAAGCCTTCTAAGGTGAAGCTATTTACCAAATTCCAAGGGCACCGTGCCCCTCAGTTGGTTCATGGATAATTCAAGCCGTTGAAGGAGAGTACAATTAGAGATGGAGCTTGGGATTTATCCAGTGAGTTGGTTTCACCATAAATACAGTTCTAACAATTCTGATAAATTGCCAGGGAATTTGGCCAGTTAATGGGTTCTCATATAATTCATTAGGGGTTAAGTCAATCACTTGAAGGAGAGAATAGTTAGAGAGAGAGCTTAGAATTTCTCCAGTGAATTGGTTTCTGTTGGGAATTAGGAAGCACAACTGATTACCATATACAAGCAACTAACATGCGGAATTATACCAGAAACACAAGTAACTAGAATTCAGAAATAACACAGAATATGAGAGACAATACACAACTTGTATTAATACTCTTTCTAGAAAAGAATTACAACCAAGAAGATGCCATAGTTCTTCTTCACCTTACAGAGGCTTCCCACACCTCAAGTGTATAGCAATTCAACTTCAAGAGTTCTCCCTCTTACCAAAAATGGTCCCAACACACAACTCAAACACAGAGTTGGTGTTCACCTCCAACCAGTCAGTATCCACTGCTGCCAATACCCAAGTACTCTACATACTTCAAGTAGATCTCCCATGAACTTGCAATAACCTACAACTCAATAGACCTTACTTATGGAAGGATCTACCTTGCCTTCCTCTTTGCTCTCCAACCGAGTACACACCGTACTCCAAGTAGATCTCCCCTGATCTTGCTACCTGTTGTGTTGTGATCTTCCTGATCTAGCATGCCACCTACAAATCAATCTAGTTATGTACACCTGCAAACCTATATCAAACATACACAATCTTTTGCAAATCAATGATCTTACTTACCATGTAGATCTCCAAACTTTGGCATTTGCACACCTGCTGACCAAGATCATACATACATGAAGAATCCTTCTGATTCTCCAAAACCAGCACCCATGCTTGGTACTGTGGCACTAGGAGGAACACACCTTGCTCTCTCCACTCTGAAGGAGCTAATATTTGCTCTCTTACTCTCTAGCACAATTTACAACACAGCCCATGGGTCTATTATATAGCTCCCATGCATACAATAATTAGATCAGCAGCTTGAGACTATAATTAGCCCTCAACATGCAAACACTCGGTTCGTTAACTAACTGTCCGTGTAACGAGCAGTTCTAAAACTACACAGGTGATCGATGTCGGTCTCTGTCTACCTGGAGATGACCGATGTCAGCTGACTCCTGCCGACGTCGGTTGCATTCCTGTCCACCACTAGCTAACGTCAGTCGGCCTAACCGACGCCGGTGACTATGACACTCAACAACCTCCTAGCAACCTCCTTCCCTGTTTGCATTAGTGAAGCTTTTAGCTCCACAACCTAACAATCTCCCACTTGGAGATAAATAGCTACATTGTACCTATACCTGTACCCTATCTAATCTATATCTTGACTTGTATCCCTCTTCAAGCTCAACCTTGAAGACCAACCACCACAACACCTATGGTGAACCTCCTGTCATCCAAGTAACCTGCCACATCCACATCTACAAACACATGTAGAAAAGAACTTGACCCTGCATAGCAAGTGCACCTGTTGCTGGTCCCTCTCAAATACTTGAGAATCCACTGAATTGCCCTCTAGTGCTTCTTTTTCGAATCGGCTCTAAACTTTTTGACAGCTCCCACTGCTTGGGAAAACTCAGGTCTATACTAGACCTCATGTGATTTCAGACAGTGAACTGTCCAGCCCTTGGTGTGCTTACCGGTTCTGCATCCTGCATTTTGAACCCCGCCAACACCTTCTTCACATCAGCGCCCACTGGAGATCAACCTGTGATCTTCCATGTCTCTCATGCCAAAGAATTTTGCTGCTCTAAATTCTTTATGACATGCCACTGAACTAACCTTACCCTTAGCTCAGTAAAACCCTGTATGTCTAAACCTGCTAGCAAGCATACCATCCACATACAGTAACAAGATAATGTTGCAACCATCATCCACCTGGTAAGACAAACACAACGGTTACACTGACATTGACTAAAGTCTTGCTTTGTCATCCACCTATCAAAACCTGTACCACTGTCCTGCAGCTTCCTCAAGACCATATGACTTGGCCTTCCATCTCATGTATCCATTCTCTCTATTCTTCAACTAAGGTATCCATTCGTCTCTCAGTGCTTTCATATCGGCTGGCAACTCTACCAAATCTCCATTGGTTCTGCATCTTGTTCATGCCATGCTCCCACTGTTTTCTAGATCCTTCCTGCTCTGCAGTGAGCAACGAGTATAAAGAAGAGGAACAACAAATTTGAGGCTTACTTACACTTTTAGTCCTCCATATGGGCATTTGAGACTCGTTGATAGCTTGTTGTCCACCCAAAATCTGTTACAGTGACCGACCTCAGTCACCACATAGTCTTCATTCGACCGACATCGGTTCTCATGCCACTGTCCTGACTACCGACGCTGGTTTTTCTGACCGACGATGGTGCCTACCTTGCCGACGTCGATCCTTCTGACCGACACTAGTCTTACCTAGTGCTGACGTTGGTCCTCCTGATCGACGTCGAACTTACCTTGCCTGACACCACCGGCTCTGGTCTACACATGACCAACATCAGTACCTGTCTGTTCGATGCCGATTTCTCCTAACTGATGCCAGTATCTATGTTCACCTGTGAGTGATGACTTTTTACTCGTGAGCTCTCTTTGGATTCAAACCCTGTCCAAACTGCTCTGCTCAGAGTTACTCAGCTTTCTCCACTGATCTCTATCCATCATCTCCTTCATGAACACCAAGGCTTTCCAGTTCTTAAGTCTGTCAAAGACATCTGACTCCCTGTTAAGAACATGCATCTCTTTCTTGCTCTTGTGACCAAGCCTACAAAGCCACGTCTTCGCAACAAAAGAAGAATCAGTAATATAAGCAAGTAGATAAAGAGTACCTGCTTTCTTACCACCAGCTAATTCAAGTGCATCCGCTGTGAGAGTTTTTGTGCATCTCTCATCACCCAACTTCCCTGAAGAAGTTAGCCACATCTTCAAACCTGGGACCTGCATAACCTCCTTCAACAACCATGTGTTGGTTGCTTGCAATTTCAGCTTCACTTCCCCTTTGTCGATTCTTTGGCAAGGCACACCAGCCCCTAAACAAATCTTTCCAAAGTCTCCAAAGACCTTAACATGAAAAGATGCTCTATTTCGGACTGCATGGAAAGAGGCAACAAAATCTGTAAAACAAGATTCTACTTTATCTAAGAAACATATCAGAGCATCCTGTGCACCAACACCTGTGACATCTGCATCTACAGTTCCTTCATGTTGATCTGCTACCAACCAACAATATTTCTTTACCTGCTCTTTCTCTTTCTTTCCATCACACCGTAATTGACCATTCATGCTTTTCAATTCCTCCATTCTTAGCTTACTGTCTTCTGTCGTTGCTATACTCCCACTCAATCAGAAACCCTTGAGAGTGACCTATAACCAAACACAAACCTGCTCCCTGCAACCTTAGCTCTGATACCAATTTTTTGGGAATTAAGAAGCACAATTGATTACCATATACAAGCAACTAACATGCGAAATTATACCAGAAACACAAGTAACTAGAATTCAGAAATAACACAGAATATGAGAGACAATACACAACTTGTATTAATACTCTTTCCAGAAAAGAATTACAACCAAGAAGATGCCACAGTTCTTCTTCACCTTACAGAGGCTTCCCACACCTCAAGTGTACAGCAATTCAACTTCAAGAGTTCTCCCTCTTACCAAAAACAGTCCCAACACACAACTCAAACACAGAGTTGGTGTTCACCTCCAACTAGTCAACATCCACTACTGCCAGTACCCAAGTACTCTATGTACTTCAAGTAGATCTCCCATGAACTTGCAATAACCTGCAACTCAACAGACCTTACTTATGGAAGGATCTACCTTGCCTTCCTCTTTGCTCTCCAACCGAGTACACACCGTACTCTAAGTAGATCTCTCCTGATCTTGCTACCCGTTGTGTTGTGATCTCCCTGATCTTGCATGCCACCTGCAAATTAATCTAGTTCTGCACACCTGCAAACCTATATCAAACATACACAATCTTTTGCAAATCAATGATCTTACTTACCATGTAGATCTCCAAACTTTGGCCTTTGCACACCTGCTAACCAAGATCATACATACATGAAGAATCCTTATGATTCTCCAAAACCAACACCCATGCTTGGTACTGTGGCACTAGGAGGAACACACCTTGCTCTCTCCACTCTGAAGGAGCTAATATTTGCTCTATTACTCTCTAGCACAATTTACAATACAGCCCATGGGTCTATTATATAGCTCCCATGCATACAATAATTAGACATCTAATTACAATAATTAGATCCGCATCTCGAGACTATAATTAGCCCTCAACATGCAAACACTCGGTTCGTTAACTAACTGTCCGTGTAACGAGCAGTTCCAGAACCACACAAGCAACCGACGTCGGTCACTGTCTGCCTAGAGGTGACCGACGTCGGCCGACTCCTGCCGACATCAGTTACATTCCTGTCCACCACTGGCCGATGTCGGTCGGCCTAACCGACGCCGGTGACTGTGACACTCAGCAACCTCCTTCTCTGTTTGCATCAGTGAAGCTTTTAGCTCCACAACCTAACAGTTTCCCTATAATAACAGCATTTGTAACTCTGATAGTTTGCCAAACTCCCAAGGAATGTGGCCGGTTAAGTGGTTCTCATATAATTGCACATATTGCAGATGAGTGCAGTTAGAAAGGACAGAGGGAATTGGCCCTGTAAAGTTAGTGTTGAGAACAAGAAATTGGAGTTGAGTAAGCATACCCAATTCAACAGGGATTTGGTCCTGTAAAGTGGTTGGTTTGAAGACCAAGCGAGGTGAGTTGAGTAAGCATACCTAATTCAACAGGAATAGCACCATGGAGTTCATTTTCAGGCAAATCCAAGTCAGTTAAAGAGGACAGGTGTCCTAGAGAGGAGGGGATTGTGCCTGTCAGTTGGTTTGCTCCTAAGTAAAGGATTTATAAATGTGATAGAAGGCCAAGCTGTGGGGGAATGGTGCCGCTCAGATGGTTGTAAGACAGACGGAGTATTCTTAAGCGAAAAAGGCTTCCTAGCTGAGGTGGAATTTGACCATGGAAGGTGTTATTGGAGAGATTGAGTATTCTAAGGAAAGAGAGATCTGCAATAAATGGAGAGATGGAGAAGCCTAGAGCCATACCTGTGAGATTCAAGGAAACCACACGGTGTTGATGATGAAAGCAGGTAACACCGGTCCAATTGCAGGTGTTGTGATTGGGAGACCAATCGTGCAGAGAATGAATGGAGGGAATTCTTGAAAGAGAGAAGACCACCCTGATCAGAATAATAAGAAGGAGAAGAATGTGAGATGTGAGCAGGTAGTGCAGAGAGAAACAAAACTAACACAGAAACCATCTTCAGCACTCGTCTTGCATTGAAGTGAGAAGAAGCAACAAAGGATAAACATAAACTTTGGCTTATCGAAGTCCACACTGTGTCGAATTATTGGACATAACAACAACGCAAACGTTAAGCTACCGAGTGTGAACATTTAATAAGAAGCTGCCAGGGAATGTGGGTCAATAAAAATTTTGGAAGTTGGACTGTAACAGAGTCTCTGGTATTTAATAAAAAGCTATGAAGTCATCAGTGGTATAGTTTAGGAAGTAGGATCCTAATATTACAATACTCATACATTTTACAATTGATTAATATGGATCCGAATATTACAATACTCATACATTGAATATATAACATGCCTAGTATTGGGTGCATGTATTTTTGTCTTTTGTTCATCTTAATATGAGATGAAATTCCATGTCTATAAGGGCAAATTAGTATATAAGATTTATGGAATTGTGTCTACTTGTCGTAGAGATGTGCAGTTGTCATTCATATTTGTGTAGGTTTGAAGTCAAATTATTAAAGGTGTTGAATATGTGGAAGACAGATATATATTTAATATATAGTACCAGATGTGATAGTAACTTTTTAAGTCTTTGAGATCAAAATTGACATAGTTTGCAAAACATATATTTAAATGTATCAGCCAACTTTTTCAAATAATATTTTTCATTAAATTGATTACAAAATTGTTATAATTTTTTTTTTAAAAATTATACATTTCACTTTAATTATTTATTTATCTTTATTGTTTCTTACCAATATAAATGATTATTCTTTTTTAATTTATTTAACCTTATTTTATACATTATTTAAGGCTTCAATTTAAATAATTGATGTATAAGAAAAAATATATTTTGAAGATATTAATTCATTATGTTAAACATAATGTAAAGATTAATTACTTATAATAAATATTGTTCAATCTAAAATAACAGAAAATAAATATTATCATTTGATAATTATATTTAAGTTAATATGATATTTTTAAATAATAAAAAAAAATATTAATATTTATATGTTGAATTTTTAAAAAAGTTATAATATAATCGAAATAGATATTTTAAATTATTTGATCCATTCATTAAAAAAATAATTAATTCAAAAATAATTATATTAATTCTATTTAGAAACTAATAAGAAGCAAGAATGTATCTCGAAAAGTTACCTTAAAAAAAACTAATCAAAATTTTTGAATAAATGTTATGTTGATAGATGATGTTAAAGAGTCGAGTGTTAATTTGTAAATATTTTATTAATAGTTGTAGTGGTTTAGAGATAAATGAGGATATGATAATAAAGGAAGTAGGTATTTAGTTTTTATTTATTTATTTATTTTCTAAATTAATTTAAAATTATCTGTATTTTGATAATTAAATTTTAAATTTTGAGTTTTGAATTTTAAATTGTATGAAAATTGTAAGGTTTAAAATTAAATTATTTAAAATTATTTATATCTCAATAATTAGATTTAAATTTTAAATTCTGTGAAAATGGTAAGGTTTAAAAATTGTATGAAATTTTAATTTTAAAAGATATTAATTTTTAATTTTGAGTTTTGAACATTGATTTTTTTGACACTTATATATCAATAAAGTTGATGTTTTGAATTTATTTACACATTAAAATATTTTAAATTTAATTATGATATAATTTTATATAAATATAATATATATTTTTTATATTATAGTGTTCATTTATTTTCATTAAGAATATAATAATTTAAATATAAATTTATAATTTTTATATTATTTATTTGAAAAATAATAAGATATTAAGTTGGTTATAGTTTAACGGTGAAAATGACAATGTAAAAGGTGTTGTTTAGCCATCCACCAAAATATAAATCTCAGAAGATATAAAAAAAAGATGAGGTCAGAATATATATAACTCCTTATGTCCATTTCGTGCCTTGTAAAGACTCCTAAGTGTGTAAACAATAGCTCTCATCTCAACTAGTCAAAGCTGGCGTAGTAACCAAGCTAGTGAGAAGTGTAAAAGCTTCAAGTGGATGACTTTTTAAGGTGTGCTTGATGCCTCTAAGTCTATGGAGGGTCTTTAAAAGTGTCATACATTCCCTTTTATGGATTTTCATGTGAAACCTAAGCCAAATTAGAAGCCAACTATGCAGGGTGCATAAAAGAGGAGTTCTTTTATATTGTAGATGGTGATATCTCATTTTGAGGAGATTCCAGATGACCAAGACTACAACCAATGTATGGAGAGGAATATCTAAAATTTTTTCCCCTTTATTCCAATCATTAGACCTATTCCTAATCAGTTTTAGGATGTTCAAATAGGTCCAAATCATGGAGGCAGTTTTTTGAGCCATAATGAAAACTTTCATGCCACTTTACAAGAGTTTCATGCCTTGTATGGACACTTTTATTTTATAAATTTGCATGGTTTATTCCATATCCTATTCTTATGCCTAATAAACTCATTTTCTCATCTTGAAAAGTGTCATTGTGACCCTTGGACTTCTCTCTTCTCCTCTCTCTCTCAAGTTTTATAGGAGCTAGCCATTTTGGACATTGTAACTTTTGCTCCACCTGAGTATGGTGAAGCCCTACTAATTTTCATACCATTTGATAAATAAGACTACTGATTTTTGCCTCTTCCATAATTGTTCATAATGTGTTTAATTTAATGTTGGATCTTGCTAAGTGAAGACTATAGATTCCTTAGCATGTTGTCTCATTCTCTCACTTATTTGTAGTTTCTTCTTGCAAGGCATTTGAAGTGTTCTAGGAAGTGTCAAGATTGAGTGAGTTAGTCTATTCACTAGTTCTATTAAAGGCCTCTTGTCTAGTCCTCTTAGCCTAAACATTCATCCATAACCTCATAATGTAATATTGATGTGAGAAGATGCATATTGGAGAAGTGTATGTTTGGTTAGTTTCTTGGTTTCATGTGTAAGATGCAATTGGTTGGAATTAATAAATTTATTTGGTGTATCACCTACCTTATAATATTTTGCTTTACATTTTCTCTCTCCCTTCTCCCCCAAAATTTTAGGTTTAGTAGTAATCCAAAGTGGTACATCAAGAGAGCTAACCCTATCTAGAGATTCACCTCATTCATAGGCTACCCACAAGCCTAGAGGTGTTTCAATTGTGCCACTTGGATGAGGAGAGCTGAGACATCTCTTCAAAGGGTGAAAATCCAAGTGACAACAAGAACTAGATGCCATTTTGAAATTACAATATGTCAATATGAAATTATAAATAGTCTTGGAAGTTAGAGCTCAAACCTATCAAGGTACAATAACATACAATTCGGATTAGTGATTACGAAGTTAAAATATGAAAAAATGTGATGACTTTATATTTATTGTATTTTGAAAAATACATTATTGAATTATTATTGATCTATTTACTGCCTTTCTATTTTGATAATCATTGGTTATCAACTTATTACAGTCCTTGTATTTAGTATTTACTATTTGTCATTTTGGCATTTGGTATAGAATTTAGGTTATATAAATTATAAAATTATTAAATAGTTTACAGGGGACTATAAATTATAATATAAATTTTTAAACATATATAGCTTGAGTTCCATGGTAGTGGACTGTAAAAAATTCTAAAATGGTTAGAGTTAGATAGTCAAGGGCCTCAAACCTGCTAGGGTGGTTGTTAGCCTACTACATTGTTGATTACACCCAACTCCAAGGGATAAAGGCATGACAAGGCTTTAGTTGTGAGAATACTAGGTATTACATGTCATGGTGACTAATAGCAATATTTAACCTTTTAAGATGCTCAAGTTTTGACTCACACACACAGGCTCATAGCACACAAGCAAAGTAGAGGCACAAAAAAATTGATGAAAATGAGATAGAATACGACATTTTTTTAGTTTTAATATGTTTTTATGTTTGTCAGTTATCAAAAAAATAACAAGACAAAAACCATGGTGAACAGTGAGTACTCACTCACTGTTAACAACATTTTTTTGCCTATTAATCATCATATGGTTAATGGGTAGTCTAACTGTTTGGAAATTTTTTGCAAGTTTTTCATGGGTATCGATGTTTTTTAATATAGGGCCTCTAATGATCAACCATAATGACCAATATCAAAATGACTCATCCAAGTTGCATCTTCAGAAACCTTGTTCTTTAATTTTACTAAATATTCCTTGTATTCTTTGTCTCTTGTCTAATTGATGGCTCTAGAATCTAAAATTATTTTAATTTATTCCTTCCCTTGTTAGGCAGCTATTGTCTACAATCTAGAATAGATGAATATAAACAACAATCATCATTATTTGGTTGTCCTTAATGGTAAGGGTACAAGTTTGCAACATTTCAAACTAAGGATATGTCGATTCCATCTGGAAACTCAATCTCATATGCATTATCCAAAAATCATTTTAATACCTTGCACAATCCTATTTTATTCCATTTTAGTTTCTTATAGGTCTCTTGCAGAAACCTATCCTTCCTCAAATAAGCAAGGACCAATTACCATACCTAAAATTCCACCTCTCTCCTATTTAAATCTGCATGCTCTTTGTATTTGATGGTAATTTGCTTCAGTTATTCATGCACATGTTCATGTACCTCCTTCATGTAATCAATAAAGTCTTCCACTTCAACAATATTCATGCTCGCATTTAACAAAGCTCAACTCGATGACACTTCTAGGATTGTGCCCATATGCTAATTATAACATTTTTTTTTATGCTTCTATTCACTTAATTATTGTAAGAAAACATATCTTATGCCAAGACAAAATTCCAAGGTTATGGCTTATCTCCTAAAAGACATCTCAACAAGTTTCCAAGGCTTCTATTTACATCCTCTATTTGGATATCAGATTGTGAATGATATGCTAAACTGAACCTCAACTTTGTGTTCTACTTCTTCCATAATGTCATCCATAAATTCTGAAAAAACATTGTGCTTCTATTTGATACTATGCTTCTTGTTAGCCCATGCAATCTGAATACCTCTTTGACAAAAAAGTTTACTACATTAGTAGCACCCTTAGTCATTTTAGATGTAAAAAAATGAGCCATCTTAGAAAATATATAACAATTATAAATATAAAATCATTTCCCCTTTGTTTCCTTGAAAATTCTAAGATGAAATACAAACTTATGTGCTCCCAAGGTATTTTTGGAATTGGAAATAGTTTGTACAACCCTACATTTTGAAGCTTGCTTTTGTGTGGTTGAAAAATTCTATAAAATTCTATTAAAAAAAACCACATCTATTACTATATTCAGCCAAAAATATCTCACTTAGTTGTGCCAATGTATTTTCAAAGCCAAGATGTCCTTCAAATCCTCCACTATGCATTTCCTTAATAAGGTTTTCGCTTATTAAACCTTGGGTCACGCACAAATTTTGTCATCTAAATAATAAATCTTATTGAATAAATTAGTCCAACCATGGATTTCCATCTATATTGATTGGAATCTTGCATTCCACCCATGCCTCACTAAAATTTGTACCATCCTTCTACAAATATTTCATATAATCAAACCTAGCTACTTCTATTTGCATCTTACTTAGAAAAATAACTCTTCTACTCAATGCATCAGCTACTTACTTAGATATCCCACTCTTATACTTGAGAATAAATTAACAACTTTGAAGAAACTCTACCAAATTCACATTATGTTTATTCAACTTACCTTGACTATTGATGTATTGCAAGGCTTGGTGATTTGTATACAAAACAAACTTTTGGTAACAAATACTATCACCACTTCTTTAGATCTTACACCATGGCATAGGATTCCTTGTCATATAGTGAGTATTAATGATTGATATCATTTAACTTCTTACTAAAATATGCTACATGTTTGTCCTCGACTTAGAACATCTTTTATTGTCATCTCACTTGCATCACAATCCACTTGGAACACTTTATTATAATGCCAGTATTGGCTATTTTATGATCTCTTTAAACAATTTAAAACCTCTTTAAGTTTATTCTTTCCACACACATTCCTTTTGGTCTCCTCTCATAATTTCAATTATCTGTGCATAAATTCCACTAAAATGATAATTCAACTTCGAGTAGAAACTCTCCAAAAAATGAAAAATCCTTGCATGAAATATGCTCTTTAGAGTAGGCAATTCCAATATTGCTCTCACCTTTTCCAAATCCATTCTAAATTCAAAATGGGACAACAAAAATTCAAATTATACCAGCTTTGTTTTCATGAAACTATACTTTTTCAAGTTCATGAATAACTTCTCCTCATTCAATTTCTCTAATACTTTCCTCAAATGCAATGTGTGTTCTTTTGTCTACTAAAAATAATAATATCATCAAGATAGATAACAAAAAAATTATGTAAGTATGGTGTTATCACTTCATTCATTAGCCACATGAAGGTACTTGGTGCATTGGTCAATCCAAAAGGCATTAATAACCACTCATAAATTCCACTAAAATGACAATTCAACTTTGAGTAGAAGCTCTCCAAAAAATGAAAAATCCTTGCATCAAATATGCTCTTTAGAGTAGGCAATTCCAATATTGCTCTCACATTTTCCAAATCCATTCTAAATTCAATATGGGACACAATAAATTCAAAGTATACCAGTTTTGTTTTCATGAAACTATACTTTTCTAAGTTCATGAATAGCTTCTTCTCATTCAATTTCTCTAATACTTGCCTTAAATACAATGTGTGTCCTTTCATCCTACTAAAAATAATAATATCATCAAGATAGATAATAAAAAACTTACGTAAGTATGTTGTTATCACTTCATTCATTAACCACATGAAGGTACTTGGTGCATTGGTCAATCCAAAAGGCATCAATAACCACTCATAAATTCCACTAAAATGACAATTCAACTTCAAGTAGAAGCTCTCCACAAAATGAAAAATCCTTGCATCAAATATGCTCTTTAGAGTAGGCAATTCTAATATTGCTCTCACCTTTTCCAAATCCATTCTAAATTCAAAATGGGACACTACAAATTCAAAGTATATCAACTTTGTTTTCATGAAACTATACTTTTTCAAGTTCATGAATAGCTTCTCCTCATTTAATTTCTCTAATACTTGCCTTAAATGCAATGTGTGTTCTTTTATCCTACTAAAAATAATAATATCATCAAGATAGATAATAAAAATCTTAAGTAAGTATGGCGTTATCACTTCATTCATTAGCCACATGAAGGTACTTGGTGCATTGATCAATCCAAAAGGCATCAATAACCACTCATAAATTCCACTAAAATGACAATTCAACTTCGAGTAGAAGATTTCCAAAAAATTAAAAATCCTTGCATCAAATATGCTCTTTAGAGTTGGTAATTCCAATATTGTACTCACCTTTTCCAAATCTATTCTAAAATCAAAATGGGACACTACAAATTCAAAGTATACCAGCTTTGTTTTCATGAAACTATACTTTTTCAAGTTCATGAATAGCTTCTCCTCATTCAATTTCTCTAATACTTTCCTTAAATGCAATGTGTGTTCTTTTGTCCTACTAAAAACAATAATATCTTCAAGATAGATAATAAAAAACATACGTAAGTATGGTGTTCGTACTTCATTCATTAGCCACATGAAAGTACTTGGTGCATTGGTCAATCCAAAAGGCATCAATAACCACTCATACAACTTGTTAAGAAAATCCTTGTTAGTACTCACATGGGTGAGAAATTATATTAGTATGAGAATAATGTAATTGTTTGTGTAAGAGTTGTATGTGAGTAACAACTTATATTGATAGAATTGTGTGAGATAATTTAGAGACATGTGAGAGAATAAAGGTACGGATGAGAGATATTTAAGGGAGAATATAAGTTGTCAAAGATTATCCTTGAATCCACATTTGTAGGAGCTCATTGAGCTATTAATATGTAATTGTATTTGATGATTAACATCCCATATTGAATATATAAGTACTATATTATTATTTGTGTGAGTTTTTAGTCCTATTATTATGTATGGTAACCTTTGATAATCTATATCAAAAATATCACAACCCTTCCTTCGTCTTAAATTTGGGCTACCACTCATCACGCTCTCAGATTCTTATTTGATGATATCAACTCCTCAAATTTATCTTGGAGAAGTGCTTGGCTCTGCTTTCTTAGTCCATGAGATCATTCATGCAAGGAAATGGAAACTAATACTTGAATATTATCTTGTTGATAGATTGAGAATCAATACACATTCTCTACTCACTACTTTTATTTTCTGCTAACACTACTAATACAACACAAATACTAAGGCTCTATCTTATTAATATTTTGTATAGAATCTATTTCACTTACCTATTGACCTCTTCCTTTTCCATGGAAGTCAAAGGATATGGTGCCTTATTTGGAAGACTTGAACCTGATATCAAGTCCATGTGATGGCTTATGCTTATTATTTATGGTAATCTTTAAGGAAGGTCATTTTGAATGACCTTCTTGTATTATTTGAGTAACTCATTATTTTCCTCAGGTGTTTCACTTGATTTCTTAGTTTTCCCATCCTTCATTGACTTGGAAATGAAATCATACATTATACTGCCCTATTTTCTACCTTCAAAAATTCTTTACTTGAAACTACGAGAATGTTGTGACTATTTTTTGCTTTATCCTCCTTTTCCTTCAATAGACTCAAAAATGTACTTATTACCATCATTTATAACTGTGATAGTGTATTCTCTCCAATCATGTATAACTCTTCTATCATATTGCAATAGTCTACCCAACAAGACATGGACAATATCCATTGGCATAACATCACACCAAACTTCATCCTTATAAGACACTATTAAAAAAGTAACTAAACATTATTCATTCACTAATAATTGGTGGTCTTTTTGAAGTCTTGACCCTTTGCAAGGACTAGGGTGTACTATCATTTTCAAGCCAAGATTGTCTACCATTTCACCAAACACTAAATTGTCTATCCTACCACTATCAATGATAACTTTACAACACTTACCACCTAATTTGCATATGGTTGTGGATATATTCTTCCTTAGCAATGGTTAATTTTCCTTCTTTTTTGGTTTCAACAATACCTTTTTTTATCATGAGCGTATATTTGTATTCAAGTTATTCAATGTGATATGGTGATGTGACCAATTCTTCATTAGCTTGTACATCATGAGTGTTGGCTTCATTTGTTCTTGCATCATTTTGTGCCTCTTGGGAACTCATAGGCCATATGGCCAATGTCTCCACATATGAAACACATTCTGACAAAGGAAATCCTCTTCTTCTTGAAAGATACGATCTACTTCTTGATGGTTGATTATGATCTTGTGAAGTATTATCTTCTCCTCCATGCTCATTTTGTCCCCTTTAATTAATTGGTTGAGCCCTTCTTCTAGTGAATCTACCTCTACTTCTTGTTGTACTTTTTTTTTTCTACAAAAATTATCCTCAATGTTCAAGGCATAATGATAAGCCTCATTCACAATTCTCATTTTGAATAGAGTTAATTCATCCAGGTGTTAAAATTTTAATCCATTTAGATATGTAGTAGTTTCTTTCTTCCCTTCTTTCATATATGTTATAATTTTCAAGCACACAAATTTGTGTAATCTTGCACATAAAACTCCTCCTATATCAAGTTTTGAAATTTCTTGAACATCTTCTATTAATGGTCCAAGGCTAGGAACTTTTTCTTAAGAGGCTTTAGCAATTTAGGCCATAACCTTACTTTTACATTGCATTATCTTTACCGAGACTGCTGCAAAATATGCCCATCATAGGGCAACATGTGACTTCATTTTGGTGACATATAAAATTTACTTTTCTAGGATCATCTTCCTCCAAGTTTTCCATATCAAAATATCTCTCAATCTCCTTCATTCTATCTACAAATAGGTCTTGTTTAACTTTCCTTTAAATCTTGACACATCTGGCTTGACCTTGGCCCCTTTTTTGGATATATAGCTTGAATTAATCTTTCTATGGGATTACAGTCCAAGTGGGATCCCCTTGTACCTCCACTTCATCCTCAAATTCTTCCTGGCGTACTCTAGCCTCCAAAGCCTCTATCATGCTCAATAATTCTTCATTTGGATCTCTCCTATGTCCTCTTCTACCTCTCTTGATCCCATTGACAACAAATCCTCTTTGGGCCATCTCTATTTTCCCAATTATTTCTTGTTGGAAGATGTTTCTCTCTCACTGTCAATCTCTGGCTTTCTTGTTTGCTACCCACCTTTTACCAGTGGAGAACAAGCTCCTCTTCTCTCTTTTTAATCTATCCACTTACAATGATAATCCTCATTACCCAAAAAACTATATCAAAGCACACGAGGTTACTCTAAATTGGACCAAAGACATGGAAGTCAATTCAAATTCATAAATTATAACTATATGTTCCACTTGTTAGGATCCTACTCCACCAATAAGAGTATATATGATTACCTTGTATTAGCAACTAAATACGGAATTATACCAGAATGAACAAGTAACTAGAATTCACAAATAGCACAAAATATGAGAGACAATACACAATCTTGTATTAATACTCATTCACAAAGAAAATACAATCAAGAAGATGCCACCTCTTCTCACACCTCTCAAAAGCTTCCCACACCTCAAGTGTACATAGTAATTTTCTTCAAGAGTTCACTCTCCTACCAAAAATGGTCCCAACACACAACTCACACACAGAGTTGGTGTTCACCTCTTTAACTAGTCAGCAATAACACTGCCAATACACAAGTACTCAAAGTACTTCAAGTAGATCTCCCATAAGCTTGCAACAACCTGCAACTCAAATGATCTCACTTGGAAGCATCTCTTCCTTGCCTTGATCCTTGATCCTTGATTACAATACATGCCAATGGGTCTATAAATAGCTCCCATACTAAACAATAACTTAGACTTATAATTTACAATAATTAGACATGCAGCTCGAGACTATAATTAGCCCTTAACATGCAAACACTCGGTTCAACGAACTAACTGTCCGTGCAACGAACAGTTCTGGAACCGCCACAGGCGACCGACGTCGGTCCCTGTCTGCCTGGAGGTGACCGATGTCGGCCGACCTCCTACCAATGTTGGTTTCTCTTCTACACTGTAGATGACCGACGTTAGTCCCACTACTGACGCTGGTATCCCTGGAACTCAGCAACCTCCTCCATGTCTACAATAGTTGAAGCTTTTAGCTCCACAACCTAACAATCTCCCACTTGGAGATAAATAGTTGCAACTGTACCTGTACCTTTACATAATCTAGTTTGTTCCCTTGGCTTTGTATCCCTCTTCAAGATCACTCTTGAAGACCAACCACCACAAATCCTATGGTGCACCTCCTGTCATCCAAATCACCTGCCACATCCGCATCTACAAACCATGTAGAAAAGAGCTTGACCCTGCATAGCATGTGCACCTACTACTGGTCTCACTACACTGTCCTCCAGTGCTTCTTTCCCAGATTGGCTCCAAACTTTTTGACAGCTCCCACTACTTGGGAAAACTCTAGTTTAGTACACATGTACTCAACCTCATTATGTGAATCAAGACACTATTCATAGAACTGTCCAACCATCAGCGTGCTAATTAGTCTCACACAATCATCCTAAAACAAAGTCAACCTGTGACCTTCCATGTCCCTAGAACACACTCATGCCAAAGAATCTTGTTGCTCCTAGATTCCTCATGACATACTTCTGAACTAGCTTTACCTTTAGTTCAGTAACTCCCTGTATGTGTAACCTTGCAATAGGCACACAATATAGTAATAGGATAATGTATCTAATATTATCCAACCTGGTAAAGATAAACACAATGGTCAAACCTCCATTGCCCTGTAGCTAAAACAAGACCATATATCTTGGCCTTCTATCTCACATGTCCATTCCTGCTCTTCTTCATCCTGAACATCCATTCGTCTCTCAGTGCTTTCTTCCAACTGGCAACTCTACCAAAAACACCTGTTTGGTTCTTTTCCAAAGAATCACATTCCTCATCCATGCCAAGCTCCCACTATTTCTTGGATCTACTTGCTCTACTTCTTTAATAACTTCCTGATTCTTGACCTTCAGTGAGCAACAAGTAGTGGAAAGAAGGGAAATGATGAATTAAGGCTTACTTACCCTTTTAGTCCTCCATATGGGCACTTGAGACTCCTTGACAGTTTGTTGTCCACCCAAAATCTATCTCAGTGACCGATGTCGGTCACATCTCAGTTTGCATCCGACTGATGTCGATTCCATGTGACTATCTCATCACCGACGTTGGTTCCCCATGACTGACATCAGTGTTTATGGTCCTTGAGTCACTGACGTCGATCTGCACATAGCCGACATCGGTCCCTGCCTGGATGCCGACATCAATTTTCCAACTGATGTCGGTCTCTATGTTTTACTTGTGAGAAATGACTTCTACCCGCGAGCTCCTTTTGGATCAAACCTTTGTCCATATCAACCTTGCTTTGCTCAGAATTCTTCAGCCCCTTGGACTGAACTCTATCTGTCATCTTCTCCTTGAAAACCAAGGCTTTTCTATTCTTGTCACGAACATCAAATTTCTCAAGAAATGTCACTTTCTTCTTCTGCATACAGAAATCTCGATCCATGCTTTCCAAATCCAAAAGCATACCCTTTGACTCAAGAACATGCATCTCCTTCTTATTCATGTGACCAAGCCTATTAAGCCACATATTCAAATCTACAGCTGAAGTAGATAACCCAGAAAGAGAATCAGTAATATAAGTAGATAGATAAAGCATACCTACTTTCTTACTATCGGAGTTGTTGTTGCCAGAATCCGGATAACGCGAGTGCAATGAAGACGTGATCACACAAGATGAACAAGTGCACACCACGAAGATGCTAAAGCAATTTGACAATGACAAGAAGATAAATTGCACAAAATAAAATGGAGAAACCAAATCTGAATTAGTAACATGAAATGGCCAAAATGAAGAATACATATAGGAGAGCTAGAAAGTAACTCCTCCACAAATGGTGGTCAAAGCACCCCAAGAATAGACTCCTCAAAAGGTGGTGACAAGGTGCTAAGAATAGATAAATAACTCCCATACCCGAAATAAGAGTATCTTATGCCATTCTTATGACACCTTATGACACAAATATGACACACAATCTCCACATAAGCTAGCCTATCCCACAAATGTAGGAAAACTCCATGTATGCACAAATATATGATATTCCCTAATTAATAAATAGGGAAAAATAAAAACCTACACTAATACCCCCCCATAAGCGCAGCTTAGGTGGGAAGTGTGGAAATAAAAAATGGGTCCCGGCAACTAGGCCTCATGAGGTACCCATGTACAAATGCAATCTCCCATAAGATAGAGAAAAGGAGAAAACCCGTAGGAAAAAACTCCCCCCCCAAAAGAGAGACATAAAAGAAAAGAAGAGGCTAGAAGGCCCCCCCTGAAGATGATGTTGTTGCAGATGTAGACCGCACCCCAAGAAGAGCTCGTAGATGAATGAACTTACTCTCAGTGAAAGGTTTGGTGAAGATGTCTGCAACCTGCTCTGAAGACTGGCAAAATATCAAGTCAATGACCTGACTATGAATAAGCTCCCGAATGAAATGCATGTGAATCTCTATGTGCTTGGTCTGCTGGTGCTGAACCGGATTCCTGCAAATCTGTATGGTACTCTGATTGTCACAATAAATGATGGTGGGCTGCGTGATAGGAATGCCAAACTCAGAAAGAATCCCCTGAAGCCAAATAGCCTCAGTGGCTGCATTAACAGCTCCCCTGTACTCTGCCTCTGTGGATGATATAGCAATAGCATTCTGCTTCTTGCTAGACCAACTGATAGGACCTGAACCTAGAGAGAAACTATAACCAGAAGTGGACTTACGAGTCTGTGAATCGCCAGCCCAGTCTGAATCTGTATATCCAACCAAGTCAACCTCTGTGCCAAATCTATAGTGAATCCCATATCTATGTGAACCCTGTATGTAGTGCAAGATCCTCTTAGCTGCTTTCCAATGTAGCTCATGGGGTTCCTGCATGAATCTGGAGACAAGTCCCACTGTATATGAAATGTCGGGCCTGGTGTGAGTCAAGTAGATGAGACTACCAACAAGTTGTCGATACCGAGTGGCATCAACTAGTGGTGAAGAACAATCAGTCTCAAGCTTGACTCCTGATAGAAAGGGAGTCGGAGATGGCTTGCAATCAGCCATGTGAAATCGAGCCAACAAGTCGAGAGCGTACTTAGGTTGTGCAAGAGAAATCCCTGAATCTGACTGTGAGATCTCGATACCAAGGAAGTAGTGCAACAAACCCAAGTCTGTCATGTCAAATATCTCCTGAAGAGATGCCTTCACTGCTGTAATAGCCGATGAAGAACTCCCGGCAATCAAAAGGTCATCAACATATAGAACCAAAATCAGAAGCGAATCATCCTGCCGCAAGAAGTAGACATTAGGATCAGAATGGCACCTAGTGAAACCTGCTGTGAG
Source organism: Torreya grandis (assembly GCA_037957365.1). NCBI lineage: Eukaryota > Viridiplantae > Streptophyta > Pinopsida > Cupressales > Taxaceae > Torreya > Torreya grandis. The sequence goes on along the minus strand of JARHVA010002084.1, from coordinate 456,552 downwards.
AAGGAAAGGAATCCATCTTGGCATACCAAGCCCGAGGGGCCTGTTTGAGGCCATAGATAGATTTCTTAAGTCTACATACTAAGGAAGAATTCTGAGCAAATCCTGGCGGCTGTTCCATGTAAATCTCCTCCTCAAGGTCTCCGTGAAGAAAGGCACTCTTCACATCCATCTGATGCACATCCCAACCATGTGCTGTGGCAATAGCCAAGGTGAGTCGGATAGAAGTCATCTTTGCAACGGGTGCAAAGGTCTCTGAGTAGTCAATGCCTACCACCTGTGAGAAACCCTTGGCTACCAATCGCGCCTTATACTTATCAACTGACCCATCTGTGGCAAATTTGGTCTGATATATCCACCTACATCGAACCATCTTTCTTCCCTTAGGAAGTGAAGTCAAATCCCAAGTGCGATTTTTGATTAAGGAAGAATATTCTTCCTCCATAGCACTATCCCACTCAGGTACCCCTGATGCCTCTTGAAAAGTTTGTGGATCTGAAACTGAAGCAAAGAAGGCATGTGGATCTCTCTAAAAATCCCCCCTAGTACGTCTGTCATCTGCGGGGTCTCCTGCCCATGTGCCAGCACTCTCAAGTGTCTGTCTGGCCCAAAGTGGCCCAGAAGTGGGCGAGTCAGGTGCTAACTCCTCATCCTCTGACTGACTAGAGGTGGATGACACTACATCACTGTCCTCACTGTCTGAATTTGAAGAAGAAGAAGATGACTCTGGCTCAAGAACCTGCTGTGGCTGATCTGAATCTGATGAGGAATCATCATGAAGAAGTAGATCCGATGAGGGAGAAGAAGTGTCAAGTGTTGAGTCTCTAGGACTCTCCTGAAAATGGACACTTCTCTCAATGAACAACTCATGTGTGACGGGGTCTAGAAGGCGATATCCCTTAATACCATCCAGATATCCTACAAAGATGCAAGGCTTGGACTGACGTTCCATAGCTTTGCATTTCTTCTTCGAAATGCGGGCCATGGCTGGGGATCTGAAAACTCTAAGGTGCTCAACATCAGGTTTCCTTTTATGCCAAGCTTCAAAGGGTGTTATCCCTTTCAAAGCTTTGTGAGGAACTCTGTTCTGAATGTAACAAGCACAATTGATGGCTTCGGCCCAGTACTGTGGTGCTAGGGATTTTGAGTGAATCATACAGCTACCCATCTCTTTCAAGAACCTATTCTTGCGTTCTGCAACCCCATTTTGTGAAGGACTATAGGTGACTGTGCGCTGCAAATCAATCCCCTCTGTGGTGCAAAACTGCTCAAACCTGATGCTGACATACTCCCCTCCATTATCAGTTCGAAGAACCTTGATGGATTTCTCACTCTGTTTCTCAACAAGAGCCTTGAAGTCTAGAAAATATTCAAACACTTCAGACTTTTGTTTGAGAAAATATATCCAAGTGTACCTAGAGAAATCATCAATGAAGGTGAGTATGTACTTGGCCCTTGTGAAAGATGGTTTGGGAAAGGGTCCCGATACATCACTGTGGACTAACTCCAAAGGTTGTGAAGCCCTCCAAGCTTTGCCTTTGTCAAATTTTGCTTCGGGATGCTTCCCAAGGGAGCACCCCACGCAAAGTCCTTTTGAGAATTGGACACAAGGCAAGCCAATGACCATGTCATTTTTGCAAAGTTGCTCAAGGTAGCGGTAGTTAAGGTGGCCAAACCGCTCATGCCATAATTTGCTAACCCCATCTGAATGAGTCAGCAATGCTGTAGGAGAAGAATCTGATGCAAAATGTGAAAAGGTGTATAACCTTGCTTGGTGATCTACCCTTCCCACTGCCACTGTAGTATCACTATGCAACTCCCTGATAGATACAGAATCTGGTGAAAACTCAACTCTCATGCCCCGACCAATGTGAGTGATTTGGTACACTGATAGGAGATTGGTTGAAAGAGAAGGAACACTTAAAACATTATTGAATGTTCCTCCTTCCATTTCAACTGACCCTCTCCCTACAACGGAAACTGATGTGTCATCACCCAAACTAATTGAAGTCATGCTACAAGGCTCTAAAGATGAAAACTCAACTAGTGAAGAGCCCATGTGGTGAGAAGCACCCGAGTCAATGACCCATGAAGATGTGGAAGCTGTTGTAGCTACAAGGGCCTTGCCCTTTTCTTTCTCCTTACCCTTGCCTTTTGCCTTAGTAGAATCTTGGGTTGATGAATTATGCTTGATGGACTCAGGAACACCTATGTTGTTCTTCTCTAGAAGATGAGTTAGGTGATCTATTTGTTTCTTCATGCACTTGTGTTCATCATGCCCATTCTTTTTACAATAGCCACACTTAACCTTCTCCTTCTTAGGTTTAGCATTAGAAGATGAAGACTCAGTGTTGTTTTTGGCAGGGTTGGTGTTTTCTTTCTTTTTCTCTTGATCCTTGTTCTTTTTCTTCTTCTCCTTTGTTGAAGTCTTGTCCTTACCATTTCTAGCTATCAAAGCTTGGGGTTGAGTAGACTTCATTGTGCCCATCTGAATTAGCTTATCTTGCTCCCTAGTCAAGTCGGCAATGAATGAATCCAAAGAAGGCATTTTCCATGTAGTGCCAAGGGCACTTTTAGTGGCATGAAAAGTGGAGACAAAGACTGAATAACTTGGACCTAACTTTGTGAGAATAGAAAGTATGAGTTGATCATCTTTCTTCTCTATCCCACATTCTTTCAATTGCAATCTAAGGGCCTTAAACTTAGTAAAGAAGTCCTGTAGGGTGTCAAAGTTACTAGGACTTAGACTTATGAGTTCGTTTTCGAGCTCATGACCTCTCATCTCATCAAGCTTCCCAAACAAATTTTCTAAGGTGTCCCATATGTCATTAGGAGTTTGGGAGGATTCTAAGTGGAAGAGAAGTTCTGGAGACACGGACAAACTCAGTAACCCAAAGGCTTCATCACTACGGTTGTACCACTTAACCTTTTCAGCATCTGTATTAGGTTCTACTTCTGTACCCATTGTGATCCTATACAACCCTTTGCTTCTAAGAATGATAGACATTTTTACTTTCCATTCATGATAGTTGAAGGGTGTTAGGGGTTTGAGTTGAAAAGAATCCATTTTTAGCTGAAATTAGGTGAAGTTGTGTTGATTGCAAGTTGTGATTGTATGCAGAAAGGAGAATGAAAGTGAAGTTGCAAGTTGTGGAAAGCAATCACACCCCCCCAAAATATTGAGCCCCCCCCCAAGTATGCAAGTGCACGCTCAAAAGATGTCGGACTCAGCCGAAAATGCATCTTAGAGCAATCAGTGCAAGACAAAAGCAAATAGGACGTCGGACACAGCGGAAAATGCGTCCTAGGAGACCCAAATTTTGGCACTTTATAAACTAGTGCATTTTTGAAAAAGAACAAGTCTACACTGTGGAGAATTGAATTACAAGAACTTTTGCAAAAAATGGCACCCAAAACCGAGTTACCGTTTGCAAGATTTTAAAGTTACAATTTTCCCGTAAACTAGTGTTTTTACAAAAAAAAGCACTAAAACGTTAAAAAAATGCTGTTATGAGGAGAGAAAATGGCCTTCCAACCACTCGTTGGATTCGGCACGGAATGAAGAATCCAAATGAGGTTTTTTTGAGGGGGAATTGGCCTCCTACCAACCCGGGCCTCACCCTTCGTCTTCGACAAGCAAAAATACAAGATTTAAATTAAACCTCTAAACTGCCTTTTTTTTTTTTTGAATGTTAATTTCAAATTTGATTTTAAAACAAACAGTCAAATCACTGATTTATGAATATCAGAATTATTAACAAAAGGCAGAAAGAGGGTGGCCCCACCAAAGGAGGCGTGGTCAACCAAAGAGGAGAGGCGCCATTCCCATCACCATTCTGCTGTGACAGCAGCGTTTCAACCAAACAAAAGGCAGCTTGGACTGGGCTGCGCCTGGTCTGGGTTGCCCCTGGTCGGGCTGCGCCTGGTCTGGGCTGGGCCTGGTCAGGTTGCGCCTGGTCTGGGCTGCGCCTGGTCTGGGCTGCACTTGGACTGGGCTACGCCTGGACACAGTGGCGTGGATCCGCAGGAGCAGCAGGCTGAAAGGTGGCGTCCTCTTTCTCTGCTCAAGCTGGAGAAAACAAGTAACAAAAAAATGCAGACCTCTTACCAAAAAAAATAGATTGCATAAGCGGGTCTTCCAAAAAGAAAGACTGTATGAGGCGCCTTGCAGGTATGAAGTTACTGCTACTTCTTGCTAGAACTAAGTGCCAACCTTCCTCCTTCTGCTGTTGAAAGCTGCTCCCTGAGGTGAAGACAACCAAAGGCCAAGGATCCCCAAGATACCAATACCAAATTTGGACAGGATTTTTATTTTAATTTTGATCAAAAACAAAAAACTCCACTCTTCTTGATTTCAAAATAAGCTAAAAGCAAAAACATACACAAGATTACCGATTTTGCTCTGATACCATATCGGAGTTGTTGTTGCCAGAATCTGGATAACGCGAGTGCAATGAAGACGTGATCACACAAGATGAACAAGTGCACACCACGAAGATGCTAAAGCAATTTGACAATGACAAGAAGATAAATTGCACAAAACAAAATGGAGAAACCAAATCTGAATTAGTAACATGAAATGGCCAAAATGAAGAATACATATAGGAGAGCTAGAAAGTAACTCCTCCACAAATGGTGGTCAAAGCACCCCAAGAATAGACTCCTCAAAAGGTGGTGACAAGGTGCTAAGAATAGAGAAATAACTCCCATACCCGAAATAGGAGTATCTTATGCCATTCTTATGACACCTTATGACACAAATATGACACACAATCTCCACATAAGCTAGCCTATCCCACGAATGTAGGAAAACTCCATGTATGCACAAATATATGATATTCCCTAATTAATAAATAGGGAAAAATAAAAACCTACACTAATACTTACCTCTTGCTACAACAAGTGCACCCTTGGTAACTTTCCAAGAGTCCACTGTGAGAGTTACTGTGCAACCCTCATCACCCAACTTCCAACAGAAATCAAATTTCACTTCAGGATTGGGATATGCATGACCTCCTTCAACACCCATGTGTTTCCCGTCTGCAATTTCAGCTTCACTTTCCCTTTGCCAACCATTTGACAAGGCTTTCCATCTCCCAAATAAATTTCTCCTAAGTCTCCCTGGACATATTCATGAAAAAATTCCCTATTTGGCAATGCATGGAAAGAGGCACCAAAATCTAAAATCCAAAATTCTTCTTTATCTAAGGAACATACCAGTGCATCCTGTGCAACATAATCTGCAACATCTGCTTCTTCATGTCCTTCATGCTGATCTTCATTCACCCAGCAATCTCTCTTTAAGTGCCCTTGCTTTCCACATTTCTAGTAGGTTATTCTGCCATACCTAGACTTAGATCTCCTGCCTATCTTAGACCTTGATCTCCCATGCTCGATCTTCTCTCTTTGCCTTCCCCTGTCTTCAACACTCAAAGCATTCCCTGATGATTCACCTGTGCTTTTCCTATGAATCTCTTCATTAAAGATTACACTCACAATATCATCCACTTTTAAGATTTTTGAAGCAAACGCAGTATTACTAACTACCATTACCAAACTCTCCTAGCTTTCAGATAATGAGCACAAGATTAAGAGAGCCTTAATTTCATCATCAAAAACAATATTAACTAAACTTAACTGATTTACCAAACCATGGAAATCACTAAGATGACTGTGTATAGATCCACCATCCAACATTTGCAAATTAAATAATTACTTCATAAGAAATACCTTATTCGAAGCTGAGGGTTTTTCATGAAATTTGCCAAAGATTCCATCAACTATACCGTTGTCTTGGCCTGTGATAAGTTGGAAATCACAAACGATGCAAGGCTCAACCTTATAGATCCTAGAGCCTTCCGATCAAGAACCTCCCATTCTTCATCCTTCATATCTGTGGGTTTGCATGCAACCACACCCAATGGTAAGTACAAATATTTCTGATACAGATAATCTTCTATTTGCATCCTCCATAATTGGTAGTTCTTGCCATTAAACTTCTCCATTCGTAGCCTACTTTCTTCTGCCATTGTTATACTCTCACTCAAATAGAAACCCCTGTGAGTAACCTGTAATCAACAAACACTAACCAGATCTGATATAACCTGGCTCTGATACCACTTGTTAGGATCCTACTCCACCAATAAGATTATATATGATTACTTTGTATTAGCAACTAAACATGAAATTATACCAGAATGAACAAGTAACTAGAATTCACAAATAACACGGAATATGAGAGACAATACACAATCTTGTATTAATACTCATTCACAAAGAAAATACAATCAAGAAGATGCCACCTCTTCTCACACCTCTCAAAAGCTTCCCACACCTCAAGTGTACACAGTAATTTTCTTCAAGAGTTCACTCTCCTACCAAAAATGGTCCCAACACACAACTCACACATAGAGTTGGTGTTCACCTCTCCAACCAGTCAGCAATAACACTGCCAGTACACAAGTACTCAAAGTACTTCAAGCAGATCTCCCATAAGCTTGCAACAACCTGTAACTCAAATGATCTCACTTGGAAGGATCTCTTCCTTGCCTTGATCCTTGATCCTCGATTACAATACATGCCAATGGATCTATAAATAGCTCTCATACTAAACAATAACTTAGACTTCTTTAGACACGCAGCTCGAGACTATAATTAGCCCTTAACATGCAAACACTCGGTTCAATGAACTAACTATTCATGTAATGAATAGTTCTAGAACTGCCACGGGCGACCGACGTCGGTCCCTATCTGCCTGGAGGTGACCGACGTCGACCGAGCTCCTGTCGATGTCGGTTTCTCTTCTGCACTATAGATAATCGACGTCGGTCCCACTGTCAATGCCGGTATCCCTGGAACTCAGCAACCTCCTCCATGTCTGCAATAGTTGAAGCTTTTAGCTCCACAACCTAACACCACTAATAATGCTAAGAGAATCCATAGGTTGCCTCAACAAGCATTACAACACCAATATATTTCCTTTACTTGATTATTTGATTATTTAATCATGCGTAGAGCACATAAAGAGGATTATTTGATTTTAATAAAACACAAAGCTAAAAAAAGTACATTTCAAATAAATAATTTACAAGAGAAAAAGAAGATAAAACATGAAATACAAAGCTAAGTTATTGAGATATTTCCCCTAGCAACTCATGACTATTTAGTATAATAGTGGGTTCGTTTGTACATATGACTTTGAGGTTGAAAAAAGGAGTTTGAATTTGAACCATCATAATGAATAAGATCTCATAGAGAGCCTTGATACCCTATAAATAAGTAGTAAAACCTACCATTGATCTCCTAATACACTAGACACATAAATATAGAATGCTCCTATGATTCTAGTTTATTAATGTAAAGTTTACATATGCATTGATGTTATAGAAGGAAGTCATCTGAATCCATGCAAATTTGATGAGAGCATACTCACAATTGCTCCCAAAAAAAATCCATAAAGAGAAGATGCATAATTATACCAAGTTTATTTGTCAGATATGACACATGAAGATTTTCTTAGAAAGAAGGTTTTAAAAAAGGATTTAACATTGAACTTGAGCATGTTGAGTGTAACTCTTATTTTATTATTCAAATATATCCTCTTCTTATTTCTTAAGACATGACAATATTTTTTTTAATAGACTTCTTCATGTAGGGATCCTAGTGAGTAATGTATGTTGTAATTCTCTAAATAGATATACAACTACTACCAAACCAAACATTGCGACAAAAATATCCAAGTGGCAGGGGGAGAGGGGGGTGAGGAGTTTAATGGGGTTATTGTGAATATAATGAGGGAAGGATTGAAGTTTTGTATTCGAAATTTCTCTAGAGAGAAACTAAGCTCCTTCTAGTAGAGGATGTCTAATGTGATTTGAAATTCCTTATTGGAAACAAGAGGGATTTTGGCTTACAAAAAAATGCATTGGAATAGTTTGTACATAGATTTTCAAAAATTATAAAAATGATTTATAATTAGATTTATCTATAATGGTTTATAAGTATGTACCCAATACCTATTGCAGTTTTGAGAAATTATATTTGTAGTGCATTGCAACACTTTGTAGTAGGGATGGCTTGTAATGAATATTCCAATGCTATTGGGAAAATTGTGGAGCTTGTGTGTAGATGAAGAAACTTATGACATATATATCCCTAAATGTTATATGTTTAGAGACATATCTATCGTTCATTTTGATTCTACTTGAAAACATTAATTTAACCTATTTTCTAATCTCCAAAGATCCTATTGATACTCACCTTGTAGGTTAGAATGATATGCAAGTTGCATGATAAAATATGTTTATAACTCAAGATCACATGTTGATATTATGCCAAACATATAACAAAGACATAATATAGTCAACAACAAACATGCAATTTTAAAAATCTACTCACAAAATACCGTATTGAAAAGTATAAATATGGTAATAAATAGCATGTACATAGAATACAATGTACAATATATGTTAGAGATCAGAAATTATAGATTCAAATTGCTAAAACCATCACAAATTAATTTAATTATTATAAGAATGAACAAAAACAAAAAAATATATACCAGATCTTAATCTTAAAAGAAGTCTGTAGAAGCTAAACTAAAAGGGTAGAAAGTATTAACGAATCTTGTTCATAACTTAGCAATAAACTCTAAAATGTTGAGGACAAGTTAAGTTATCTTAAAATACACTTTAGATACTTAATTTTATAGTTTATAAATATATCATTAAAGATATTTTTTTTTAAAAATACTGCAAACTATCAAATAATTATTGTCTTGACTTCTACCATGAAGAAAAATTTAAATCATTTTGATTTTCTCTTTAATTATTGTGGAATAGATAAACTCTACAACTTCATTCTTATACAAACCATAATATTTATTTACCTAAAATTCAACAAATAGAATTATAAATTATAAATTGAATAGACAAATTAAAAACATGCAAGTTCTAATTTCATTAAAACCATTACAATTGAAAAACACTTTTACAATACAGAACAAACGCCTTCTGATGGAGCAAGTAGGTGCGTGTTCCTCTTCATGGCCCCAAGAGATCTTCTACAAATTAAAATAAAAAATATCAAAAATTAAAAAAGCCATTTGCTAACTTGGATGGAAGGTGCATATTGAAACTAACCCAACCTAGAAATGGATTCAACCACTCATATAGGCTTATTTTTACATGCAAAAAGAATTTAAAAACTTTAACAAGTGGGAATTCAAAGTTGCATGTCGATACTTTGTATCAATGAAAACATATGATGTTCTACAAGAATGCCACAACTGAGAAAATCTCACTTTTTATCGAATTCCATTGTTCACTGCAATTTACATGAAAGAATTTGTCCCCAACTAGTTTTCCATAGAAAATTGAGGGTTGAACAACTATTGTTGATGAATTAATATTCTCAAAATACATGAATGTTATAGCTTTACCATGATCTATGATGGCAAAAACCATGGCCTCTAACTAATTTGATGGGGTTATTGGGATGCCATCCTAGTAATCCTCCTTCATTTGAGGTGAATAAAATATATTTTCCAAATATTTATGACTAAAATTTTGGACATTCTTATATTTTTATCTCACTTCACGCTAGATTGTAAATAGTGCTCCTATTTAAATATCCATCCAACTCTAAAATTTGGATGTAAGAATTTGCTATTTGGTTGAAATTTTCCCATAAAAAGTTGCATGCCTTTTAGAGGAAGAACAAAGAAACGTGACATGATTAAAAAACAATAGCCCTTTTGTTCAAATTCCTTTATATTTTTATATGTATATATAATGAACAGTTATTGCTTTAAATATCATTAAGTTGGCCAAAGATTACACATCACTCTTACATCTTCCCACTTCAGCCCCATATCACACATGTGATCCTTACATAGCCTCACAATATAGTAAATCTATATAAAAAATTTAAAATATTATTACTCGATGAAAGAACAAAATAAAAAAACAAAGCTACAATAATTAACAATTGAAATTTTTGAGCAAAGTGCTAAGATGTAGATGTAGACCAAGTTTCATGACTCCCTGAAAAAGTAGATCTTGTATGTCTTTTAATCTCTAGCAAAGGTGAGATATCAATGGGCAATTGAAAATCTCTAGGAGTACCAAGAAATGTACCTCATATTTTTTCTAGTCTCTCAACTACCTCCATCATATTTGGTCGTTGTTGAGGAAACTCCCTCCTGCAAAACAATCCTACTTGCATAAATTGAGTAAGGCATGCCAATATCATTGGCATCTCTGATTCTTTAGCATCTTTAAGAAGATTATAATCATTCACTTCTATGATTTTATTTGGAAAATTCATACCCACCCATTTTTCTAGATTGATTTCTTCTACAAACATGTCATCTATTGGTCTCTTCCTTGTCAACAACTCTAAGAGTAGAATTCCATAACTGTATACATCTCCTTTTGTAGACAGCCTTCCATCCATTCCATACTCTATAATATAATACAATGCTTAGTTATTCTCAAACCATTTTAAATGTTGAATACAAAATACATAAACAATCCAATAATAAGGTTTATTGTAATAATGTAAAAGTTATACCTGGTGCAATGAAGTGATGTAGAGCCTTTGAGTGTATTTATAGAATTTAATGAATCCATTGAATTCCCAAATAGTAGCTTAGAAATGCCAAAGTCTACTATATATGAAGTCATATCATCACCTAAAAGCACATTATTGGGCTTTAGGTCACAATGAATCACTTGCACAAAACAATGATGATGAAGGTGTGCCATTCCTTATGCTATCTCCATTGATATTCTTATTCGGTCACTAGTTTAATCTGCAATCTTTATCTACTCCCTAAGGATATAACCATCTTTCTAAACTTCCATTTGACATGAATGGAAGAACCAATGCTTTAAATTCAAGGTTGGAACAAGCAGAGATAGTTTTAATCACGTTTTGATGCCTAACTCTTTTTAAAACATTACATTATTTGATAAAACTTTGGTGAGCATTCTCATCTTGCAAATTAAAAGCTTTAATAGCAATGTTTGTACCACTATCCAGAATTCCTTTATAAATAGATCCAAAACTACCAACTCCTAGCAGATTGGTCTAACTAAACCCACCAGTTGCATCTACAAGTTCTTCATGGGAAATTCTTGTGGGTCCTACATTGAGGGCATGAGTACTCTACGTGGTACATCTCCAATAGAAAAATACTAAGCATAAAATAGACATGATGAAGATTGCAATGCCAATCACAACTAGTAATATCACCTTTTTGGAGACTGAAAGTTGTTTGTGTTTGGAATACGAGCATGGCTATAAATTTATCCATGTGCCACAAAGGCCAAGATTTCCCCTAACTTTGGACTCATTAAGTGTTGCAAAAACTCCTCCCTTTGGAACCTCTCCAGTTAACATGTTTGAAGAGAGATTGATATGCTGAAGCATTTTCATTTTTTGGAATGCTAGTGGGATTACACTAGATAAATTATTGCTAGAAAGATCAATGTTCTGAAGATTTTTCAGATCTATGAGTGATTCTGGTATCTGGCCATCAAATGAATTCCAAGAAAGATTCAAATATTGCAATTCTATGCAGCTTGACAATGGTGCTAGGATTTCACCTGAGAAGTGGTTGATAGACACATATATAGCTTGGACTGTTGTCATTTTGCTCATTTCCAAAAGAGAACCTCATAAAAAATTGCTGGAAATGTTGAAATAGAACTGGAGATTTGGAAGACCTACAACTTCTAGAGGGATATTTTCTCTTAGCTTGTTGTAAGACAAGTCCACCAGTTCCAACGTTTGGCATCTCCCTAAACTGGCAGGTATTTCCCCTGACAATTGATTTTGATGAAGAAGAAGGCTTCTTAGTTGTGGAAGATCACCAAGACTATATGGAATTTGACCTAAAAGTATGTTTTCACTTAGTGATAAAAACCCAAGCCTTCTTGCCTGACCAAAACTTTCTAGAATTCTTCCATATAAATTGTTTCTGGCCAATCTCAGTCTTTCAAGATTTGGACGTGGACCGAGTGTGGATGGAATGGTCCCGTTGAAACAATTGTCAAATAATTCTAACAATGTCAACTTTGTGAGGTTGCCAATTTCACTTGGCATGTTTCCTTCAATTTTATTAGTGTGCAACTGCAAAGAGGAGAACAGCATTGAGAGCCGGCCAACTGAAGAGGGGAAGATGCTGGTGAGAGAGTTTTCAGACAAATCTAGTTCTTCTAAATAGGAGCAATTAGTTAAAGCTGTTAAAATGGACAAACTGTTGGTTCCGCTCACGAGATTATTTCCCCATAAATCAAGCCTTCTAAGGTGAAGCAATTTACCAAACTCCAAGGGCACCGTGCCGCTCAGTTGGTTCATAGATAATTCAAGCCATTAGAGGAGGGTACAATTAGAGATGGAGCTTGGGATTTCTCTAGTGAGTTGGTTTCCCCATAAATACAGTTCTAGCAATTTTGATAGTTTGCCAAACTGCCAGGGAATTTGGCCAGTTAATTGGTTCTCATATAATTCATTAGCGGTTAAGTCAATCACTTGAAGGAGAGAACAATTAGAAAGAGAGCTTGGAATTTCTCCAGTGAGTTGGTTTCCATCTAATAACAGCATTTGTAATTCTGACAGTTTGCCAAACTCCCAAGGAATGTGGCCAGTTAAGTGGTTCTCATATAGTTACAAATATTGGAGATGAGTGCAGTTAGAAAGGACAGAGGGAATTGGCCCTGTAAAGTTGTTGGTGTTGAGAACAAGAAATTGGAGTTGAGTAAGCATACCCAATTCAACAGGAATTGGTCCTGTAAAGTGGTTGGTTTGAAGACCCAGCGAGGTGAGTTGAGTAAGCATACCCAATTCAACAGGAATAGCACCATGGAGTTTATTTTCAGGCAAATCCAAATCAGTTAAAGAGGACAGGTTTCCTAGAGAGGAGGGAATTGTGCCTGTCAGTTTGTTTGCTCCTAAGTAAAGGATATCTAAATGTGAAAGAAGGCCAAGCTATGGGGGAAAGGTGCCGCTCAGATGGTTGTAAGACAGATGGAGTATTCTTAAGTGAAAAAGGCTTCCTAACTGAGGTGGAATTTGACCATGGAAGGTGTTATTGGAGAGATTAAGTATTCTAAGGAAAGAGAGATTTGCAAGCAATGGAGAGATGTAGAAGCCTAGAGCCATACCAGTGAGATTCAAGGAAACCACACGTTGTCAGTGATTAGAGCAGGTAACACCGGTCTAATTGCAGGTGTTGTGACTGGGAGATCAATCGTGTAGAGAATGAATGGAGAGGGAATTCTTGAAAGAGAGAAGAGCACACTGATCAGAATAATAAGAAGGAGAAGAATGTGAGATGTGGGCAGGTAATGCAGAGAGAAATAAAACCAACACAAAAACCACCCTCATCCTCATCTTCATGTTTGTTCAGCACTCGTATTGCATTGAAGTGAGAAGAAGCAACAAAGGATAAATATAAACTTTGTATTATCGAAGTCCACACTGTGTCAAATTATTGGACATAATAGCAATGCAAACATTTAATAAGAATCTATCGAAGTCTTTGATATTAAATGTTAAAGGTGCAAAATGTCAATAAAAAATTAAAAGTTGGACACTGACGGGTGGAATATATAATAAGCAGCAATTAAGTCGTCTATAAAAAGTCTTTGATATTGAGGGATGATTTTAAAATTGTCAAGAGATTTAATTATTTGAATGTATCATTTGGTTATTGTTGACCATTTTTTTCCCAATAGGCTAAAAATCGGTCCCCTTCTTCTCCTGTTGTTCTAGGCCAATTCATTTTTTTTATTTTGCACAAGTCCAAGTTTTTCTACAAACTTTGCAAGTTAGTTTTTGGTGCATGAAGGATTAGTTCAAAGAGTGCTGGGTTTTTCCAAGGTTTCTTCGGGCTCTTGTCTGAAGAAAATCACAAGGAAGGTTGGCATCTTTGAACCATTAAACCAGTTCAATGCCTTGGTTCAACGCCTTAGTTTCATCGGCCTTGGTTCATGTCAGTTGGTTCAACGCTTCGGCCTTGGTTGAATTTAGTTGGTTCAATGCTTCAGCGCTTAGTTCATCACTTCAAGTTCATCGCTTGGTTCAATCAAATGGTTCAACACTTGGTTCAATCGAAGGGTTCATTCGTTGGTTCAACGCGTTGGTTCAACGCTTGGTTTAACAAAGGGCTCGGTATGCAGTGGTTGAACTGTTAAACCAGTTCAACAGATTGGTTCAATGGTTGGTTCAAGCAGGAAAGGTTCAAAGGCTTGGTTCACAAAAGGGCTCGGTGTGCGGTGGTTGAATAGTTGAACTGTTGAACCATTTTTGGTTTAATAGGTTGGTTCAACGGCTTGGTTCAAGGGGGCGTCCTAAAGCTGAACGGCAAAGGCACTTCAAAGAGGCCACAAAGAAAGAAAGCCACGAAAAGTAAGTTTTTTGAATTTTGCTTAAGGCAGTCAAAAGGTACAATTTCTTCAGACTTTTTGTCCAAAGGAATTCCTTCAGACAAAAAGCCTAAAGAAACTCAGAAGGGCTGCTCGAAAGAATACTTCAAAGACTAAAGCGAAGAAAATTTTCTTCAGAATTTTTGTCTGAAGGAATTCCTTTGGACAAAAGTCTGAAGAAATTCAGAGGCGGCCAATTCCCAAGAAATTTTTGTTCGTGGGAAAAAATCCCAAAGCAAAAAGGCCCGGGAAAGCCAAAGCACCAATTCTCGCGGACTTTTTGTCCGTGAGAAAATTTCAAAACAAAGAAGAGACCCGCCAAAGAGCCGAAGGACCCCAAAGGGCAGGTGCCCTTACGGGGGACTCTCAGCCATAATAAAGGGGCACTTTCCAAACGCTGAAGGGTCACCTTCCCTTTAGGAAGGTGCTAAGAAGGGAGTCCACAGAAAAGGGCAAAGCAAAAAAGCTCGAAGGAAATTGGCAAGGATAGTGACTTCTCGAAAGTCGTCAACTTTAAGAGGGCAAACTAGCCTTTGGTTTTCAAGCAATGACAGGTGCGCAATCATCAAATTTAAGCCAGTAAAAAATCCATTGGTTTTTAAATGCTCAAGTGCCAACCATGAAAGGAGCCCAAGGAATGTAGTGACCCACCCAGAGATAGCCTCGAGGGCCAAAGGAGCCAGAAAGAGACAAGGCAGGGAAAAGACAAAAGTTCCAAGTGTAGGAGTAGGTAGATAGTCGAAGTGGCGAAAGGAGGCACCGATTCAAGAAGTTACTCTAGCATGTGATATAGTGTCTGTGAATTGACCATTAGAAGGTGCAAATGGCCAACTATGCGACCCATTTTTCTTCATTTCACATTTATGAGCAGACAAACCGTGTGGGTGCCTTCAAGGAGCAGTCTCGATTAATGGGGAAATGGTGCAGCCTATGTCAAAAAATGCTTGAAGTCAGAGCCAGGGCAGACACAGCATTTATGTTTAAGCGGCCTGCTATTCCCAATGACTAGAGCGCACATGGGTCATTTGTAAAAGGGGTGCCAAAAAGCCTCTTTCCTTCCTCTATATATTGGAGACTTATCATTTGAAAAAAACATCTTTCACATTTGTAAGGTAAAGCCCTAGCAAATTTTTTACCTGTAATCAATAAATGCATTTTTACCTCTTTTTGGTTAGACATCTCTGTGTGTGTCTAAGTGTTGATTTTGTGTCTAGTCCTTGCTTCTTGATGCTTTCACAGGTTCAACACCAACACACCTGGTGTCTATAAGGTGCCATTTCTGCAAGTGACAAGAAGAGTTGCACTTAGAAGCGCATAGGTAGAAGGATCTACTACACAGTGTGTCTCTTCTACAACACCTATGGTGAATCTCTATTTTCTGTGTGTTCCATTAAAGCCTTCCTGTCACTCCTTGTAGTCTAGTCCATTTACCAGTTGAAGTGTATTTATGTGTCTGTATGTTTTAGAGTGTAAGTGTGAGTAGGTCAATCATTTGGTGCATCACCTCCTTTAGAGTAGTTTGTTTTCCTGCAATCTTTCTCCCTTTTCATCCCCCCCATACATATCTATGTGTGTGTGTGTGTGTGTGTGTGTGTGTGTGTGTGTGTGTGTGTGTGTGTGTGTGTTAGCACTTATTGGAACAAATCAGATGCATCAAGGAGAGCTAGCCCTTATCTAGAGACTCTCCCCTCTAGCTTCACTAGTCCCACAAGTGAGATGGGAGTTTTCATTGTTGCGTGAGGAAGGCAGGAGCTCGACCTCCTGCCAAGGGTGCAATCTTCTGTGTCAACAGTTTTTGGCACACCCGGTGGCACTTAGTTTTACACTCAGTAAAGTTTCAGGATTGATGTTGGTCTTGTTACAGCACATCAACTATTTACAGCATTTGGTGACTCCACTGGTAAGAACTTCATTTCCTAATCAAAGACTAGTCTGACTTCCTATGCCTAAAGTCACCACACGGTCTGCTTCTAAGGGTGTCCCTTTCAAATTTATTGAATTGCCTTTAAACTCTGCAAAAAGACTGAGGTTTGAGAGGACCCGTCCTTATTTAGAAAACCATCTTCCCAGACCTATTATAAAGAATGCATACGTAGCAGGGCTGCAGTTACATCCCATCCTAGCCATGTCATTACCCTTTGTCACTTTTCATGATCAGAGTCCCTTGAATCTCCCATGTTATGACCCAATCCCAGGAGCAACCCTCAAAAATGTGACTTCTTTTAATGGAGAGGGGTCCATTACAGTCATCGAGCACATCAAAATATTACTAACCTCTGCAATATTCATAATATCACTGAGGAAAATATTGCAATCAGATTGTTGGCATTGTCTCTCAAAGGCAAAGCTCTTGACTGGTATGGGACATTGGCTATAAATTCAATCCATTCTTGGAATGAATTGGGTACTCACTTGATGGACCATTTTGGGGAAAAGAGTGACCACCTCTCACTTACTGAGCAGATGACTACCATGAAAAGAGCCCCACATGAATACATGCAGGACTTCAACACACGGTTTTAGAAGACATGGGATAAAATCCCCATTCTGGTAAGACCGACTACTAGTTATGCTTTCCTATATTACTTAAGAGCATTAAATAGTGATATCACTATTATGATACAATCTATGGGAGGACATGTGTTTCCTGCTGCCTATGACATAGCTATAGCAACTGAAAATTGCTTAGTGCAGGCTGGAAAAATAGCCCCTAGACCCCATATGCCACTTTTCCAAAAAATGCTACGTCCAATTCAAACCGCTACTCCCACATTAGCTCCTCTTCCTAGCATAGAGAAACTAGCTATTGCTCCATCCAATGAGCTTCATGAAGTTAAGAGTCTATTGCAAAGTATGTCAAATGAACTTGTGGCTCTTAAAAGGTAGCAAGCTCAAGGCAACAGACCAAATCAGGGATACCAGCATTATGGTCAAGCTCCTAGACCCCCTTTCCAATATTACAATCAAGGACAGGGTCAGCTTACTCAAACCAGACCTTTTCAAGGCTACAACCCAAGCACCCCTTCATCATCTAAGGTCATGGTGCCCGTTCAAAACAATCTAGTGCAGGAATAACCAAGTTGTACAACCATGGGATATGGCTAGAAGCAAGATGTTTATACAAATGAGATTATGGGTTATTACCCAAATGTGCAATAAAATTAGGCAGCCACCCATTCCCAAGTCTTTGAGGCTCCAATGCAACCTAGCATGAGTAGCAGTCAGGCCCAGCCTTATTCTACCCTCACGAATCATCTGGAAGGAGAATTTTATTCAGTGAATTATGTGGGTGCTGTAGACAATCAGGCTGATTGTGTTGCAGCCAACACAAGATTCAAAAGGAGAGAAATAAGAGAAACTCAGGCTGCTACCCAAACATCAGCAATGCCTTCCTCATCACATGAAAACTAGAGGGCCACAAACTTCAGACTGCTAGCTGTACCTTCAGCCCCTCAGCCTACACCTCAGGTTGGAAATAGCCCCAAAGAAAGCTCGAAAGGAAGCAATCCTCAAGTCAATGTGGTGGATCAGATGAAGATGCTGCATATGAACATCTCCTTATGGGATTCATTATCTCTACTAGGACAAAAGGACATGCTATAAAGGGAATTGCATGAGCTGGATCGACAAGCTGTCCCAGCAAGCACTGATAATGTTTTGGTGATGAATGGACAACCTTCCACCTCAGGTCAGGTCAAGAAAGAAGAGAAAATTCCCCCTTTCTATGTGTCATTGGTCATAGGATATTTCTTGGTGCACAACTGCATCATTGACAGTGGGGCTAGTACCTCAGTAATGCCCAAGTGCATAGCTGACAAGCTGGGACTGAAATATGAAGAAATGAATAAGGGAGTCCTGTAGCTAGATGGGACACTTGCAAAGATAGTTGGGATAATGAAGGGTTTGAGCTTGACATTACATGCTTGCCTGACTTTCTCAGTTCCCCATGATATAGTAGTGGCATATGTTCCTCCTTATTTTGCCATTTGCTTATCCAGGGACTTCACATCCAAGATAGGTGGCTATCTAGCAGTGAATTGGTCCTATCTAGTTTTTAGAATCAAGTATGGGACCAAGGTAAAGATTGAATCCGAGCCACTCCATAGGGACCATCTAGAACCATTTTTGCTCAAGACAGCAAACGTCAGCTACGCCATTATTGACCAAGAAGAGTCCCAAACAGACCAATCTTCATCCTCTGCTCTTGAAGGAGTTGCAGACCTACTCTTGGATGAATGGGGAAGTGATAAATTTGAGCATGACCCTTACAAGTTCATAGAGGAGATAGGACTTAGAGTCTACTGCATACATGAAGAGGGTACCTTCATACCAAATATAATGAAGGCAAGCCAAGAGGACCTAAGTCTATGGCAGCTGTACTTTGATGGTTCTAGAAGTAGGTTGGGAGCTGGTGGTGGAGGGATGTTAGTCTCCCCTTCAAAGGAGAGATACTTTTCAGCCTTCTATTTCCAATTTTCTTGCACAAGCAATGTTGTAGAATACAAGTCCCTTATCCATGGTCTAGAGTGGCAAGGAAAAGAGGAATCAAGGAGCTGCAAGTTTTGGGTGACAGCGAGCTGATTGTCAATCAGGTGAGAGGCCAGAACCTGACAAAAAATTCTTTGCTAAAATCCTACAAGCATAGGGTCTAGGACTTGGTGGAATATTTCCTTGCTTTCAATATCGCCTCCATTCCCAGAGAGCAGAACAAACAAGCGAATAGGCTAGCAGTAATTGGTGCTCAGTTTGACATTTCTAGGGAGATAAGCCGAGACTATGGTTCACACCACTTGAAGGTGGTAGTTCAACCCTCTATCCCTGACAACATTACAAATTGGCAGGTCTTCAATAATGACCAGCAAATAGCACTCTTCCTGTAAGAAGAAGCTGAGTTCACTACAAAGAACTAGGCAAAGCTACAACAACAATATGGCAACCAGATTGTTCAACTAAAGAACAATAAGCTCCCCAAAGGTTTGGTAACTCTAGAGAGTATCTTCAATGGAGATAACCAATTGAGAAGTGACAAGGCATGCATCACAACTAAGGAGGAGAATTATGAGAAGGTTGAGATCTTCAAGGATAAGCTGCTTGCACTTGAAAAAGTCTACACGATTCAAGAGAGGTAGACTTTCATTTTGTTGTGTCAGGAGTGTGCTAATGTTTTCACTTGGGATTACAGTGATTTGAAGGGTTTTGACCTAAGACTTGCCCAACACACCATCGAGCTAGAAGAAGGTGCCAGGCCAATCACATAGAAGTAGAGACCTGTCAACTCAATGATTGAGCCCCTCATGCAGAAAGAGCTAGCCAAATTGATTGAGTCTGGGATTATATTTTCAATCAAATATTCCTCTTGGCTGCCCAATCTTGTTCCTGTCTGAAAGAAGAATGGGGAGATCAAGCTATGTGTTGATTTCAAAGACCTTAATAAAGTCTCTTTGAAAGACCATTATCCTCTCTCGAGCATGGAGCAGATCCTTCAGAAGGTAACAGACAGCGAGTGTTTCTCCCTCCTAGATGGATATTCAAGATATAATCAGATTCTAGTGCAAGGCTATGAGCAGCACAAAACAGCCTTCACTACTAAATGGGGAATATTTGCCTACAAAAAGATGCCATTCAGGCTGTCTAATGCTGGTGCTACCTTTCAGCGAGCCATGGACATGGATTTTCGAGGATTGATAAACAACACTATGCTGGTATACCTTGATGATGTAATGGTATTCTCCAAGGAGGTGAGCCAACACATGAAACACCTCAGCCAAATCTTTGAGAGGTGTAGAGAGCTTAGCATCTCTCTCAACCCAAAGAAATGTGTGTTTGTTGTTCACGAGGGGAAACTCCTCGGCCACATTGTGTCCAAAGAGGGCTTATCCATTGACCTCGAGAGAGTTCATTTTATCTTGGAGATGCCCCTACCTAAGCACAAGAAAGGCTTGTAGAGCTTCTTAGGTAGGATAAATTTCATTTGGAGATTCATCCCGAATTTCATAGAGATAGTCAAGCCACTGACCTCTATGCTGAGGAAGGGTGAGGAGTTCAAGTGGACAACACAAAGGAAGGATAGCTTTGAAGACATCAAGCAGGCCATAACTTGGGCTCCTACCTTGATCAGCCCCAACTTTAACAAAGATTTCAACCTCTACACTTTTGGCAATGAAGAGGTAATCTTTGCCATGCTTACCCAAGCAAATGGTGATAACTTTGAAGAACCACTTGCTTTTTTTAGCCAAGGGTTAGAGGATTTCGAGGTCAAATACACATATATAGAGAAGCAAGTCCTGGTAGTGATACGGAGCCTAAAGAAATTTAGGCATATATTGTCCAACAGCAGGATTCACCTCATGGTTCCACATCCTGGCATCAAGGATTTCTTGACCAACTGAGACCTAAATGAAAAGAGAGCGGGGTGGATCACCAAGGTAATGGAGTATGATGTAGACATCAAGATCACCAAGTTGGTGAGGGGAAGAGGCCTATGTGAACACCTCGCTGCGGACTTGAAACAAAAAAGGGAAGATAGCTTACTAATTCATGATGCAACTACAATAGAAGAACCAGCTGTCATGAAGGATTGGACATCGAACTTGAGGCATTTTTTTCTCACTGGTAAGTGCTCACAGGGTCTTGATAGGACCAAAAAAAGGTACTTCAGGCTCCAGTCTCTCTCTTATGTCCTAGTTGATGGAGTGTTGTTTAGGAAGGATCTCTCAGGGGTCCTTCTAAGATGCATAGACTTAAGTCAGGCTGACAAGGTGCTGTCTGAGTTCCATGATGGGCCAGCAGGTGGTCATTTTGCTCCTAGGGCTACTATAGCAAGAATAATGAGAGTTGTCTATTTCTAACCTACTCTTTTCAGGGACACCCATGCCTGGGTATGAAAGTGCCAAAAATGTGCACTTTTTGATGGGAAGCAATGGTTGGCAGCCATGCCTCTATAGCTTATTCAGGTGGAACAACCATTCATGCAGTGGGGCCTGGATTTCATAGGGATGATTAATCCTCCCTCCAGTGTTGGACACAAGTGGGTCCTAACCACCATGGATTATTTTACAAGATGGGTAGAGGCTATTGCTCTGAAGGAGGCCAATGAAAGTGCAGTCCTAGATTTTTATGAGGACCTAGTGACAAGGTTCGGGGTTCCAGCAACCATAGTCTCTGATAATGCATTATCTTTTCTGGGAACCAAAATAAGTGAATGGGTGCTAAAATATGGTATATATATCAGCACTTCATCTAATTATTACCCATAGAGGAATGGGGTGGCTGAGTCCACCAATAAGAACTTGATCAGGATCATCAAGAGGACCATGGAAAAAAATCAGAGGACTTGGCATGCCAAGTTGAAAACATCCCTATGGGCAGATAGGGTCACCTCGAAGAGGGAAATTGGTAACTCACCATACATGCTCATTTATGGAAGGGAAGCTAGGCTCCCCATTTCACTTGAATTACCAACCTTGGACCTCACTCACCAGCTGCAGTTAGAAGAAGGAAATAGCATGGAGGTTAGGCTATGTGAGTTGATGGAACTCCAAGAGACAAGAGACCAGGCTATGGCTTCCCTGGCTAGCCACCAACAGCAAACAAAGAGACACTTTGATAAGAAATCTTCATTAAAAGGTTTCTCTAAAGGAGACATTGTCTTGAAATGGGATGAGGACTGAGCTAAGACTGGAAAGCATGCAAATTTTGATGCCTTATGGAGTGGCCCATACATAATCACTCAGTGTAAGCAACATAATGCATTCCAACTCTCCAAGTTGGATGGTGAAGAACTGTATATCCCAGTTAATGGGATACATCTGAAGCACTGCCATTGATTCCCTTTTCATCATGTATATATTTCCCTTGCTTTTCTCCTATTCCCTAAGTTCTTTCTGCACATGTTAGTAGTTTTCTTAGCTTTGTGTGTGTTTTCATTTCCTTTGAGGTAAATCTTCATGATTGATTCTAGAATTTATTGGGGCTATTGCTAATTTTTTAAGTTACAATCTGACTCCATGCCCAATGGATTTGAGGCAACTGGCTTCTAAGCATAGCAAGCATGCTTTTCCTGGGAGTCACCAATTTGTTGACCATTTTTTGCCCAATAGGCCAAAAATCAGTCCCCTTCTTCCCCTACTGTTCTAGGCCAATTCAATTTTTTAATTTTGCACAAGTCTAGGTTTTTGTACAGACTTTGTAGGTTAGTTTTTGGTGTATGAAGGATCAGTTCAAAGAGTGCTGGGTTTTTGAAAGGTTTCTTTAGGCTCTTGTATGAAGAAAATCACAAGGAAGGTTGGCATCTTTGAACCATTTAACCATTTAACTGGTTCAATGCCTTGGTTCAATGCCTTAGGTTCATCGACCTTGGTTCAATTCAATTGGTTCAACGCTTCAGCCTTAGTTCAATTCAGTTGGTTCAACACTTCAACACTTAGTTCATCACTTCAAGTTCATCGCTTCAAGTTCATCGCTCAGTTCAATCAAATGGTTCAACACTTGGTTCAATCAATGGGTTCAGTGGTTGGTTCAACGCGTTGGTTCAATGCTTGGTTCAACAAAGGGCTCGGCGCATAGTGGTTGAACCATTGAACCATTTTTGGTTCAATAGGTTGGTTCAACGGCTTGGTTCAAGGGGGTGTCCTAAAGCTAAAGTACAAAGGCACTTCAAAGAGGCCACAAAGAAAGAAAGCCATGAAAAGTACGTTTTTGGAATTTTGCTTAAAGTAGTTGAAAGGTACAATTTCTTCAGACTTTTTGTCTGAAGGAATTCCTTCAGACAAAAAGCTTAAAGAAACTCGGAAGGGATGCCCGAAAGAATACTTTGAAGACTAAAGCGAAGAAAAATTTCTTCGGACTTTTTTTTTGAAGGAATTCCTTTGGACAAAAGTCCAAAGAAATTTGGAGGTGGCCAATTCCAGCAGACTTTTTGTCTACGAGAAAAAAGCTCAAAGCAAAAAAGCCTAGGGAAAGCCAAAGCACCAATTCCCACAGACTTTTTGTCCATGGGAAAAGTCCGAAACAAAGAAGAGACCCGCCAAAGAGCCGAAGGACCCCGAAGGGTAGGTGCCCTTGTGGGGGACTCTCAGCCATAATAAAGGGGCACCTTCAAAAGGCTGAAGGGTCACCTTCCCTTTGGGAAGGTGCTAAGAAGGGAGTCCACAAAAAAGGGCAAAGTAGAAAACCCTGAAGGAAATTACCAAGGATGGTGACATCTCGAAAGCCGTCAACTTTAAGAGGGAAAACTAGCCGTTGGTTTTCAAGTGATGACGGGTGTACAAACGTAAATTTAAGCCAGTAAAAAAGCCATTGGTTTTTAAATGCCTAAGTGCCAACCATGAAAGGAGCCCAAGGAATGCAGTGACCTGCCCAGAGATAGCCTCGAGGGCCGAAGGAGCCAAAAAGAGACAAGGCAGGGAAAATACAAAAGTGCTAAGTGTACGAGCAGGTAGATAGTCTAAGTGGCGAAAGGAGGCACCAATTCAAGAAGTTACTCCAGCAGGTGATACAGTATCTATGAATTGGCCATTAGAAGGCGCAAACGACCAACTGTGCGACCCATTTTTCTTCATTTCACATTTATGAGCAGACAAATCGCGTGGGTGCCTTCAAAGAGCAGTCTCAGTTAATGGGGAAATGGCACGGCCTATGTCAAAAAATGTCTAAAGTCAGAGCTAGGGCTGACACAGCATTTATGACTAAGCAGCCTGCTCTTCCCAATGACCAGAGCGCACATGGGTCATTTGTAAAAGGGGCACCAAAAGGCCTCTTTCCTTCCTCTATATATTGGAGACTTGTCATTTGAAAAAACTTCTTTCACATTTGTAAGGTGAAGCCCTAGTAAATTTTTCACCTGTAATCAATAAATGCATTTTTACATCTTTTTGGTTAGACAACTCTGTGTGTGTCTGAGTGTTGATTTTGTGTCTAGTCATTACTTCTTGATTCTTTCATAGGTTCAACACCAACACACCTGGTGTCTATAAGGTGCCATTTCTGCATGTGACAAGAAGAGCTGTACATTGAAGCACAGAGGCAGAAGGATCTACTACACAGTGTATCTATTCTACAACACCTATGGTGAATCTCTATTTTTTGTGTGTTCCATTAAAGCCTTCCTGCCACTTCCTGCAGTCTGGTCCATTTACCAATTGAAGTGTATGTATGTGTTTGTATGTTTCAGAGTGTAAGTGTGAGTAGGTCAATCATTTGGGGCATCACCTCCTTTAGAGTAGTTTGTTTTCCTATAATCTTTCTCCCTTTTCATCCCCCCCATTATATATCTGTGTGTGTGTGTGTGTGTGTGTGTGTGTGTGTGTGTGTGTGTGTGTGTGTGTGTGTGTGTGTGTGTGTGTGTGTGTGTGTGTGTGTGTGTGTGTGTGTGTGTGTGTGTTAGCACTTATTGGAACAAATTAGATGCATCAAGGGGAGCTAGCCCTTATCTAGAGACTCTCCCCTCTAGCTTCACCAGTCGCATAGGTGAGAGGGGAGTTTCCATTGTTGCATGAGGAAGGCAGGAGCTCGACCTCCTGCCAAGGGTGCAATCTTCTGCTTCAACAGTTATTTAAGTCAGTAAAAATATTTAATAAGTATTATGTAGTGGTTAGCTTTTATTTTTGTATTGTTTGTGATTAAATTTGTATATAAAATTATAATTAATTGTATTTAAATTATGAGTATATAGTTTTCCATTAATGAAATGGACGATGGAGAGGAGGGAACACAATGATATTTTTGCAAGACAATAATGCACCTTTTTTAATTTCAATAGGTCAGTAATAAGATATTAAATATGTTGTAAGCTTATATCATCAAATTAAATATGTTGTAAGTTTATACCATCGAATTAAATATGGAATCACAATCATTTAATAAAATAAAGAGTCTCCACATTGTAACACTCTGAGTAGGGAGAGTATTAATTGGTGACATTGTATATAGTTTTGGAGTAGCGATGTGAAGAATTACATAATATACATATCATATAGCAAATATGCGTACAATACACTTGATGATCATCTACATAAAATGTAGTGTTATCATATACAATGTTAAATTGTATGCATCTTTTCTTAATTCCAATTACATAAGTATTAAAGATATTTAATAAATTGTAGAATTACAAACATGTTTCCACAATTCAAATCTTTTGATTTTTCAATGATTTTTTTTTTAAATAGTATTGTAGTATTTATATATTTTATTTTAAAAAATTTAATATTGCAGCTTTTTAGCTACATTCCACAATTGACTAAAATGGATTTTAATATTATAATACTTGCACATTGAATATATAGCATGCCTAGTATTGGGCATATGTATTTTTTTATTTTGTTGTTCTTAATATGAGATGAAATTCAATGTATGTAAAGTCAAATTAGTGTATAAGATCTATAAAATTGCGTTTACTTGTTGTAGATATAAAGCCAGGGTTTGTGGAATAAGATGTTGCATAAATGTGCAATTGTTATTCATATCTATATAAGTTGGAAGTAAAATTATTAAGGGTGTTGAATGTGTGAAATATATATATATATATATATATATATATATATATATGTATATATGTATATATATATATATATATATATGTATATATATATATATATATATGTATATATATATATATATGTATATATATATATATATGTATATATATATATATATGTATATATATATATATATATGTATATATATATATATATATATATATATTGAATATATAATACGAGATGTGATAGTACACTTTTTAAGTCTTTTGGACCAAGATTGGCGTGGTTTGTAAAATATATATTTAAATGTGTCATGTGAAACTTTTAAATAATGTTTTTCATTAAATTGATTACAAAATTATTATAATCCTAAAAAAAAGACTATACATTTCAATTTAAATGTTTATTTATCTTTGTTGTTTCTCACCAATATAAATGGTTATTATTTTTTAATTTATTTAACTTTCCAATTTTTGAAATGATCAAAATGCAAGTTTTAAAGTACATATAGAATTTTGAATAGTGATTTGGTAAATTAATTCATACTTTTTTTTATGCTTCTAGATAGATTATACAACAAACGCCCACTATGTAATAAATATAAATATGATGTATTTTTTTTGAGTTAGGAAGTGTTTTATTATTATTATAATGCATCCATGAAGTTTGTGTACTTTACATACTTAAAAATAATAATTAATTTCATTTGGTAGTCCATCTACATTTAGAATGGTAATTTATAAAGTGTTGGGTACCTATTAAAATAGGAATATCATATTCAAAGTATCAATTAAATACATTAAACGAATATGGATTATAATATCAATATAAATAATTATCTATAGTTTAAAAAGTAGATAATGTAAAGATTAATTATTTATAATAAGCTTTATTAAATTTAAACTAATATAAAATTAATATTATCATTTGAAAATTACATTAAAGTTAATTAGATATTTTTACATACTTTTAAAAAAAATATAGTAATATTTATATGTTAAATTTTAGAAAAAACTTTATAATATAATCATAATATATATTTAAATTATTTAATTTATTAATAAAAAATAATTAATTTAAAAATAATTCTATTAACCTTGCTTAAAGATTAATAAGAAGCATGAGTATATTTTTAAAAAATACATTTAAAAAATTAATTAAAAGTTTTGAATAAATGTTATGTTGATAGATGATCTTAAAGGGTTAAGAGTTAATTTGTAAATATTTTATTAATAATTGTAGTGGTTTGGAGATAAATGAAAATATGATAACAAAAGAAGTTATTTAATTTAAAAATTTGAAAAAAAAAATAAATAAATAAATTCTTGATTGTTTATTTAAATTATTCAAAATTATTTGTATCACAACAATTAAATTTAAATTTTATGTTTTGAATTTTAAATTTTGTAAGAATGGTGAAGTTTAAAAATTGTATGAAATTTTAGTTTTGAAAGAGATCAGTTTTTAATAATATTTTAAATTATAGAGTTAAATGTTGAAATCAAATATTTAAAATTTGAATAACATAATATGTAATTTAAATACATTAATTATAATATTACATAATTTGATATATTTAAAATTGTTATATGTAAAACTTATAATTAATATATAATAATTGAAAATAGTTATTTGAATATTGACTTTTTGATACTCATAAAATCAATGAAATTGATATTTTAAATTTATTTGCACATTAAAATATTACAAAAATATTTTAAATTAAATTATGATATAATTTTCTTAAATAAGATATATATCTATGGTAGGCTGCTAAATGTTTGTATTTCGGTCTTCATTGTTTGACACCATTATACACTATAGTTTTGACAGTTAAAAGCAAGTATTCAAATCCCATGTCGAAGAATCAATACAAAAGAATGGAGAAAAGGTTATACACAGCTGCTACATCAGGCAATGTCAATGCATTTACAGTTTACAAGATAACGGAAAGCCATTGACAAATTTTGATAGAAATTTTGGGAGAATTGAAAACTGTTTGCCAAAATTCCAAAACAACAATTAAAATTTTGAAAGATATTTTAGATTTTTTTTTGGTCTGGACTGTGAGCTATGACGAGCAGGAGACCCAAATTTGAGTGATCTACTTCTTCATTTAACATGTTTTCACTTCCACCTCTACCACAAAGGGAAGTGGAACTATACTAACAATATTTTTAGCAATATGCGTAGGCAACAGTGTGAAATTAGCCAACAGAATTGATCAATTAAATAGAAACATCCATTTCAATATACATTATATATAATACAACTTGCTTACAATACAAACCATCATGTGCACTTCTTGTTATATTCTTCCATTGACATCATACTCATAAAGCGGAGGTTTATATTTGAAATAAAGGAAAGTGTAGCGTGTTTATTATATTGTTTAAGTGTGGTATATATTTTCCAAAAACCGACATTTGTGATTATACCCATCGTTCAAGAGTGCACCAATCTTTTGAATTACCCCTCGTCTTTTCTTCTGCACTTTGCCTATCAAGGGCCCACAAGCATGGATAGTTAATGATTCCAAATATCTAATAATAATTCAAAGACTTTAACCTTTGCATAGATTAAACTTATGAATAGTTAAATTAATACGTGGTTATATTGAATTTTATGTTTTATTTTAATTAAATATTTTTTAATTTGATAAAGTGAAATATTTTTTATCCTATGAACTGGTTTTGGGATACAATTAAGGGTCCAGTGTCTATAATGAATAAAAAAAGAAAAAGAAACAAAAAAAATTAATAACTAAAACCAAAATCGACAAGACATTTCCCGTGAAGGGAACTTAATTCACCATAGGGATGTTAAGAGCAACATCAAAACATAAGTCTATCGCCAAATAGGTAATGAAGAACCAAAAATAAAAATCAAGCCAAGACGCAAGTCTTCTACCAAACAGCAATAAAAATTCAGAAAGGAGAAACCAGAGTGGAAACCAACCAAGAGGGGCCCAGCGAAAGGTGTTGCGACCCTCAACTGCACGCTGAGGCCTACCTCCTCTCACGCCTTGACAAGAATTCCTTCATTATCCATTGAAAGCCATTTTGCACCAAATCTTCAGCCTCTATTCTTGATCTTTTCGCTTCATAATGTCTTCCTTTCTTCTTAGTAATGAAGCCCACATCAAATTTGGCTTTACCAACATGCATAATGGGAGAGACCAAAAGCTCGGCTCCTGCAGGCAAGGGGGAGGCAAAGGAGAAGAGGATGGCAGCGAAGTAATCCAACCACGGGAGTGAGGAGGCAGAGGCGAATATGCAGGCATCGAAGAGGGAGCAATCAAGGTAGGAGAGTACAATTCCAAGGGCACCGTGCCGCTCAGTTGGTTCATGGATAATTCAAGCCGTTGAAGGAGAGTACAATTAAAGATGGAGCTTGGGATTTCTCCAGTGAGTTGGTTTCCCCATAAATACAATTCTAGCAATTCTGATAGTTTGCCAAACTGCCAGGGAATTTGGCCAGTTAATTGGTTTTTATATAATTCATTAAGGGTTAAGTCAATCACTTGAAGGAGAGAACAGTTAGAGAGAGAGCTTGGAATTTCTCCAGTGAGTTGGTTTCCCTGTTACTCTGATAGTTTGCCAAACTCCAAAGGAATGTGGCCAGTTAAGTGGTTCTCATATAGTTGCAAATATTAGAGATGAGTGCAGTTAGAAAGGACAGAGGGGATTGGCCCTGTAAAGTAGTCGGTGTTGAGAACAAGAAATTGGAGTTGAGTAAGCATACCCAATTCAAAAGGAATTAGTCCTGTAAAGTGGTTGGTTTGAAGACCAAGCGAGGTGAGTTGAGTAAGCATACCCAATTCAACAGGAATAGCACTATGGAGTTCATTTTCAGGCAAATCCAAGTCTGTTAAAGAGGACAGGTGTCCTAGAGAGGAGGGGATTGTGCCTGTCAGTTGGTTTGCTCCTAAGTAAAGGATTTATAAATGTGATAGAAGGCCAAGCTGTGGGGGAATGGTGCCGCTCAGATGGTTGTAAGACAGACGGAGTATTCTTAAGCGAAAAAGGCTTCCTAGCTGAGGTGGAATTTGACCATGGAAGGTGTTATTGGAGAGATTGAGTATTCTAAGGAAAGAGAGATCTGCAATAAATGGAGAGATGGAGAAGCCTAGAGCCATACCTGTGAGATTCAAGGAAACCACACGGTGTTGATGATGAAAGCAGGTAACACCGGTCCAATTGCAGGTGTTGTGATTGGGAGACCAATCTTGCAGAGAATGAATGGAGAGGGAATTCTTGAAAGAGAAAAGAGCACCCTGATCTGAATATTAAGAAGGAGAAGAATGTGAGGTGTGAGCAGGTAGTGCAGAGAGAAACAAAACTAACACAGAAACCATCTTCATCCTCATGTTCAGCACTCGTCTTGCAGAAGTGAGAAGAAGCAACAAAGGATAAATATAAACTTTGGCTTATCGAAGTCCACACTGTGTCGAATTTAATAAGAATCTTCCAACGCGAATTCCAAGTGTGAACATTTAATAAGAAGCTCCCAAATAATTATGTCCAAAAGGTCAATAAAAAGTTTGGAAGTTGGACTGTGACAGAGTCGGTGGCATATTTAATAAGAAGCTATAAAGTCATCTACAAAAACTCTTTTGGAAGTTGGATTTGGTTATTAAAGTTGGTACGAACATTTGCTAAGGGATATATAATAATTAGTTTTTATTTTTGTATGGCTAATTGTTT
This sequence comes from Torreya grandis, assembly GCA_037957365.1. Taxonomy (NCBI): domain Eukaryota; kingdom Viridiplantae; phylum Streptophyta; class Pinopsida; order Cupressales; family Taxaceae; genus Torreya; species Torreya grandis. The sequence continues at coordinate 425,937 of JARHVA010002084.1, read as the reverse complement.
GTGATTGAATTTATATGTAAAATTGTAATTAATTGTATTTAAATTATAAGTATATAGAATTTTCCATCATTTGAATAGTTAATGGAGAGGAGTGGAAATACTAAATATGTGGTAAATTTATACCATCAAATTAAATATATTGTAGGTTTATATCATCGAATTAAATATGGAGTAACTATCATTTAATAAAATAAAGCATCTATGATAATGAACAGAGAGAGTATTAATTGGTGGCATTATATATAGTTTAGGGTCAGTGATATTAAGAATTACATAATATATATGTCACATAGCAAATATGTGTACAATGTATTCGATGATCATCTACATAAGATGTGTTGTCATATACAACATTAAATCGTATGCATCTTTTCTTATTTGTAGTTACATAAGTACTATAAATATTTAATAAGCTTTGGAATTACAAACATGCTTCCACAATTCAAATCTTTTGATTTTTCAATGGTTTATTTTTTTTTAAATATGGTACTGTAGTATTTAACATATGTTGCAGTTTAAAAAATATAAAATTACAACTTTTTAGCTACATTTCACAATAGATTAAAATGGATTTTAATATTACAATACTCATACATTGAATATATAGCATGCCCAATATTACATGTATGTATTTTTTCTTTTTATTATCTTTAATATGAAGTGAAATTCGATGTATGCAAAGTCAAATTAGTGTACCAAATCTATGAAATTATGTCTACTTGTTGTAGAGATAAAGCCAAGCTTTGTGGATTAAGATGTTACTTAAATGTGCAAGGCTCGAAGTAAAATTATTAAAGGTGTTGATTGTGTGGAAGACAAATATCTATTTAATATATATCACAAGATGTGTTAGTACTTTTTTTAAGTCCTTCGAACCAAAATTGGCATGGCTTGCAAAACATATATTTTAATATGTCAGATGACTTTTTTAAATAATGTTTTTCATTAAATTGACTACAAAATTGTTATAATTCTAAAGGAAAGACTATACATTTCACTTTTAATGTTTATTTATCTTTGTTGTTTCTCACCAATATAGATGGTTATTCTTTTTTAATTTATTTAACCTTCCAATATTTGAAATGATCAACATGCAAGTTTTAAAATAAGTCTAGAGTTTTGAATAGTGATTTGGTAAATTATTTTATACTTTATTTGAGGTTTCTAGATAATCCATGTATAAACAAAAATTTATTTTGGATATACAATAAGCTCTTGTTATATAATAAATGTAGATATGATATATTTTTTTGAGTTAAAAAGTGTTTTTTAATTGTATGAAATTTTAATTTTGGAAGATATTAGTTTTTAATAATGTTTTAGATTGTAGAGTCAAATATTTAAAATTTGAATAGTATGATATGTAATTTAAATGTATTAATTATAATATTATATAACTTAGGATATTTGAAATTGTGTTATATAAAACTTACAATTAATGTATAATAATTGGAAATAGTTGTTTGAATATTGATTTTTTAATACTCGTATAATTAATGAAATCGATGTTTTTAAATTATTTGTAAATTAAAATATTAAAAAAAGTATGCAATGTTTTGAAAAATATATTTAAATTTGAATATGATATAATTTTCTCTTAATATGATATACTTTTTTAAAAACATTGTAATTTTCATTTATTTTCATTACGTATGTAATATTTTAAATATAAATCATTTAGTTTTATATTATTTATTTGAAAAATGATAAGATTAATAATAAAATAAAATATTATTTTTACTAAAAAAAATTATACATATTTAAATTGGTAAAAATTAAGTATAATTGTTTTTTTTTAAAACTCTATCCAATATTTGGTTCCTTTTTTTTTTTTTTAATGTATAGAGGAATCAATAATGTCCCTTCATTTTCTTCGTCAGAGGAGCTTGAATCTTTAGAGCTACTACTATAACCCCTGCTTCTCCATAATCAATGCGACTCGGAATGAGAGAGATCCTCGATGATTTGGTTTTGGAACTGTCATCGTTAAACTAGCAAGCACTCAACAAAACTACTCTCTCTACCTCAACAAAACTTGGTTCTAAAATTTTAAACCTAAATTTCCTCTTAATAAACACCCAAAACTTACTAATCTAAAGATGACACTCATTAAGTAACTAGATAGGTGGGATTACTTAACTACATTCAAAGATTCCACTTTGATAGGGTAATCATTTGTCAAAGGTGAATGATTCAAAGAAAAGAATAAACATTAATTAGCACCCGCGTCTCTAAATTGTTCAGAAATCTTTAGAGATGGCACATAGTGCAAATTCAATTCAAGCCAACTTTATGTCTTGTGGGGATGTTATGATATGATAATAAATTCAAGTTTAAGTTTTGAAAGACTAGATGTATATAAAAATGTATCGGCAAGAGTGCACCAATCTTTATTTATATTTTTAAATTAAAGCGGATGTTTATATTTTTGAAATAAAGGGGGGTCGTGGCCAACCAAAAAGGGTCCAACCAAGGGTGTTGCAACCCTCAACTGCATGCTTAGGCCTGTCTTCTCTCACACCTCTACAAGAAGTCCTTCGTTGTCCATTTAGAGCCATTTGTCACCAAGTCTTCACCCTTTATTCTCAATCTTTTCACTTCAAAATGTCTACATATCTTCTTTGCAATGGAGCCCACATCAGCTTTGGCTTTATCAACACGCATAAGCAGAGAGACCAAAAGCTGAAATCATGCAAGAAAGGAGGAGGTGAAAGGGAAGAGGCTAGTAGTAAAGTAATCTAGCCAGGGGAGTGAGGAGGAAGAGTGGAAGATGTAAGCATCAAAGATTGCACAATCTAGGTAAGGGAGGGAGGCACCATGGCCAGGGGATGTAGAGGAGGAGGAGCTAAAGACTGGTAGAAAATATCATGGTTGCGCCACTAGAAGTCCTAGCAAGGAGGACCCTCTTTCCTCTAGACCATCAGAGAGGAAGAACATAAGAAAAATGGACCATTGAGAGGCACGAAGTTGCCTTGTGACCCAGAAGGTTGCACCAAAAGCAATGGAATAGGAAGCCTTCATAGTTGAGGAATTGGATCCTCTTGCCTTGGGAGTAGGATAAAAGCACTGAATGAAAAAGAGGTTTGGAGATGTCGATGAAGGCGTAAACTCTCAATAATCTCCCATCAAGAAAGCTCCCATCAATTTTCAAAAAGGACCCCACATTGTTAACCAAGTTCTTAATAAGTTCATTCTTCCTCAAGTCTGATGATAAATGATATAATTTGATGCAAAAGGGAGTAGAGGTGACCTTTGTCTCTGCATGATCAAAGAATGGAGACCATGGGCATAAGAAGAACCCAAAATTATGAAAGAACCAAAGCCCAAAAGACCAAATGAAGTCTCTAGCTGAAGGGTGATCTTAATTAAATATTAGTAAGAAATGTTTATTTTTTATTTTGGGTGGTGGATAGTCAACTTTACCCTTGAATTGGAAATCTTATAACTTTTTTTTTAATATTTTAAAATCATTAAATGGAATTACAAAATTATATAGAATTTTAGTATCTTTATCCATTTTTCAAAAATAAACATATAGCAAATTTACAATGGTGAGTAAGTATACATTTAAATTAGTGAGCTCCTTCAAATAAGCAGCTATGAGTAAAGGGCATCCACATCTTCAAAATTACCTAACCAATTGACTCTCTATGTCAGGTATCTAGAGGGATTTGTATCTTGTGGATGGATACAATCAACCATCATCTTCACCAATCAGAATACAACCCTTTCGATATTTTATTTTCATAATAATACATATGTAAATATTATAGAAAATAAAATTGAGAATAAACATGAATATAGTTAAATAAATATTTTTTATTTGTTAAATTAATATTTTTTTGTTATACAATTTTATTTGTATAAGACATCATAAGATTAATGTAATATGAATAAATAGATCTAAATCAAATTACATTTCATATATATCCATAAATATGTAATCAATTCTATTTAGATGTAATACCAAAAAATATCAAAACTAATTACTAATCTAAATTCAAAACAATAAATGATAAAGAGAGGGTTTACATAACTATCTGGATCTTCAAGTAATCTATAGATAATCATCATTGTCCAACTACAAATTTTGGTGTTTAGGGAAAGACATTGAAAACAGAAAAAACATACAACCACCTACGCACCTCCCCAAAATCATACACTCGTTCATGGTAACAAAAAAATGTAAACAAAATGTTTCTGACGTATAAGAGACAATTAAAATTTGATTTGACAAATACGTTCATCAAGTTTAGGGCTCTAAAAACTTCACTTGCCTTTCTAAATTTTTGTGTTAATTTCTAAGAAATTGATTGTCTTCTTCAAACCTTATTAAGAAAACTTAGCTTGCTAAAGATAAGGAAAAGGCTTTATTTTGGGACATATGCTCAAGGCCAATAAGGGTTTTAAGCACCAACTAATTATTAGGCCTCTCAATAATATAATATATCAATGAAAATATAAATTAAAATGTAATTTAGCTAAGAGGTCAAGTGTAATGCAAGTGTTGTTATATGATATTCAATTAATACTCTATAAATGATTGACATCTTCTGGAATTCAGTGAATGATAAATAGTAGATGCTCTTCAGATTTATCTATATTCTTGAATGCTTTTTCTATATGTTTGTATTGATTACCTCAATTGATTATTTTCAATTTTCTAAACAAACCAATGCCCCTGTATATTTATAGACATCTTGAATTTAAATTAGGACCATATTGACATGCAAGCTAATAAAAAAAACTAGCAAAGAAATTGACAAGAAAGGACATACATTCTATGGAGGACCCAGAAAAAGGTGGGAATAGCCCACCCCTTAAAAACATACATTACATATTTTTGGTAAAGTCACTAGAACCATAAGGGGGACATGGATAGAAGAAAGTGGGGAAGAAGAGAAAAAATGTGGCAAACATGGTAAGGATAGTCATAAATATAAAGAAGGTATCGATAAAGCTTAATCTGAAATAATAGTCGATAAATATACACACCTTAGAACAATACAATATTACAAATTATTAAATTCTTTAAAACTATTTTTAAATTTTTATAATTATTTTAATAACAATTTTTTTTTATTTATTTATGATAATAAAATCATCCACAAGTTTTAATATTTAAAAACTTACGACAAATAAATTTTTTTATTTAAAATAACAGAAGTCAAACATTTTATTCCAATTCAATTAAAACTCTTTAATTATAATGACATTTTTCTTTATATATTTTTAGTAATAAAATCACTTACAAATTTTAATATTTCAAAATTGTGATGAATACAAATTTCTTTTATTTTAAACAATAGGAGTTGAGCATTTTTTATTTTTTTTTATGAATTATTATTTTATACCATGATCTTAAGTTAAGAGCTAAAGATTGAGGGGTATCCATTTCACCAAAGTCGTCTGAGGTACAACCCTGATTTGATCCTTTTTCGCATATCAAATTTTACTGGCAGTAAAAATTGATCCTTGATGAACTATTTGTAAACCAAATAACTTCATCAATTAAACCAACAACCATTCACTAAACATTATTTTTAACTATTAAATAACTTCTATCTAACCTACCCATAAATCACCACATCAATTAACTAATTATTTTGATTTGGGATTTTCAATAATTTATAATATAGCAAAAAAATAATATTTTTTAAATCAATAGACTTCACTTATGATGGTTTAATTTTATGCTAAATAGTGTCCGTCAAGTTGTGAGTGAATAAAAGGGCATTAATTAGGTTGAGATCTTGGGTTCATTTCCCAATAGATAGTGTGTAAGTAGACTTATTCTCTCAATCTTCTACGTAAATAGTGATTGTTAATTCTTTTTATTAATACTATCTTTTATAATTTCTAAACTTTATCTTTATATATATATATATATATATATATATATATATATATATATATATATATATATATATATATAAAATTACAATCAAACAACCATTTAGAAATTAAAAGATAATGTAAATTGATATATTATTATGTTTTAAATGTAAATTAAATTTATTTATATTTTTCTTTATATATATGAAGAAAATTGTAACTTTATATTATAAAATAAGAAATTATATTTTGTAGATATTTTTTATCATTTTGAAGGGAAAATTTTGAAGAAAAAACAAAAGAACTTCCAAAAGAAAAGAATCAATATTCCCTCTACAATGAGAAAAGAGATAAAAAAAAAATATAGAAGAGAGGTCACCAAAATAGAATATACCAAAAGATTAATGGGAAGTATGTCCCCAAAAAAATTCAAGTTTATCCTTTTTACCTTTTTTTATATATCCTGCTCTGCCTTATGAGAGGACTCAATTGTGGCTATCTGTAATTCTGAATTCTATTTACTACAAGGTGATATAGAAGTCAAGTGTTCTAAAATTAGAAGCATCATCATCTCCTTATCAAAATCTAAATTCTTTGATTCATGCACTCTCTTCACTTCCTCTAACAAAATCTCATTCGAAACAATCCTCATAGCTATATTTTGATCTTCTTCTCCTTCCATTAATCCAGGGACAGAATCCTGCAATCGAACATCTAGTTATCAAAATCATTCTTTTTTGGATTTGAGGGATGTTAACTTTCCTCTACATGATTAACTTCTTCCTCCTCTTCCTATGGCTCTAGAAAGCTCCATCTTTTGAATGTTGGTTTTGACCCTTTTTATGGGTGGGTTTGTGCCTGGGGCTAGGTAAAGTGAAGTTGTTGAGAAAGTTTTCAAATAGAAATTAAAAAGTAGTAATATGAAAATCTAATGTTTGAATATGTTGTTTTTTTTCACATCTGATTATCATGATATCTGGTAGGCCCTTGTTGGGATCCATTTCTAAACAAATGTAGGCAAATGTGCATAATCCCATTGCCATTCTCTTAATTTCAACGTTGATAAAATTTCCCAAGCTATCTCTTATCTTTTTGAAATCACTCACAATATATTGAAAGATATTGGTGAGCCACACCTAGACTAGCATTTTGGTTTGGAAACTGAGTGAGGTAAAGACTTGTCCTTCCCCAAACCAAGGGTTATGTGCAAAGACTCTTTGATAATTTACCTCATCAAAAAAATGGACAACAAATAACCCCTTGGTGCAAAGAGAGACTTCACATTTCTTTGTCCATGTCATATGAATCCATTGAAACAAAGCCATTGTAGTTGGTCAAAAACCATTAAATCTACATATTATTGCCTCTTTCTATAAGTTTGACTTATAGATGATCACATTGTCTTCTTTAATATCCACCATCGACACCTCTTCTACCTATTACATAATATAAGCACTAGAGATGGGTGTAGGCTTATGTTCATTTGGTTTAGTAATTATTTTCTTCACTACTTCCTTAAAAAAATTAGCTTCAAAGGAAGATGGTATCCCAGTGCCTATAACTCCTCCATGTAATCTCATTACCAAAATCAAGGTGGAGTCCTTGCCTATATCATACCCCGATAAATTATTTAGATCATCTAGTTGTTTTCTTGCATATATGAGACATTGATGGACTATAAGTATCCCTTGAGAAATTTTAATGTTTCACTTAAAAACACCTACATAAGTTGTCGGATGCACCCAAATCCATAAAGTTTTCCTAGAATAGCTATGTACCATAACTTGATATCCTATCTAATTTTATTTGAATTATTTATTTGCATTAAATTTATTATTATTCTTGTATTCATTCATTTTGTCAATTAATTGCCAATCACCCTATGTTTTAAGCCTTTGTTGATGTAACATATTGACATAGAGGTCACAGGGCATGCATATGCCCTTCCTGAGTGTTGTCTCTCCCACTTGTTAGAACACATCTAATGCATAAAACATCATCCTCTAATCCATCCCCATTTTGTAATTAATTCCTTGCCTCTACTATGAAGAGATAACTATTTGATTGTGCCAATTTTACCTAGTCGTTTTGATAAACAATTTGTATACATCCTCCTCTTCCCAATTTTCCCTTGTATATCCTTAATGGAAAAACCATGATTACTTAATTATGTAAGGAGATAATTGGGCTTAATAATAACCCTACCCACTTCAAAAGAGTCATGACTACCATTGAATACTTGATCTACAACTATGTATTCAAGCACATTAACTCACATCACTCCATTTATGTTATACGAGTTTGTAATCACTACCTCTAGAGTCGACCTCAATTCTATTAGGGACTTACCCTATGTGATAGACACCCTATAGTCCTCCTCATATCTATACACCATGTATGATACTTGTAAAGGCCAATCTCTCACATCTTGTGGTATTCTGTTCTACCTTGCACCAAAAATACACATACTCCACTTCTCTCCATACATACATACATACATACATACATGCATACATACATACATACATAAATACATGTATACATATATACATACATACATATTATTGTGCATGTTTTAAGCTGAGTAGAAATAGAAATGTGGGCCCTATGTTATGTACTTATTTGGCACCTCATGCTATCTTATTGCTATCTTATTATATGCCACATTTGAATTATGTGGTGTGGAAGCCCAAATGCTTTAATCTTTTGCGTGTATTTTGTGAAAACCCACGGTACCTTATGGATCACAAACCTACAACACACAAAGATTTCCATTCATGCACTAAACAATATTTTAAAATGATTACTACAATAATTGTTGGTTGATACATTCATGCCTTAAAGCCAACTTAAATACATATACAAATGACAAATATTAAAATTATTATCGATACAAATGTGTTGATTTTCATAGCCAAAATTTAGTTGACCTTGAATTGAATTTATTAGAGAGTAACACTGAATCCATCTTCCACATAATTTAGGAGTGGTGTGAATAAAAACCGACCATGTTATGTGAAGATTAACATCTTCCTATTAAACAAACATTATCCCAAATTGAATTATTGTGGAAGTAAATTTGAAAGAAAAATTTACCATATATCATAACAACAAACTTGAATAATGACATAGGCTATAAGAAAGCCCTATGATTGTAGAGTTTAGACTAGATTATCATCTCTCCCTTGCACTATTATGTTATACAACATTGTATTTACATTTGGGAGTCATAAGATGGGCATTTTGAGGTGGATCAAGTTTGTAAGGGTACTTTGTACCCATTGGACAAATTGTGATTGCAAGGGATAATTTGGTGTGATTCATACATGGTTATTCCACTAAATAAGATTGACTGTGTCAAAGGGAGAAAAATTATGAAAATGAAGGAGCCCTAACTCATTTGGAGGGCATATGGATAGGAACATGCTGGGAAGATACACTCTTCCAACTGATAATGCAGGATGCAGGGTTTTTATTTTTGATTTGTAGAGCTCCCAACTAAAAAATAAATTGAAAAGTGAAGAAACCATTGAAAAGGAAATAAAAAATAAGAATTAAATTAGAATGTTGAGATGGGTTATCTAATTTTATTTTATTTTTCTTTGACCCGACCCCATGGCACCTTCTTCTCACCTTTAAATTCAATGTGGGATGAGTGAGTTACAACTTGGGCACGTAATGAAAGTAGGAACTTGAGTATGATAAAATTGCTCATACACGCATCACAACATGTATGCCAAATATGATACAAAATTTTCCATGAACGCAACCTTGACTTGACGTCAGACAAAGTTAGAGGAGGATTTAAGTGATTGAATCAAAGTTTTTAGTAAGTTTTATGCATAAATGGTGACTTGGTAGAGTTAATGAATCGTGTGTTTGGGTGGCATGACAATGATTCTATGTGTAATCATTAGGTATTGCATGGGCAATTTTCATTAAGTAAAGCTTTCATTGTGGTAAAATATAAAATGAGGATATCAATGTTGGAATAGCTGTTTGACGAGCACAGTTTAAGAAATATATAGTATATACACAAATGACTTTAACATTTAATTCTTATTTCAAGTGAATGGAAGTTGAGGTAAGAGATGATTATTATTTTATTTTTAAATTATAGAAATTATTTTATGTGAGAGTTTATATTTAGAAGAGATTTAAGGAGGTAAGGGTATCTTTTCCCTTAAAATTATTTAAGGTTTGTATTCGATTTGTTTTATTCAACATATTCAAATAGTACTCTTAATTAAAAAAAATAGTTGAAATAAGAAATTATTATTAACCTATCAATAAGGATTTGATAATTTATATCTTTTAAAGTTACTGCATAAAGTATATTTTATTATATGTAACTTGCCCTTATTTTTATTTGAAACTTAAATTGAGGTTTAATAAGTTATTGTGTGAAGCATATTGTATGATATATAACTTGTGTTATTTTCATTTGAAACTTAAATTGGGGTTTAACGAGTTATTGTGTGAAATGTTTTTTACTATATGTAACTTTCTTTAATTTTTAAACTTGAATTGAGGTGTAACATGTTATTGTGTAATAAGTATTTTATTATATTTAACTTGTCCTTATTTTGAAACCTGGATTAAGGTCTAATAGGTTATTGTGGGAAACATATTATATTATATGTAATTTACATAAATTAAGGTTTGGCAAGTTAATATGTGAATCGTATTTACATAACTTGCTTTTATTTTCATTAAAACTTATCATTTTTGAAAATCTATTGAATTATTATACCTTATAAGGACTCATTTGAAATAATTAGTTCCTAATGTAGACACCCAAATTTGATACAAGCTCATTCAAACCATGCATTTTACATAACCTTGCTTATTTAGACTATTGTTGACAAACAAATGAATTATTGGCATGTCCCATTATACATCATAGGATTTACTCTCTTGTTTTATAGCCTCATGTCTTTTATAATTCTATTTTTCCCTTTCGTGACCACCCTAGGGAACCCTAATTTCCATTCTAGACCTTTATCTTTAAGTTTTGAGTCTTTTGGACATGGCCAAATTACAAAACAAAGCAATATTATGACCCTACCCAGGTAACACAAACTTGTCACAATGTAACTTGTAGAAGAGTTTTGAATTTTTACATTGTTAATAGTCTCTTTTATGACCGTTGGTCTCTCCAAGTCAGTATGCTCCTGTGCCAGTAAGCCTCCAATTCAAATTCAAGACCTCTATATAATAAAAGGTCATGTTAAGATCTAACCCGTAGTTATATATCTTTATAAAGGCTATACAAAAGTTACACATGCTTCAATAATGCATAATTACTGATTTATTTATGAATTGAAAAGTTCAATATACCATTCATTTTCTTATGTCAAGGGTACTCAGAGGTGAAATAGCATCTAAAATTGCAATCATAATTGGACATACACATCTAGGAGGGAGAACTACATCAACCTAAGGGCCATTTGGGCTATGTAGGTAACACTCAGTTAAAAAGAATTTCATAGGCCAACTTAGTTATCCTTACTAACCCATTTTTATTCATGTTTTCTATCTGATGCATGTGCAGGTCTAGGGTTTGATAATTACAGGTTTATCTCATAACATAGTGACAAATAAAGATCTATAGTCGACCTTCAAAAGTAGTTGTACATGTCCAGATCTAAAAATAAAGAATAAACCAAGACATGAAAATAATATCCAAACAAGGCCATAATGCACCTTTGTCCACCTCCCGTAGATTTATCCCAATAGATTGTTAATTACTTTTTTTAATACGACTGTGTTTGTAGGTTTTTATATACAGTTGGCACTTATAAAAAGTTCACACAATCATATCTATTATTGTTTTGAGGGACACTCTCTAACCCTAAATTTATTATTTTTATAAAAAATTTAATTTCAGTAAATTTTATAGTTTACTGTATTTTCATATCAGATCAATACATGTTATCAACATTTATATTTCAATAGTTTAATTCAATTAGTTTAAGACATATTAAATTAAAAGGGTTTGGTGAACATGTTATTTTTAGAACATTGCTTATTGTTTCCCCTTAATTTTTGAGATAGGATTTCATTTAAATTTTTTTAAATGCCTAACACTTAAAGAAAAAAAATTTGACCTTGGATAATATCTGACACAAAATGATTCAATCTCTTCAAACTTAGATTAAATATGACACAGAATATATTTTCTTAATAGCTTGGATCATGTTGACACAGAAGCTCTTTCTTTCTATCTTGGGTTGAAATTTGTTTAATTTCTAAATACAAAAATCTTTTGCATTTATTTTGACTTTATTTTTTATTTAATTTTGATTTTTTTAAAAAAATTGTTCTGACATTTTTAAAACTAATAAATGATTGTTGTGAAGGGTTATATTGTGTTCTATTTATAAACATCATGGCATGAGGTGTTTACCCCAATACTCATAGCCATAGTATAATGCTAAACATAAAATTTTATTTACTCATACCTTTCGGTATATAAAAAATACCCATGTTCCTTTATTTATACCAATATGAATCCTTTTTTATCTATTTGATTTGTGGTGCACCTGAGTGGAGTGTATCATCTAGGGAATTTACTCTCAACCTACCCTTAGAACTGAAGTTAGTGGGCTAGATGCATGCTTCTACCTTTGCAGCTAGTGCTTTAAAAGATTGGGCCAACATTAATCAATGAATGAGTAAGTATATATGAGAGCCTATAAATCACTCAAATTGTTGTCTAGATCACCTTCATACTTTAGTTTTTTCTTGTATTGTATTCATAGTCCTTATCATTATTATTTTTGTTCTGGTATTGTATTCATATTCATTAGCATCTTTTTACACACTAGAGTACTTGTTTACAAAAATAATTTAATTTGTTACACATTATGGCTAGTCAAATTCAATGTGTTAATGGTGTACATCCTCTATATATGTTGTTCTCTTCTCATGCTAGGCATTTTGATTATGATCCTAAATAGACAACTAGTAAGGAAGATGATCTTATTAATATCAATGAATTTGAATTTTTTTACCCTTTGGCATAAGTGTTCACTCCACCACATACATCTATTGATTCATCCTTGGAATATCCTATAGATTACTCTTTGGTCACACCCATTGATTTCCCTTTGGAATTTCCTATAGATTCCTATTTGGTCACAGGGTAAGGGCACGGAGTTGGGGGATAGTTTCATAAACATTTTAGGTAGTGTGATCATGTTAATAAATAACGTGATCACATTATTTAATTAAGGTGATCACCTTATTTAATTAATGTGATCATGTTATTTAAATTATGGATCAATAATTATCGAGCCATAATGTAATCACATTAATGTATAATAAGATTGTATTAATAAAAAATACAATCTTATTATTGTAAAAATAATAATGCAATCATGTTACTATTGTTTTGCATATTAAAGCAGTGAATATGTAGATGGAGTGAATTTTGGTTAACAGGTAATGCAATTGCATTATGAATAACATGATCACATTATTTATAATAAAATAGGGTCACTCCTTATTTATAATGATGACCTTCACACATCAAATGACCACTTTGTGTTAATTTCATTTGTTCATCATACCTCCCTCATCCCTTATCACTTCATGTTCATGCCTCATCACCCCTAATCATTCTATAATCATTCTTCATTATCCCTAATCACTCTCTCATTAACTCTTACTATCCTTAGTCATCTTTAATCACTCCCTCGTCATCCTTGACTACTCCCTCACTATCCCTCATCATCTCTAATCACTCACTCCTCATCCCTCAACATCCCTCATCACTCTCTCATTGACCCTCATCATCTTTAATCACTCCCTCATTGGCTCTCACCATCCCTTATCATCCCTAATCACTCCCTCATTGGCTCTCACCATCTTTAATCATTACTTCATCATCCTTAATCACTCTCTTCTCATCCCTCATCATCCCTAATCTCTCCCTTATTGACCCTCACCATTCCTCATAATTTATAATCACTCCCTCATCATCCCTAATAACTCCTTCATTGACCCTCACCATCCCTCATCATCCCTAATCACTACTTCATCATACCTCATCATCTCTATTCACTCATTCCTCATCCCTCATCACCCATAATCACTCTCTCATTAATATTCACCATCTCTCATCATCCCTAATCACTCCCTCATCCTCTCTAATCACTCCCTCATTGACCCTCACCATCCCCCATCATCCCTCATCATTCTTATTGACTCCCTCATCATCTCTACTCAATTCCTCATCATCCCTCCTCGTCCTTAATCACTCAATCTAATACTTTGATGGTGTTATTTTATTGGGGTTTAAAAATTTTAGGAGATACAAGTGGAGAGTTGAGTGCTAGCATAAAATATAAAACATAGTGATAAAAACGTTGTGGAGGCAAATTTGAAACATAAATATTTAACACCTATGAAGAAATATGGGCCTCTTATACATGATGTAATTCAAAATTAAAAATCTATCAGAAAAAGAGAAGCAAGTAAAACCACCATAGCATCAAAAATGGGTAGTAAATACATGAGGATCACTAAGCTATGTGATTTCCTAAAACCAATGAATTTATTTCCATATGAGGACATTATATGATCTGAATAATTACATTGAAGGCCTTCTATTTGTATGTCTATTGATTGAGTAATCATACTAGAGAGTGGAAAATAATTTTCAAATGATTAGATCAAGTAGTCCAAGAATGGAAAGTGGTGATTAATTCATAACTTCAATATTCAATCCAATAAAGAGTGTCACACTATGATCTCTCTACTTACACATCTTGAGAAGTGGGTACAAGTTATCTAGCACTATAAAAAGGTAAGTAGATAATATATTATGAACCCAATGATATGGTTGGTACTAAAAATATCATAACTTCCCCCAAAAATAAATTATATGAATTAAAAATATTGTTTCATTAATAAATGTAGATCAATGGTGAGCCAATACACTTCATCATTTCCAATGGAAGTCAGAGGAATTGAATTTCTCCTAAATCATATTTTCAAAAATTGAACTTAAAATTTATACATCATTGATAACCATATACTAATGTATGGTATAGTTTCAGCCTTGAGAAATGGATCACCTAGTAATGTCACTTGATGTACAAGTAAGTGCACAAAATTGGGGGACAAAAAGTGGCCTACCCATGAACATGATTTTTCTAAAATTTTAGAAATTTGAACTTCTGTAGATAATTTGAGATATCCACACCCCAAATTTGAAGATGTTGTAAAAACATGAAATGTATAATTTTAAGTCTAGTTTCCAAAACATTATTTTTTTTAGATGATTAAGTATAACTAGGTCAAACATCTAAAATTTGTAGAGGAACTCCTATTTTTTTAGAAAACATAATAGATAGACGACCATGATGCTCACCATTTTTTGAGAAGCATTTAATATTATTTGAAACCCTTTGGGGAAAATTTAGATAACATCTTCTAGCATGTCACCTATATTTATTTATATTTTTTTCAAAGAATACTTTTTTTTTGTATGAATTTTTCAAGTAAATAGTTCTTAAAATTGGCAAAGAAATGGATAGTTATGAGTCATGCCTAACTACCTCAAAAAAAGGAAAATCATTTTTTTTTTGAATGCGTGTATAATTATGAGTAATAATTAACCATATAATTTGTTTTTCACTTGGAGTAATAGAAGACAAATTACATGAACATGTATAGGCATGTATGTTTGCACATGTAGTGACCTAAAAAAGGCATAGTTTATAAATAAATATAGTTTGAAACCTTAAATTATTCCAAAAATTATAAGAATTATATTTTTGGAAAGAGGAGAGTGTTCTCATCATTATGGTATCAAGTTTTTTAATTTTCATGTTGAAATTCTTAGTGTATTTGGCAATCAAAGTTGAAATTTGTTGTTTATTTTCATACCCTTCAAAACTTGGATGTACATTAATAGTCCAAGCCTTTGGCTTGGGAATCCAAGCCATTCCCAATCCAAAAGGCATGAGAATTAAATTCAAATTCAAATATCATAATCATAGTGTTTAATAATGTCATCGCATTATATATTCTCAAAATCTTAAAACCTAAATAGGATCCATTAGGTCTAGTAGTCTTAAGATCAAATATTGGTTTCATATTAAGATTGTTGTTTGGGACCAATGTTCTTGTCAAGAATTGATAGCATTAAATGATAATTGTATATGTATTAACCTATGAATAAATTTATTGTTGCTTTGTTCCCAATATGGTGTGGAATCAGGCCAATAGATCCCAAATTGGCATTAGATGGACATATTTCCTTGGATGGAGCTTGGTTGGCCCTAATTATGTATCAAACTAAACTAAATACTTGGTTTTTTATAATATGGTGTGCAATTAGAGACCCAATTAACATCATATATACATAATTCATTTCGTAGGGCTCATTTAACCCTGATTATGTATTAGATTAAAGTAAATATTCAATTAGTTTAATATGGTGTCCTATCAAAGCCATAATTGACATTATATTGAAGGAATTCTTTACACAGGGACCAATTACTCTTAATTATAGATTATACTGAAGAAAATACTTGATTAGTTAAATATGATGTGCAATTAGGGGAAAATATTTGTAATGGACAAATTTGATGGACACAATTCATTGCATGGGGTGGAAAATGCCTATATTGATATTGTAGGTGGAAGCAATTAATTACATAGGACTTAGTTGTCCTCAATTGTGTATAGTATTGAAAAAAATATCATTTGATTTAACATGGTGTAATTAGAGTCCAAAATGACATTAGATGGATGTAGTTCCTTGCTTGGGGATTGAGTGGCCCCAATTGCATATCATATTGAACCTAAATACTCAATCGGTTTAATATGGTGTGCAATCGAGACTAATGGAACCCAACTGAAAAATTATATGGAAAAAATTACTTTCATGGATCTTAGTTGGCTCAAATTATGTATAAGATAAAACCAAATAAATGATTAGCTGGATATCACTTAAAATTAGGGCTAACAAAGTTGTAATTGACATTATATGTATTCAGTTACTTGCATGACCCTTGGTTGGCCATAATTGCATATTCAACTAAACTAAATACTTGGATGATTCAATATGTTTTGTATTTGGGACCAACAGAGCCCCCTATTGATAGTAGAAGGATGAAATTTCTTATACATGGCTTTTTTGGGCTAAATTTCATAGATCATATTGAACCAAATATTCTTTCAGTTGAATTTGGTGCACAAGCAGAATCCTGATTGTTATTAAAGATGGATCTAATTCCTTACATAGGGTTTAATTGGTCATGATTTCATATCAGATTCATGATAACACTTAATTATTTGAATAAGATGTGCAATTAGAGCCTTAATTAAAATTATGTTGACACAATTCTTTGGGCAAGCCATGATTGGCCCCAATTATGTATCATCTAGAACTAAATACTCTACTGGTTCAATACAGTATGTAATCAGAGCCAAGTAATCCCCAATTTCCATTATATATGAACGTAATTCCTTGCACATGGCTCCTTTGGACCAAATTACATATCAAATTGAAAAAATAATTTTTTTAATGTAGTGATCACTTGGATCTCCAATTGATATGATATGGATGAAATTCCTTAAATTGAGGCTCAGTAGGACCCTAGGATTAATTTATCGCTGATTAACATCCTTTATATATAGTAAGAAATAGGTTCACAGGGATGAAATTTGGTTAAAATTGCATCAATCATTACCACAATTGACTTCATGGGCTCAATTTGTGATGATGTGGGGATAATTGATCCCAAATTTACATTCTTTACTCATAGATCTACATTCAAGGAGCTCAAATTTTCCCCAATCACCATCATGATTGTACCTTATATACCTTAAAACCTATACCCTAAGCCCTAATCCCTAAAGTTCCTAATACCTAAACTCTATTTACTATAAATATAAACTCTTTAAACTTTGATCCAATCATTTTTGCCCAAATTAACATCATTTAGACTAAGAATTAAGTTCACATGACTCTGTTTGGCCTAAATCACATGAATGATTACCCCATTTGACTAATTCACTCAATCTACACAATGACATCCATGGTATAATGACAACCCAAAAACACGTCCTATAGTCATAAATGGGTCTAAGTGATTTAAATTGTCCTTAATTATCTTTGTGATTGAGCCTATGTACCTGAAATCATATATATGTATTAAAACCTAGAAGTCGTAAACCATAACCCCTAAATATTATACCCCAAATTGTAAACCATTTAATTTCTAGGTATTTACCAACTTCAATTTAGTCCCAATTAACATCCTTTATAGTAAGAATATAGTTTAAACACATGGCATATCTAGTGATTAGACATTAATATACATGTCCTTAAACCTAAACCCTATGCCCTGATCCCTAATGATCCCTAAAACATAAACTATAAGCCCTATGCCCTAATTCCCACGACATGCCACAAATAATACATGCCTTACAATATAACTAATTTTATCATGACATGTCATAAAATGCACTTTTTAAACATATGGCTAAAGCCTTTGGAGTACCAATCTAGCTATGCATTTGTTTAATAAATTAGGGATATTTCAAGCCCCTTAAACCTAATTAACCAAAGAGGAGGAGAGCTAGTTGATTATTTTAATCAAGGAGGCATTTTTGGTTAATTTGAACCCCTTCAATAGCAAGATATGATTTGGGGCAAAATCAAAAGATCGATCTTCTATCATGAATTGATATAAATTGTCAATTTATGTAATTCCTTGCATGATATGAGCAAAATTGAGCCCCTAAACCAAATTCATGGCTCAATTGATTTTATAACATGTATGAAACATGTGCATGGCATAATTGACCCTACTTTTATCAGAAATGTAAACATGAAGGTAATCAAGTCATAAATAGGTGTCACAAGTAGCTCAAAATTTTTTCACTTACCTTAATGATTGGACCCTATATCTGATATCTTAAACCCTAAATTACCTTGTATTATTTAAATTTAACTCCAAACCCTATACCATTTACATTAAACCCTAATCCATAAGCCCTAAACCCTAAACCAATAAATTTATCCCTAATTAACATCCTTTATATATATATAGTAGTAATTAGGTTCACAGGGATGAACTTGGTTAAAATTGCATCACTCATTACCACAATTGACTTTGTAGGCTCAATATCTGATGATGTGGGGAATAATTGATCCCAAATTCACATTTTGTAATCACAGATATAGGTTAAAGGCTCCCAAATTTACCCCAATTGCCTACACAATTTTATATATATATATATATATATATATATATATATATATATATATATATATATATATATATATATATATATATATACACACCATAAAACCTACACCCTAAGCCTTAATCCTTAAATTTCTTAATACCTAAACTATAAACCATAAATATAAACTCTTTAAACCTTGAACCAATCATTTTAGCCCAAATTAGCATCATTTATAGACTAAGAATTAAGTTCACAGGGCTCAATTTGACCTAAATCACATCACTAATTGCCCCATTTAACTAATTCACCCAATATGCATGATGACATCTAGGGTATAATGACAACCCAAAAACACATTTTATTATTAACAACTTATTATTATTTGTTGATGCGTTGGCGTGCTCAGAGCTTCTTTCTCCAAGTATTAGGAGAAGAAAAAAATGACTTAAAAAGTAATACCATGGCATTTAATGCACTTTTGGAAACATATTGACCAGCCACTTAAAAAATTGAAACTGTAAGTGATATGGCATTTAATGCATTTTATTAAACCTGCCCAAAAACATTTTCATGCCATGTATGTCATAAAAGTGTGTTACCTTCTATTTTATTAAATGCACACATCATTTCAATTTATGGAGAGCCATTTCCCTTCCATCACAATGCTAATTCAAAACTATGGGATTTAATGCAGGGAGAGATGTGAGTATCCATAAAGCCAAGCCATTCTTGGGGAAAGTTCCCAGTAGTCATGCACCTTCACTTTAGACCATAATTATAATCCATAATTCATCATCCATAAACCCTATGCACTGTTGCCTTAATCCCCAATCCATAATCCCTTATCTATATCAAGTATAATGCAATCATGTTATTATTAACGTAGGCAACACTAGGTCCTCATTGCCAATTGCTAACCTCAAAGCTTAATAACATGATCGTGTTATGTAATAATGTGATTGTGTTATTATCGATATCAACTTCTCAATGGGTTGGATGGGTTAGGACCTTATGGAGAACATAATGTGATCGTGTTATATAAAGTGATCATTTTATTATTATTTTAGTGATAAGCTCACTTATCAATGACTATTTTTAGCTCAAATCAAGACTTATGTCCCCCACAAACATTCTCTATATACTTCTATGAGATCTATGTACCTGTGTACTTGACCCCACCTTTGAAAATTTGTCAATTATCCCTTTTGATGGGTTATAGATCTCATTCGAAGAGGAAAGGGAAGTTGTTGAAGAACAAAACACTAGAGGAATTAGAATATTTCAAAGAGAAACACAAGCTAATAATGTAAAAATTTCATGGTAAACAAGTTACAAACCCTAATCCTAATGAACCAAAAAGAGCCAATTGATGATAATGAATTAAGAAATGATGACATTGACTATAATCAATTGAATAATGTTGAAATTGACCATAATGAAATGAATAATAATGGAATTAAAAAAAATGAATTAGTTAATGTTGGAAGTTCACATTCAAAGTTTCAAGTTTTTTATTTTATTTATGATGAGTCTATGTGTGATGCTTCACCCCCCATAAATGAATAAAATTTGATGGAAACAAATAATGATGAAATTAACCATTAGGAAAATTTCATAGAAACATATAATGAAGAAATTAACAATGAAGAATTTAATGTCACCCCACCTCTAAACAAAGAAAGTAATTATGTTTTTGAAATACCCTCTCAATAAATTTCACCATTACCAACACCTCCAAGAATTGTGTGTAAAAAATATAAGTAATTAATTGAAGTCGATGAAAATATTTTAAAACCAATGCATAACAAAATGTCTGATCGCCATGCAAGAAGACTGGCTCAACAAATTTGGGATACTTTCTTTCATAATTTGTAGTATGATAGTCAAAGATGTCAACTATTTATTTCATTGATAAAATTGATTAAGATGGGCCCTATAATATACACATTAGGACTAATAACATATAACATGAATGATGAAAATGATGAAATTGTTGAAAATATACATGATGCATATCATACTGTAGACCCAAGATCATGAAAAAAATATTATAATACTACCTGACGTATAATGATAACTTGTGTAGTAAGTGCTAAAATAGTTAAAAAATGATTGAGTTCAAAAACAAGCCAAACACTTGATATAAACCAAAAAAAAATTAATGAAATCAATTGCAAAATGTGAAAGACTTAATGAACCTAATACCAATGAGCTCTGGGCATTCTCTGGTAGACTTCCATGAATGGACAAGGTTATAGCCAATACTTTGAAAGAGTTACTTGCTCAATTTTGGAAAAATAATACAAGAGTTTTGCCCAATGCAAAAGATGTTATGAAAAGAAGAGTTGGTTCTCGTAGCCATGAACTGCATCCAAAACATTTATTAGATATGACTCAAACATAATTATAATCTAATTTTTTGGAAAAACATCCACAAATTTCTATTTGTCAAAGATATTTTGAGATGGAAAAATATTTTTATGGTAAAATAAATCACACACGCACCACTTTTTGTTATAGGCAACATGTTGAATTTTAAATGCACTATGATGTTTTTCATCATATTCATTATACTTTACATATTAAAATTTTGTAAGAGTGTGACACTGAATTGCCACTAAAATTAGTCAAAGAATTTATTCCAACTATCTTCTGCAAAAGACCAGAAAGGCAATTATTTTACAATAAATCATGTTTAAATGGAAATTACAACATTTGTGGTGGATTGCCAAATTTAAAAAAATGTATCCATGAGGAGATTACAAATGCAATTGGACAGGAATTAGTTTGTTTAATAAAATATAAATCAGTGACTTATCAAGTAAAAGATGGCAAAGAATCTAAAAGGTGTGAACTTGTTACAAAAAAGATACTTGTTTTGGAATTTTTGGTCAAATTTAGGGAGAAGATTGTTTATGACTATGTAAGGCACAC
This sequence comes from Torreya grandis, assembly GCA_037957365.1. Classification (NCBI taxonomy): domain Eukaryota; kingdom Viridiplantae; phylum Streptophyta; class Pinopsida; order Cupressales; family Taxaceae; genus Torreya; species Torreya grandis. The sequence goes on along the minus strand of JARHVA010002084.1, from coordinate 403,956 downwards.
ACATAGGGCTAGATGGTTGGATGAACATTTTAATATATGCAAGGATACATTCCCACTTAGTTCCATTATTTTAGTAGTTAATTTTACATAGAATTACACATTCAAACCCCAAATGAAAGTTCAATCATAGTATTACAACTCATCATAAATTTCCCTATTCATGCATATATAATTCATGCATGCACTTAATAGTACAAAGCAATAACAAAAAATATTAAGGGAGTACCATTTCTATATCATCGATGATAGATCACATTGGTCAGAGTATGTGCAAGGTTGTTTTCAAAAGTTCTATGAATAATTGAGTTATAGGAATATTACATTCAATGAACATTACATTTGGTCAGACAATTGCACATCATAATTCAAAAATGTGTGGATGTTTTATTGGTTGAACTGGATGCATGTTACCACACATGTATAACACATTTAGAGTGTTATCGAGGCTCACCATGGAAAAGGGGAGCATGAAAGTACTAGAGCATGTGTAAAAAGAGCTATTGCAAGGGAGGAATTAAAATTTAAAGAGGGTGTTCATTTGACAAATAAAAAAATTATGGTTGAATGGTGTAATGAGAATATGTGTCATGGTGCCCAACCAAATTCTACTATTTGTAGATATTTCTGGTTAATGGAGGAAGAACACTTGGCAAAGTATGAGGATTGTATGTCTCTAACAGGTTTAAGTGACCTCCATTAATTTTGTAGCTCAAATGTAAGTTCTTGAACTGTTCATACAAAACACTTGGCATGTTTGTATTTTGCATGTGTGGACTCTATTTGAAATGAGTGTGAGTCACAAGAGTGGGTGGATGATTGGAGTTCCAAACCTCTAATTCCAATCAACACATATCAAGTCCCAATAGCATTGCAACTTATAGATATGACATCATCATATGACTTTGACCATGTTTTTGATCTATTGCAACTAGGTAGAATATTTTTCATTATGTACAATTTATTCTCATTATTTATATATCTTCATATTATCACTAAAAATGATTTTTTGTGATGTACATTTCATGTTTTTTCAATTATTACAGATGAGGATAATGAAGAAGGCACTGATTAATACTTGTGTTAGTGCGTAGAGAGAGAAAAAATTGACTTCCCCAATTATAAATGGAAAAAACATTGACTATCCCACTAGGTCAATGGTAGTCACTAGAACTTGGTTTTGATGATATCCTATGAAAAAAATTGAATAATGGTTTTTGTAAGATTTTGAAATGCACAAGAAGATAATACACTATTTAAATTTGATTCTTTCAACAAATATTCAATTACAAAAACATCATGAGAGGCCATTAAATAAGAAACTATGGAAAGTTCAAGAGTCAAATCATGAAGTTATTATTGATACTATCAAGGTTAGTGCAGATCCTAGTGGTTCATTGGATTGAAATACAAAGGTATGTTGACTTTTCAAATGTAGATGTAATCAATTTGACCAAATGTTTTTTTTTTTTTTAATTTTCTAGGTAGTACATATAAATTTCATTTTTAATTGCTTACTAACATTTTTTTGTAGGTTAGTGGTGACAGATAAGCTTCCACCTTCATGTGGTTGGCACTGTCAATAAATAATTCTATATTCTTGAAGCTAAGAGAAGCTTAGGTTTTATGGGTATTTGAACTTAGGCTAAAAAATTACATTTTTATTGTATTGTGTAGGGTGTTCATGAGGCCAGAATGGGTGGTGGGTTTATCAATCAGATGTAATAGGAGGCCAAGAACCTAGCCCTAGACATTATCCACCCCCTAGACATGTTGGCAGTGTTAGTTTTCACTTATGAAGCATCAAAACCAAAATTTTGCAACCACAACTTAAACTTTGACAACATTTATTGTTAGTATTTTTGATCTCCAAAATGGTAGTGAAAATGCACTTTTGGATGGATTCAAATGTCATGGAAATGTGATAACATGTAATTTACCTATTTAGATGTGATCAAAGTGATAAATTCATAGGTGGAGGTCTCAGAGGTAGAAATGCCAATTAGAGCTTGAGAAGTTGTTTGTTCATTAACAAAAACTTGCATTTTTGGACCCATCACTGCAACTTGTCTAATAGATTGATATCAAAGCTTCCACCTGATGGTTATGAGATGTGATTAGAGGGCTTAAAGAGGTATGTGAGGGATCTAATGGTTCATGTAAATGACTTAAATTTTTCATTTTATGCATGTTTAAACTTAGGCTAAAAATTGCATTTATCTTGTATTGAAAAGGGTATTCTTGAAGCCAAAATGGGTGGTGGGTTTATCGATCAGGTCTAACATGAGGCCAAGAACCTAGTCCTAGTGTTAATTTTCACTCAGGAAGAATCAGAACCAGAGTTATGAAACCACAACTTAAACTTTGATAACATTTGTTGTCAGTGTTTTCACTCTTCAAAACGGTAGTGATAATGCACTTTCAAGTGGATTCAAACATTATGGCAGTGTGATAACATGTAATTAGCCTATCTGGATGTGATCAAAGCAATATATTCATAGATGGAGGTCTCATAGGTAGAAATGACAATTATAGCTTGAGAAGTTGCTTGTTCACTAAGGAGTGAGGGAGGAGTGTCAGAACCAACGATCAATTATTCATATAAACAAGGTCACACTTAGTTTTATATAAAGTACATCAAATCTTTTATATGGAAACCAAAATGATCAATAGAATCACTTATTTATAAAATATTTATCTCTATAAATACATGAATGTAATGACACATTATAGGAAAGAAGAATACAAGCATGCACCTGAAAATACACTTAGATCTGAATTGATAAGCCATATATTGAAGTGTTAGAGTTGCAACCTTGTACCAAAACCAAAATTAAAGGATTAAAAATGTGAAAGGTAATATATAATATACTAGTTTCTTTTTTTTTAAACTAGTAAATATAAATATATTTGCGTCAAGATCTTCAATTTATGTTATATCACATGTTGGACTATATTGGTTATTGATTTATTACTTATCAAAAAATAGGGGTTTGACTTAGGTAGGACTTTCATAACTACTTCCTTTTAGGTGGATTTTCAAGATTAACTTAGAGTATTAGGGATATTTTAAATTATGTTTTAAAGGTGGGCCTACATTTGATGGAGTAGAGTGATAAAGTATGATTGGTTGAACCTAGAATTATAGAGAAATTAATGACTAATGATTTGGCCACATTATATATAATAAGGATACTCTGGATTATGTAGGTGGGGATTGTTGTTCCATTAAGTATATTCCTTTGCAAACTATTCACCAACTAGGATGTGTCATGTAAAATAGTTTAATTTTCTCAAAAGTCCCTTGAGAGTGGACTATCAATTTCAAGGTTATGATTAGGATACTAGGATTATTGACTAAAGGTAGGGTTGTGGCCTTGATAGAGGATTGTGATAGAGGTAAGGTTATTAATTGGGTGTAATACTTTGGTGATGTTGATGCACATAACATAGGTTTTAAGTATGCGGTAAGACTAGTGGGGGTGGAGTGGGTAATCTGACCCTCTGAAATGATATTAAATAGGGATCTTTTTCTCCCATCTAGTAGCAGACAAAGGGACATATTTCCTTTTGTATATATAGGCACCTATTATTAAAATTATTGAGGAAAGAGGATGGAAATTTGCTTGGGTATAAGAGGTGTTAGCATGTGCTTACTTGTATAGTTGGCCTAGAGGAAAATATGTTTGGTTCAGAGTCTCAGGTGAAAACTCTCAATGAGATTGTTAGGGCTAGGGGAGGTTAGGCTCCATCTAGCCAAAAAATAGTGAGAGGTACATCACCCACATAGGTATAAGCAAGAGACACAAAAGTAGAGAAATCATATCCCACATCACTCATCAACATTGGGACGTCATCATAGGAGTAGGAGTAGGATCCCTATGCACAACCACTAGATAGGGACAACTGCCTAAAATAAGAACTTAGGGTCACACCATTGTATCTATTTTATGGAATAGGATAAAATCATTCCATGAGTGTGATTATGAACATAATGTTCAGCAAGAGAGAGACACCACTATATTACATGTAATATCATCCATTGGGTGAGCTCATGACAATGGTGACATACATCAAAGCTTGGATGAAATTAATCACAAACTAAATAAAGTGAAAAGGGTATTAAATTTAAAAGGTACTTTGGGATGAGATATTTTTCAATAAATAGTATGGCCATGCTATTTATTTTACAAATTTTAGATGAAGCAGCCTTATGTTGGGACTATCAAGAAATAATTATGAATTTAGACATGCCCATAGTCACTTGGGTGACGTTCAAGGAAAGACAACACTACTTGTTGGATATATACTTAAATGATCTAGATTAGATTCATTCCATAACCTCTATAAAAATGCCAATACTGAAAAAGAAATATAATGCTTTTTTTTAAACCTTGATTTAGTACATGGGATATATGTAAACAACTTATTTTTTCATATAGGTTGTGTTATTTTTGCATTAATTCTTGAGAAGAGAAGTTACAAATTAGATGCAAAGAGTAAAACATATATGTAAACAACTACCGTCATAACAAATGCAAAGATCAAAACATATATGTAAATAATTTTTACCTCTGTATAGGTAAATGGTGTCATCCTAATAGAGGTAGATGCAATCATGGATGGCCTAACAGCTGGATCTAAATATGAAAACAATGGTTGTGACAAATTGAATATTGTAAATGACAGTTGTGATGATGAAGGAACTATCACCTCCTGCAACATATATATTATATTAATTTTTTATGTAAATTAATTAATAGCTTAGAAATTAAATTTGCAAATATAACTTAAATTTAATATGAGATTTATATAAAATATACATGTATCTATGTGGTGACTGATGTTTGCACACCAAATGTGTGTGCCAGAAACTCATCACTCATAAGAATATGATCTAATCCATCTAAACTATTAGGAATAAATACAAAAATTGATGTGAAACAATTTCATAGAATCGTAATAATAATAGATAGAAATAGAGATGCAGAAAGAACATAAATAAACATGTAAAATAAGAAGACTATATTTAACGTGGTTCACCCAATGTGGACTACATCCACCAAGAAACACTTGCTCATATTTTATTACAATCCACAAGAGTACAAACCACTCTCAAATCAATCTTCTCATAATTATAATGCACAAATATTGTTTGGAGTTGTGCTCAACAAACCCTCCTGAATTTGCACCTGAATTCACACACTTTTTTCTTCCTTCTCAAACCCTTGTTCCCATGATGTATTACCTACAAAATATCTATCTATACATAAAACATCAACAAAGCAGTATTACAAAATAATGGGTACCAAAACCATGGGCCAAGTCAACCCAAAAAATAATTTCCCATTAAAGGGGGTCTAAAAAATTTAAATGTATATAGAGTGTACAGTACATTTTAAAATGTATAGTGTAGAGTGTATAATACATTTTAGATGTATAGTATTTAAAACACACCATAATTTAGAAATAAGTCCACAACACAACATGAACCACCGATGCCATCATCATCATAAGGTCCCATTCACATATCTCCACATTAACTAAAAGGGTAGGGTTGGGGTCGAGTAGCCTATGGTGTATCTATAACATCACTCTATGAAAGCCTACTCATATGTTAAATAAGTGTATCAGTGAGTGAACTAAGAGCACGGAGTGTCTATCTCCATGACCTATTGAACCATGGAGGGGATCTTATTCTCAAGAGGCTTTTGGATATGAATCTATGCAAGTTGATTAGGCACAAAATGTGCACTTGGTCGATCCTGTACATAACTTTTTCTTTGGCCCTAAAACTCACTAAAATCAAAATAATTGGGAATCTAGTTGAGGACAAACTCACAATAGAGTTTCCTCAAAAAATATGATGGGACCTCATGTTTGTTACATGGTGGATAATCAAATACCATCCACCATCAATCCCAAAAATTAGTCATGATTAAATTATGTATTCAACGATGGATAAGAAAACACCTCACCATTAGAGGTGTGTGATGTTTTACATGTGGTCAACCATATATTTACCATTGACATGTAGTCTATGAAATAAATCCTTGAAATATTATGATAGATTATCACAAACTAAAATACCATATATCATAGTTAGTTCACAAGATTTCATTCATTATGTCACTTGGCATGTTCCCTCAATTTTATTAGAGTGCAACTACAAAGAGGAGAGGAACATTGATAGCTAGCCAACTGAAGAGGGTAAGATGCCGATGAGAGAGTTTTCAGACAAATCTAGTTCTTCTAAATAGGAGTAATTAGTTAAGGTTGTTAAAATAGACAAACCTCTACTTCTACTCACAAGATTATTTCCTCATGAATCAAACCTTCTAAGGTGATTTAATTTACCAAACTCCAAGGGCACCATGCTGCTCAATTGGTTCATGGATATTTCAAGCCATTGAAGGAGAGTACAATTAGAGATAGAGTTTGGCATTTCTCCAGTGAGTTGGTTTCCTAATTGGATTTGAGTAATCATACCCAATTCAACAAGAATTGGTCCTCTAAAGTGGTTAGTTTTAAGACCAAGTGAGGTGAGTTGAGTAAGCATACCCATTCAGTAGGAATAACACCATGGAGTTTATTTTTAGGCAAATCCAAGTCAGTTGAAGAGGACAAGTTTCCTATGGAGGAGGGGATTGTGTTTATTAGTCGGTTGGCTCCTAAGTAAAGGATGACTAAATGTGAAAGAAGGCCAAGCTGGGGGGAATGATATCACTCAGATGGTTGTAATACATGCAAAGTATTCTTATGTGAAAAAGGCTTCCTAAATGAGGTGTAATTTGACCATAGAAGGTGTTATTGGAGAGATTAAGTATTCTTAGGAAAGAGATTTACAATAAATGGAGAGATGGAGAAGCCTAGAGCCATACCTATGAGATTCAAGGAAACTACACATTGTTAATGATGAGAGTAGATAACACTGGTCCAATTACAGGTGTTGTGATTGGGAGACCAATTGTGCATAGAAAGAATGGAGAGGGAATTCTTGAACGAGAGAAGAGCACCCTGATTAGAATAATAAGAAGGAGAAGAATGTGAGATGTGAGTAGGTAGTGCAGAGGGAAAATAAACTAACATATAAACCATTTTCATCCTCATCTTCAACATTTATCTTGCATTGAACTAAGATGAATCAATAAAGGATAAATATAAACTTTGGCATATCGAAGTCCACACTCTATCAAATTATTGAACATAACAATAATGCAAATGTGTAAGGTATATGAAAAGTTTGGCTCCTTAAAGCTAGCTAGTGCGAACATTTAATAATAAGTTGCCAAGTAATGGGCAAAAGGTCAATAAAAAGTTTGGAAGTAAGTGTTTTGTGGAATATTTAATAAGAAGTTATTAAGTCATCTATAAAAAGTCTTTGATATTGAGGGATGACTTTAAAATTGTTAAGGGCTTTAAAAAAAGTTTGGAAGTAGGATTTGGTTATTAATGTTTGAAAGAATATTTAATAAGGGTTATGTAGTGGTTAGTTGTTTATTTTTGTATTGATATTTTTTTGTGATTAAATTTGTATGTAAAATTTTAATTAATTGTATTTAAATCATGAGTATATAGAGTCTACCATTATTGGAATGGACAATAAAGAGGAGAGAACGCAATGATGTTTTTACAAGATAATAATGCACCTTGTTAATTTTAGTAAGCTAGTAATAAAGTAATAAATATGTTGTAAACTTATACCATCAAATTAAATACGTTATAAGCTTATACCATTGAATTAAATATGGAATCATTGTCATTTAACAAAATAACACATCATAACATCATCATCTCTAAGTGGGAAGGGTATTAATTGGTGACATTATATAAAGTTTGGGGTTAGCGATGTGAAGAATTATATAATATACATGCCACATAGCAAATATGTGTACAATTCATTCGATGATCGTCTACATAAGATGTGGTGTTATCATATACAACGTTAAATTATATGCATCTTTTCTTAGATGCAGTTACATAAGTACTATAGATATGTAATAATTTTTGGAATTACAAACATGTTTTCACAAATCAAATCTTTTGATTTTTCAATAATTTATTTTTTTACTATAATATTTAACATACATTGCATTTTAAAAAAATTAATATTGTAACTTTTTAGCTACATTTCATAATTGATTAATATAGATCATAATATCAAAATACTCCCACATTGAATATATAGTATGAGTAATATTGGGTGCATGTATTTGTTTTCTTGTGTTCACCTTAATATGATATTAAATTTGGTGTCGTAAAGTCAAAATTAGTGTACAAGATCTTTTAAATTACATCTACTTGTTGTGGAGATAAAGCCAAGGTTTGTGGAATAAGATGTTGTTGCATAAATGTGTAGTTGTCATTCATATCTATGTAGGTTTGAAATAAAATTATTAAGGGTGTTGATTGTGTGGAAGATGGATATATATTTAATATATACCATGAGATGTGATGATACACTTTTTAAGTCCTTCAGACCAAGATTGACATGGCTTGCAAAACATATATTTAAATGTGTAATACGACTTTTTTAAATAATATTTTCATTAAATTGACTATAATATTATTATAATTCTAAAGGAAATACTATACATTTCATTTTAACTCTTTATTTATCGTTGTTGTTTCTCATTAATATAAATGATTATTCTTTTTTAATTTATTTAACCTTCTAATATTTGAAATGATTGAGATGCAAGTTTTAAAGTACGTATAGAGTTTTGAATAGTGATTTGGTAAATTATTTCATACTTTATTTGAGGCTTATGATAATTTACACATAAGAGAAAATTAATTTTAGATATATAGCAAGCCCCCAATGTAATAAATGTAGATATGATGTACTTTTTTTTAGTTAAGAAGTGTTTTTAATTGCATGAGATTTTAATTTTGGAAGATGTTAGTTTTTAATAATGTTTTAGATTGTAGTGTCAAATATTGAAGTTAAATATTTAAAATTTGAATAGCATGGTATGTCATTTAAATGTCTTAATCATAATATTATATAACTTAAGATAATTTGAGATTGTGTTTTTAAAACTTATAATTAATGTATAATAATTGTAAATAGTTGTTTCAACATTAAATTTTTGATATTAATGAAATTGATGTTTTTAAATTATTTGTATTTTAAAATATTAAAAAAAATTATATGATATTTTGAAACATATATTTAAATTTGAATATGATATAATTTTTTGAATATGATATACTTTTTTTAAAAATATAGTATTCATTTATTTTCATTATGTATGTAATATTTTAAATATAAATCTATAATTTGTATATTATTTATGTGAAAAATGATAAGATTAATAATAAAATAAAATAAAATTTACCAAAAAAATAAAATTACACATTTAAATTTGTATAAATTAATCATAATTGAAATTTTTTTTAAACCTTATCCAATATTTGATTCCTTATTTCTATCTTTTTTTTTTTTACGTATAGGGGAATCGATAATGTTCCTTCATTTTCTTCTCTTAAGGTGAAACATTTTTTATTAGAGCTATCAACTTGTTTTGGGGTATAATGAAGGGCCCAGTCTCCACAACGAATAAAAAGAGGAAAAGAAACACAAAACCTAACTAAATCCAAAACCAATAATACATTTCCCGAGAAGGGAACTTAATTCACTTGGAGGGATATCAATAGAAACATTAAAACACAAGTCTATCACCAAACAGGTAGCAAAGAACCAAATATAAAAATCAAGCCAAGATGAAAGTCTTCTACCAACTACAACAAAAACTTAAAAAGGAGAAATCAGAGTGGAAACCAATCAAGAGGGGTCCAACCAAGGGTGTTGCGACCCTTAACCACATATTGAGGCCTATCTTCTCTCATGCCTTGATAAGAAGTCCTTCATTGTCCATTGAGATCCATTTCTCACCAAGTCTTTAGGCTTTATTCTCGATCTTTATACTTCAGAATGTCTACCTTTCTTCTTCACAATGGAGCCCACATTGACTTTGGCTTTATCGACATGCATAAGGGGAGAGACCAAAATCTCAGCTCCTACAAGTAAGGGGGAGGCAAAGGGGAAGAGGTTGGTTGCGAAGTAATCTAACCATAGGAGTGAAGAGGTGGAGGGGAAGATGCAGGCATCGAAGAGGGAGAAATCTAGGTAGAGGAGGGGGTACAATGGCTAAGGGATATAGAGGAAGAGCTGAAGACTCATAGAAAAGCTCATGGTTGCGTCACTAGAAGTCCTACAAAGGAGGACCCTCCTTCTTCCTCTAGACCATTTGAGAGGAGGAAGGGGGAAAATAACATACCATTAAGAGGAATGAAGCCTCCTTGAGACCCAGAAGGTTGTAGAGAATGCAAAAAAATGAGAGGCCTTCATAGTTGAGGAATTAGATCCTCTTGCCTTAGGAGGATGATAAAATCACCCAATAAAAAAAGAGGTTTGGGGATGTCAATGAAGGTGCAAATTCTCACGAATCTAACATCAAGTGAAATCCCATAAATTTTCACAAAGGATCCCACTTTGTTAATCAGGTTCTTAATACGCTCTTCCTTCCTCAAGACTAATGATAAATGATATAATCAGATCCAAAGGGGAGAAGAGGTGATCTTCATCTCTATAGGAACAAAGAATGGAGACCATGGGCACAAGAAGAACCTAGAGTTGTAAAAGAACCAAGGCCCAGAGGATGAAATAAAGTCTCTATCTAAAGGGTGATCTTAATTAAATATTAGAAAGAAATGTTTATTTTTTAATTTTTATGTTTATTGTTTATTTTTTATTTTTGTTTTAAATATTTTAAAACCATTATATGGAATCAAAAAATTATATAGAATCTCAGTATCTTTATCCATTTTTTAGAAATAAAGTAGATTTATAATGGTGACTAAGTATACATTTAAATCAGTGAGCTCCTTTAATAAGTAGCTATGAGTAAAGGGCATCTACGTCTTTAAAATCACCTAACTGATTGACTCTCTATATCGGATATCTAGAGGGATTTGTATCTTGTGGATGGATATAATCAACCATCATCCTCACCAATCAAACTAAAACCCTTTCGGTATTTTATTTTCATAATAATACATATGTAAATATTATAGGAAATAAAATTGATAATAGACATGAATATAGTTAAATAAATATTTTTTGTTCGCTAAATTAATATTTTTGGATTATAAAATTTTATTTGTATAAGACATCTCAAGATTAATGTAATATGAATAAATGGATCTAAATTAAATTACATTTCATATTTATCCATAAATATGTAATCAATTTTATTTAGACGTAAAACAAAAAAAATCAAACTTAATTACTAATCTAAACTCAAAACAAGAGGGTTTACATACGTATCTCGATTTTCAGGTAATCTAAAGATAATCATCGTAGTCTAACAACAAATTTTGGTGTTTAGGATATGACATTGAAAACATAAGAAACTCGTAACCACCTATGCACCTTCCCAAAATTGTACACTCATTTATGGTAACAAAAAAATGTAAACAAAATGTTTCTCACATATAAGAGACAAATAAAATTTTATTTGACAAAAATGTTCATCAAGTCTAGGGCTCTAAAAACTTCACTTGCCTTTCTAAATTTTCATGTTAATCTCTAAGAAATTGATCATCTTCTTCCAACTTTAATAGGAAAACTTAGCTTGCTAAGGATAAGGAAAAGGATTTATTTTGGGACAATAGCTAAGCATAAAGAGAAAATAAATAGAAAGAAATAAAGAAGACAATTAAGCAATCAAAACAAACATGGAAGTCAAGGGAGGCGGTGGAGATGGTGGGTCCTAAGGCTTATCACCCCATCCTCCCAAAGCATTAGTATCCTCATCTATAGGTAAGGACTTCCAGCCATTAGTTTGTTGAGCTTCTAATTCATCATCTTTGTGTCTTTCAAGAGAGATTGCCAAAGCCAATCACATAAATTTTTATTGGAGGGGAAGACCCCAACCACTGTTATGCCTTTGAAATTGAAGTTGAAAAAATGATTATGAATTAGAACATGAAATAAATGGTTGTGATAACAAAACTCAAGGATGTTATCTTTGTGTTGGGTCATATCTATGATGAATAAAGGTAAACACATTTTATCTTAATAATAAATAAGATCTTGTAGAGATCCTTGATTTCTTATAAATAGGTAGTAAAACCCTCCACATATCTCATTATATACTAGAAACCTAAATACAAAATGCACATCTAATTCTGATTCATTATTAAAAATTTTACACATGCACTAATGTTTAAAAATAAATCACACTAACTCCATGCAAATATTATTATAGCATAATCATAATTAAACCAAAGGAAAACTCTAAATAAAATAGACATTGGTATATATTGGAGTAATAACATTACCATCATTTATTTGAATATAGTGTTCCATGTAGTGATGCATTTTTATTTGCAATGGTTTTGATGCTTATGTCCAAGATGATTTTATGTAAATTGTTAAGTCTCATCTTTAATTACTCAATGGATAGATTTTTTTAATATGTATGGAACATTGATAGAAAATATTTTATGACGAATATGACTGATATCTATACCAATTTTATGTAGGAGAGATGTATATTGAGCATACCTAATGTTCTTGATACCTTGTTCACAAAACTTGATACATTATTTAAGATCTGTGAATATAAATCTATTATGCCCAATTTTTGTATTTTTCATATTAAATTATGAATTAAAATTAATACAAGGAAAATAGTTGAAACATGAAGGGGATGGGTATCAAATTCAAAACAAACAATTGAAAATCAAGTGATTATTTCCTCTCAAGTTTTTGAATAACATCAAAAAATATCTCTATCAACCTAATCCCAAATGGTACTATGAAGTCTAGTTCCCAAAATAAAAAATATATATACAATATCATTGCTAATAGTAAACTATGAAAGATACATAATTTTTATTCACAAACCCAAAACTAAAGCTAAAAACATAGAGTATGGACAGATTATGATGACTAATGTAACAATCATATTTTTCTATATAGACTAGGATATGAATATGATGTCAATAATATAGATCCTACATATATTTTGAGGGTGTAATAATGGTGCTCATGGTTGAATTTGATATAATAGAGGTAAATACATACTCAACCTGTGCTCAAGATCAATAAGGGTTTTAAGCACCAATTAATTATTAAGTCCCTTAATGATATATTATATCAACGATAATATAAATTAAAATGCAATTCAGCTAAGAAGTCAAGTGTAATGCAAGTATTGTTATATGATATATTATATCAACGATAATATAAATTAAAATGCAATTCAGCTAAGAAGTCAAGTGTAATGCAAGTATTGTTATATGATATCAATTAATACTCTACAAATGCTTGACATCTTCTAGAATGTAGTGAACAATAAATCGCAGATGCTCTTCAGATTTTCCTATATTCTTGAATGCTTTCTCTATATGTTTGTATTGATTACGTTACTTGATTATTTTCAATTTCCTAAATGCACCAATACCCCTGTGTATTTATAAACATGTTGAATTTAAATTAGGACCACATTGGCATACAAGTTGATAAAAAAAAACTAGTAGAGAAACTAACAAGAAAGGACCTACATCCTATAAAGGACCCCAAAAAAGGTGGAAAAAGTCCACCCCTCGAAACATACATTATATTTTTTTGGTAAAGTCATAAAACCATAAGGGGGACATGGATAGAAGAAAAATGGAAGAAGATAAAAAATGTGGTAAACATAATAAGGATAGTCAAAAATTAAAAAAAAAATGTATCAACAAAACTTAATTTGAAATAATAATCGATAAATATATACATCTTAGAACAATACAATTTTATAAATTAATGAATTCTCTAAAACTATTTTTAAATCTTTATAATTATTTTAACAACATTTTTCTTTATTTATTTTTTTAATAAAATCACCCAAAAATTTTAATAATTAAAAAATTATGACAAATAAAAGTTTTTTTTATTTAAAATAATGAAAGTTAAACATTTTATTCCAATTCAATTAAAACTCTTCAATTATAATAACATTTTTCTTTATATATTTTTTGATAATAAAATTACCTGCAAATTTTAATAATTATAAAAAATGACGAATACAAATTTCCTTTATTTTAACGGATAAGAATTGAACATTATTTTTAACTATTGGAGAACTCCTATCTAAACTAGCATATAAATCACCACATCAATTAACTAATTATTTTGGTTTGGGATTTTCAATAATTCATAATATAGAGAAAAAAAAAAAACTAAATTAATAGACTTCACTTTTGATAGCTAAATTTTATGCTAAATAATGTCCGTCAAGTTGTGAGTGAATAAGGGGGCATTCACTAGGTCGAGATATTGGGTTCATTTTCCAATAGATTAATCTTTTCAATTATAAATATAAAAATAAAAATAAAAAAATGTTTTATTAAATAAAATTATTTATTTAATAACATAATATTATATAATATAATGATAATGATTTTTTTAATTAAGTAAAAAAGTGTGAAAAAATGTGTAAGTAAATTTATTTTCTCAATCTTTTATGTAAAGAGTGATTTTTAATTCTTTTTATTGATATTATATTTCATAACCTCTAAATTTTATATATATATATATATATATATATAAACAACCATTTAAAAATTAAAAGATAATGTAAAGTGATGCATTATTTTATTTTAAATATAAATTATTTTTATTTTATATATATTTCAGTTGGAAATTGTGACTTTATATTATAAAATAAAAAATTATATTCTGTAGATAGTTTTTATCATTTTGAAGGAAAAAAATCAAAGAAAAGAGAAAAGAACTCTCAAAAAAAAAAAACCAATATTCCTTCCTCAACAAAGAAAGAGAAATTTGAGAAGAAAGGTCACCAAAATAGAATATACCATCAAGCCTAACCTCCATATACTAGAAGATTAATGGGAAGTATGTCCAAAAAAACTTCAAGTCTATCATTTTTACCTTTTTTTATACACCCTGCTCTATGCTATGAGAAGACTCAATTGTGACTATCTACAATTCTGAATTCTATTTACTAGAGGATGATATAGAAGTCAAGTGTTCTAAAATTAGAAGCATCATCATCTCTTTATCAAAATCTAAATTCTTCAATTCATGCAGATATCTCGAGCAAGTGTTCTAATATCTCTTTGACCCAACATATCAATCTTAGAAACATGTAGATATTATTTTTGGTGTAGCCCTGATATGATCTCCCACTCATATTTAGTTGTATAAGATAAGTAAATTATTAATCAATAGTTAATTTTTATATTAGATACGTAAATTGTTAATCAATTCATACATGTGTGTTTCTTTGATGTGCATCTCTTCGAGGATTCCATGCATTTATTATTCCATCAAAATTGTTTTGGCAAAGTCAAATTGATCTTTATTTTTCCAATCTAAGGTGTCCATATTCGACGATCCATCCAACCATAAAAACCATGCACATTTGGAAACCCCCTGTGTCTCCATTCATATCTACACCAAAAATATTTAACCTTCATAAAATTTTGTATTATCTCTTTTCAAAACATTGTATTTCTAATGTGCATATAATAAGCAACTATATGTGGGTGGTCAATTATGTTTTATCATCACCATCTTTGTGCTTCACATGAATCAATAGGTGGAGTTCTCAGTATCAGTGCATGGAGGTCTGGCCAATACATGTCTACTATACTTAAAGTAAATAAGATAGTTGGTGTTCCAATTTGATGCAATAGGTGAATTAACTCTGCATGACACTTTATCCAATAAGAACATTTGCATTGTAATGTAGTTCCATATCATATCAACTGATCTACAAGGTGAGATTCTAGCATATTATCCATGTGTTCACGTAATTCATCAATTATAATAGGTAATTCCTGAAGGCTTTTTTTACAAATACTGCTGACAAATTTTGTGCTCTATTTTGTATTATCTTGTTCATGGCAAGATACCTAAATCAAGGGTGTGTTCCAAAATTATTATCTCCATATCGAATCAGGGGTTTCACATATTCATGTAGATGTAAACATTTTATTCGTGGCTCTAACCAATCACACCTTCCATCAAGGAATAGATTTGGGAAAGCCATGTCTAATAAACCTTCTATCACATACTCATTCAATAGAGATTGACCAAGTTATGGCCAAGCTATTAGTTCACCTCGATCAACATTTAGATTATTTACCCAATCTTGAATCACTTTCATCTCTCTTGGGGCATTGGGTGGTTTGGTTACCATTGATGACGTGTGATCTACAATATTACCTCTATCTATCTCAAGTATAGGACATGGAAAAACATATTCATTGAAATCTGCATTAAATTCTATGTTAATTGAGTTTATTTCAAACACATTTGTAGACTTATTGGTTGGGAGATCCTTTAGTGTTGTTCATCAATCTTGACATCTATATAGAACTTATCAAGTTTAATATTATATTTAAGTGTATTATATACATGATCTTTATTCACAGTAAAGTTGTATGTAGTTCCACATTGTTGCTTTCTTTGCACTATGGTAATTAGAAGATCTGAAATATGATGTGATAATTTTTTGGTAATTTCCTTAACTTCATATGGAAAATAAATACTATGTCCTTTGTATTTGTATTGCCCTCCTATTGCATGGGTCATCTGAAGAATTAGATTCAGAGGGGTGATCAACATCTCTTCCACTTGGGTCAAGTTCGCCAATTCAAATGGTTGGGGCCCAGGATCCATGTTATTTGCTTCAAAAAATGTGTGTGCACCTTTCTCTTGATGACTTCTACTACAAACAGGTCCTTCAGGATCTCGATGAATAATCATATCAAAGTAACTCTCTTGAAAATATAACACATATGTGGTGAAGTAAGTTTATCTAACTCACGTCGAAACAACAACTATATAGTCTTGAAATCTATACCAACATTTTCGGTTATATTAATATTTGTTTGTTCTCGATTTCTATGGGTTCCTTGAATTACACTTGGTCGTGTCTCTTCACTAATTTTAAAATTATTTTTCTTATTTCTTCTTTTGACAGTGGTTGCTTCTGTTTGATTTTTCATAGGCCCTTGTATATCATCATCAAAATTAGCATAATTAAATTCCAATGCCTCTATCAATCTTTCTTGTGGGGTTTAGGGTACAACACTCTGTTCCACTTTCACTTTCATGAATAGGGTTTTCAACAAATTCCATCATATGTTCTGCTTCTCTCTCCATTGAAATTTCATCATTACCATCCACATCGACATTATTATTTGCAAGATGATGTCTTTGTACTATGTCTCAATTTCATTTTTGTAGTAATTCTCTTTCTACATCAGTTATTTTATGTGCATGCTTTGATCTTTGTAATCTTCTTCATAATACAGTTTGGTCTTGGTGAGAAGTTTGTGCACGATGCGCTATCATATATTCTATATTTTATCTCACTTATCCTTCTAGCTCTTCGATTGACAATTCGACTCTACGTTGTGTGCATCATTGTCTTTCATATTCATTTTTATTTATTCTATCCACATCTGTCATCGATAATTATTGTTTTTGTCTTTGGTATTCTCAAAAGTATTCTCTTCAATGTTCTCACTTTTGTTCTTCATATTATTTTTTTTTGTTGTTTATTTTCAAATTGTATTTTTCATCGAGCCATATTCCCTACATATTTATTAAATATTTTTTTGTATTAGTCATATATATATATATATATATATATATATATATATATATATATATATATATATCAATCATAACCTTAATATAAAATTAATTAAATATTTAAATATGATATTTTTAAAAATAAAATTAAAATTAATAATCATACATAAAATTATATCAATGTAAACGAAACTTTAGATTTTTAATTATAATTTATGTGGAAAGACACATTATAAAATGATATAAAACTCATAGTTCTCTAATATAAAATTAATTACATATTTAAATATCATATTTTAAAAAACAAAACTAACAATAACAATTATATAAATGTAAACCAAATTTTCTATTTTTAATTATAATTTATATGGAAAGAGACACATTCAAGTAAAAATCCAAAAACTTCAATTAAAATAAAGTATGTCAAATTGATATGATATTTATTATCTTATTTATGTGAACTTAATACGTATTAATTGTGATGTTATATTCGATTCAACTCCCTACCGTAGGTGGTAAAGAGAATAGGAGAATCTAAAGTATTAAAACACAAGTGAAGGATAGTTTTATCTTTAGTGAAATTAATTTTTTTTAAAAAAATTATAAGATAAAATTTATGCTCCTAGGTGATTATTAAAGAATAGAATCGATCATGGGCAGAAGTATTCATATGTTAATTATAAAGGGGTTTACCATTTGCATGCTGCACATTTCCAGCCTTTCTTCATTTGTCTTATGTATGCAAACATACATTCAATTAGGGAATAATTTGTGCTCCATTTATAACCAAAAAAGAGATAATTAAATCTGAAATATCATGCTTAGTGAGGATAGCTCTAGTTGCCTCCTTCGTTGTAGAGTTTTCGTCAACCAATGTCATTTAGGATAATTGTCTACGTAATTATGATTGAAAATGAATGCTTATGGATAAAATTTATACTGCCCCAACCCTTAGAATATTATCATTTTAGAAACTAAATATGTGGGAATGCTTTAGAATTGTGAACTTCAGGATTGAAAATGGAATCTCATAATTGCGGCGGCCCAGATATTATATTTTTTCCTCCTCCTATTCAAGGCTCATTGAAATAAAAGCACATTCAAACGACCAACAGTAGATGAGCCAACAGGAACTGTGAGATTAAAGATTCACATTCCTGGAATATCACAACAATCTCACTTATCGCAGCCACCAAGGCTTACATATGCGATTCACATTCGCAAGTCACTTTGTTGAATGTCAGAGCACACAGAACATACATATGCGATTCACATTCACAGGTCAAGGTAAATACATTTAATATGAATTTCAGAGACTTTTGTGTTTATGGGTAGATATTTGATATAATTTTTCTATATATCAGGGTTTGGGTTTTTTTTGAGAAGCCATCAAAGCTTATAAAGGGAAATCAATCCTCTCCCCAGCGCACATGGTAATAAGATTTTATTTTTTTTTCCGAATGGTGGCGACGAAAATTTATTTGTTATTTTTTAATTGGATTACAGCATTCAATTTTCTTGTGGCAGATGGATGGAGAATGACATTATGTAATCAGGATTCAATCATTTCATTTTGAATAATGTTGAATCAATTAATATAGCAATGTGGTGGAAGAAAAGATGTAGTTAGAGAAAAAAATTCTGATATTTTAATTTTAATTACATCAATGAAAATTGAAATAATTAGATTTTGTACAGCAATAACAATTAAAATATATATGACTCTTATACTAGCAATTTCAAATATTTAAATTAAAAATTTACAATTTTTTTCGACTCTTCTCTGTTGTGCTGTATTTTACGTTGCGTTATAATATTTTTCTCGTTTAAATTAGTGAATGATTATATATATATATATATATATATATTTATATATATATATATATATATATATATATATATAATTTTTTTAAATGGTCCGTCAGTTCATATTCCTCAAACAATGGGTTTCTAATTAGTTATTAATTACACTTTTCCACAATTCTCTATATTAAACTATTTTATTAATTCGGCTTTGAATTAATCAATTGCTAACCCGCTCACGCCATTACACTCTTTCACTAATATATATATATATATTTGTAGAAAAGTATAAATAATAATTAATTAGAAACTATTTGATATATATATATATATATATATATATATATATATATATATATATATATATATATCAAATAGTTTCTAATTAATTATTATTTATACTTTTCTACAACTCCCCACATTAAATTATTTTATTAATTCGGCTTCCAATTAATCAATTGCCAATCCACTCACGCCATTACACCCTTCACATATATATATATATATATATATATATATATATATATATATATATATATATATATAATCTTTTTTTAAATGGTACGCCAATTCATATTTCGAAATAGTTGGCTTCTAATTAATTATTAATTACACTCTTTTACACTTCTCCATGTTAAACTATTTTATTAAGTCAACTTCCAATTAATTACTAACCCACTCACGTTATTACATCTTTTCATCCCCTCGAATGTCACGAGAAGGAACACCTATCGATATAATAACATATAAGTCAATGGATATTTTTAACTTACCGATGAAAGAGAGTAATGAGTAGAACGTATTCTTGTTCTTTTTAAGGGCACATAAACATATTTTTTTATTTAAATATATGATACTAAAATTATAATATTTCTTCCAAGAGGTTTTGACCTAATCTTGTGTTTGTTGGCCATCATACATGCGATGTAAATTTGGAGTAGCTCTGATTTACCTTGAACTTAATCAACACTCATAAATTTTGTAGGGTCTATACTAGATACTCTTGTGATTATATTGTAGTTTTGTTGATAAATGTTAAATTAATCTTTATCCTTATTGAGTTAGATTATGATGCTTATGAGAATCGTCATTTTCCAATAAATTATATTATTTTTGTATATAAAAACAAATATTTGCAGACTACTTCTCAAACATAAATATTATAATACACACCCAAAAAAATTATAATAAAAAATAAATAAAAATAAAAAGTTCATAATCAAATTAAGGATATAAGCAATGTATAAAACTAAGTCCTATCATAATAGTCAATGGCATGTTGTGACACATACAACTTGCAAAGTAATAACTAGAATGCTTAATGACGGTGGCTGGGGGCGAGCCTAATCAAATCCAAATGGTAATAGAACATAAACAATCTACTTGTACATCATAAGAGAGAAAAATAAATAAAAAATAAACTGTTATGAGGTGCATACACCCAATAGAACCTTGAGATGTTATTTTGCTATGGCGTATGAAATTATTCCTCATTAAGTCGTCTTTGAAAATGATGTAAAAAAGAAAAGAAAACCTTGCCTTGGAAGGCAAAAGAAAAGAGGGGTTGGGAAACAAAAACATGGGGGAGCTCAATGCGTTGGGTAAGTTGGGGAGCTCATTTTAACGGGTTTGCAAGGTCTCCAAGCCAGCTCAGCAACATATGCATTAAGTAGCAGAACAAAGAAAAGTGCGCACTAGGAAGACGCTGATCTTATTTTATTTTATGTAACTTACTTTATTTTCATTTGAAACTTAAATTGGGATTTAACGAGTTATTGTGTGAAACATTTATTTTATTATATGCAACTTTCTTTTATTTTGAAATTTGAATTGAGGTGTATCATGTTATTGTGTGACACATATTTCATTATATGTAATTTGTTTTTATTTTGAAATTTGAATTAAGATTTAATAGGTTATTGTGGGAAAGATATTATATTATATGTAATGTGTGTGAATTGTGGTTCGATAAGTTAATATGTGAAGCGTATTTTACGTAACTTGCTTTTATTTTCATTAAAATTTATCCTCTTTTAAAATATGTTGAATTGTTATACTTTATAAGGATTCATTCGGAATAAATAGTTCTTGATGTAGACACCCAATTTTGATACAAGCTCATCTAAACCATGCATTTTACATAACCTTGCTTATTTAGACTATTGTTGATGAACAAACGAATTATTAGCATGTCCTATTATACATTGTAGGCTTTACTCTCTTGTTTTACAGTCTCATGTCTTTTAAAATTATATTTTGTCCTTCCATAACCACCCCAGGGAATCCCAATTTCCATTCTAGACCTTTATCTTTAAGTTTTGAGTCTTTTGGACAAGGCCACATTACAAGACAAAGCCATATTGCGACCCTGTCTAGGTAACATGAACTTGTCACATTATAACTTGCAAAAGATTTTTGAATGTTTACATTATTAATAGTCTCTTTTATGACCATTGGTCTCTCCAAGTCAATGTCCTCGTGCGTAATAAGCCTCCAATTTGAATTCAAGACCTTTATATAAGAAAGGGTCATGTTAAGAGTTAACCCCTAATTATATATCATTATAAAGGCTATACAAAAGTTATATATGTTTCAATACTGCATAATTACTAATTTATTTACGAATTGAAAAGTTCAATATACCATTCATTTGCTTATGTTAAGGGTACTCATAGGTGAAAGAGCATATAACATTGCATTCATGATTGGACATACACATCTAGGAGGGAGAACTACATCGATCTGAGGCCCATTTGGGCTATGTAGGTAACATTCAGTTACAAGAAATTTTAGAGGCCAGCTTAGGTATCCTTACTAAGCCATTTTTATTATTATTTATTATCTTATTGTTATCTAGTGCATGTTCAGGACTAGGGTTTGATAATTACAAGTCTATCACGTAACATAGTGGTATACAAAGATCTACAATCAACCTTTAGAAGTAGTCGTATAGGCCAAGATCTAAAAATCAGTAATAAATCTAACCAAGACATGAAAATAATAACCAGAAAAGGCCAAAATGCATCCCTATCCACCTCCAGTGGATTTATCCCAATAGATTGCCAATTATTATTTGTATACGACTGTGTTTGTAGGTTTTTCTATATAGTTGGCACTTACAAAAATTTCACACAATTAGATCTATTACTGTTTTGAAGGACACTCTCTAACCCTAGCTTAATTTATTATTTTTAGCAATATCCTAGTTTCAGTAAATTTTATAATTTACTGTATTTTCATATAAGATCAATACATGTTATCAACATTTCTATTTCAATAGTTTAATTCAATTAATTTAAGACATTAAATTAAAAGGGTTTGGTGAACATGTTATATTTAGAACATTGCTTACTTTTTCTCCTTAATTTCTAAGATAGGACTTCTTTCAAATTTCTGTAAAAAACTGACACTGAAAGAAAATTTCTTCGACCTTGGATAATATCTGACACAAAATGATTCATTCTCTTCGACCTTAGATTAAATCCCACACTAAATATATTTTATTGTCACCTTAATCATTTTGACACAAAAGCTATTTCTTTTGATCTTAGGTTGAAATTTGTTTAATTTCTAAATACTAATTTGTTTTGCATTTATTTTTATTTTTTTTAATTTAATTCTGACTATTTTAACCGTGTTCTGATAGTTTTTAAACTACTTAATGACTATTGTGAGGGGCTACATTGTGTTCTATTTATAGACATCATGGCATGAGGGGTTTACCCCAATAATCATGGCCATAGTATAATGCTAAACATGAAATAAAAAAATTCTCGTACCTCACGGTATATAAAAATACCTATGTTCCCTTATTTATACCAGTATGAAGCCTCTCTTATCTGTTTGATTTATGTTGCACCTGAGAGGAGTGTATCACCTAGGGAAGTTACTCTCAACCTACCCTCAAAAATGAGGTTAGTGGGCTATATGCATGTTTCTACCTCTGTAGCTAGTGATTTAAAACATTGGGCCGACATTAATCAATGAATGAGTAAGTATATATGAAAGCTTACAAATCATTCAAACCCTTGCTGAGATCACCTTCATACTTTAGTTTTTACTTGTATTGTATTCATAGTCCTTAGAATTATTTTTTTATTTTGGTATTGTATTCATATTCATTAGCTTCTTTTTACATACTAGAGTACTTGTTTACAAAAAGCATTTCATTTGTTACACATCATGGGTAGTCAAATTAAATATGTTAATGGTGTACATCCTCTATATCTATTGTTATCATGCTAGGCCTTTTGCTTATCATCCTAAATGGACAAATAATAAGGAAGATGCTCTTATTAATGTTTATATCAGTGAATCTGACTTTTTCTGACCCTTGGGCACAAGTTTTCACTCCACTACATACATCTATTGATTCATCCTTAGAACCTCACATAGATTCCTCTTTGGTCACACCTATTGATTTCCATTTGAAATATCTTATAGATTCCTATTTGGTCACACCTATTAATTCACTTTTATAATATTAAATATATTCTTCTTTGGTTACACCTCCAAATCCATCCTTGAAGGTATCTTCACCTTTACATTTAAATTTCCCTTTAATCATACTGCTAGTTTCCCCTTTGGATTCTTCTTTAGATTACACCTTGGATTTTTATTTATATTCCTATTTTTTCACCTCTTTAGTTTCCCCTTTGGATTCTTATTTAGATTACACTATGGAGTCTTCTTTATATTCCTCTTTGCTCATCTCTTTAGTTCCCCATTTGGATTCTTCTTTAGATTCCAACTTGGAGTCTTTTTTAGATTCCTCTTTGCTCACCTCTTTATTTCCTCATTTGGAATATCCCTTGGACCTTCCTTTATTATCATCTATAGATGTCTTGTTAGAGCACAAAAAGCCTCCCAGTGATGATTATTTCCCATCTCTTAGATTACCACCTTATCTCCACACCAAGGGATCTTATCCTTGTGCACCTAATTTTTATATCCATTTTGCTACCACATGTTTAGCCCTAATTTGGATGAAAGGTTATCCTACTTAATTATATAGGGTTAAGGATATATAAATGATAGGGTACAAAGGTTAATATCAGATCTACAGTAGGTCAATTAATGTGCTAAACTTAGATGTACTATATATTAAATTTATAATGCTGAGATAGGTTATTAATGGAAAGTATAACTATGTTAGATATATAAATGACATAAAATAAATTATTTAGTTGTTTTTGATGTTAATATAGTGTTGGATCTAGTATAGGTGGAAATCAGGCAAGAAGATAGTTTTAGAACAGTTGTTAGATTCTGAATCTGATGCCTCTAGTTGTTTGGACACTTGCATTAGCGTAGGATAATTACATCAACACTAGTGTCTGAGTTTGACACTAGTGTGATGTACAAAATAT
This sequence comes from Torreya grandis, assembly GCA_037957365.1. Taxonomy (NCBI): domain Eukaryota; kingdom Viridiplantae; phylum Streptophyta; class Pinopsida; order Cupressales; family Taxaceae; genus Torreya; species Torreya grandis. The sequence continues at coordinate 379,164 of JARHVA010002084.1, read as the reverse complement.
TCATTCAAATAGTATATGACCACTTGGATGCTTTTAGGTTTGGGTTTGTCTTCACATTAGTGCATTCAGATTTGGGTCATAGATTGTCACTCTTTATGAATATCAAAACCCTAACTTTGCATCTTCAATGTGACCTTGGGAAAAAATGGGTTAGTGGGCACATGGTGTTGAGTTGACCCAAAATAAACCCACTATAAAAGTGTGTCATTTACATATCCAATACTTCATAGGAGGGTCTTAGATTCATGTAGTTCTCCCCTACATGTTGGGTTGTGTGTGAATCATGCAATGTGTAAAATAAGTACAACAGTGACCTAACTTGTAAATAATATAAATATGACCTTATGAATACTCTTTTAGTACTTTAGGCATATATGTGGGTTGTTCCTTTGATTGATATTAGAATAGGTCAGAATGAGAAAACTTTTGGTAACTTGAGTGCTTCTTGAGTGCTCTTTTGGTCTGATTTATAGGTGAGGAATGTATGAGGGTTGATATTGTACTTATATCAATCCTAGCAGGAGATAAATCATATTAAAACACTTAGGCTGACCATTATAATATATTTCATTTGCAAATTAAATGACTTTAGGGCACTGAACACTTGCATCAAGTCAAGACAGTAACATCAACACTAATATCTAATCTAGATATTAGTGTCTAGGGAGGAGGGTAGGCACAAGCTCAAAACTTGCAAAGGTATAAGATAAGTACATTTCAAGCATTTTGTACAAGATGGAATGTCTTTGTCATCAATATAAGGTTGGTTAGACTAATATATAGGCCAAGGGGCACAAGATATAGTAGATGTAAGGCTTGCAGAATCAAGGCATGTGTAGAACTAAGAGCAATAACCAGGGTCATGAGTTTGTCAAGTTTACAAGGCTAAGGTGATACATAATAAAAAAATATCATCTACACCGCATTAAATTCTCTTTTCACTAATAAATTTAACTCACATAAGATATGCATAAAGAAGGATAGTAAACTTACAAGCAATCCTCCTTTTCTTCCATCTCATTGCAAAAATAACAATGTTGTTGTTTCAAATGTTCCAAAAGTAAATTATAGTGATCATGATGAGGATTGGTATGATGATGATTTTTATGACTATAGTGATGAGTAAAATGCTTCTCATAATTCAAATATAGTTTCTTCTTCACTTTCCCCTCATGTTCATAATATGTTATTCAATGAAAAAATGCTTGCTAATAATGTTATTACATATAATGATGATATTTCTAGTTCCCCTTGAAAAGTAAAATGTGTTAGCATGTCAATTTTAGTCCTCATAAGGATAATCCTTTTATTTTAATATAATGTGGCATGCCTTTACAAATAAATACTACAATAAAAACTAAAGAAACTCCTCATCCATAGGAGGAGCCTATACCTCCTCCTCCTATTCGTAATAATGTACCCATGGCTAAAATTAACAATATAGTGCAACCCTTAAATAAGCCTCTTAAGAACCTTAACATGCCTTCCAAATAATTAATCTACATAATGCATGTTATAGGTTATGTTCAAGACAAAGTTCACCAACTATCCTTAGAAAGTAAAGTGTATCATGCTTAGGTTGACTCTAATGTTATCCATGGTAATCCTATTGTGCATAATATTTTGTACGCACCTTTACCCTCTAATTTTAAAATCTATAAATTTTCCACATTAAATGGAAGAGGGAACCCTTATTTGGATCTTAGATATTTTTGAGAAACTATGAATGGTTACAATGGTGGTGGACTATTATTGCAACTATTTCCTAAAAGCCTAGAGGGATATGTTCTTGCATGGTTTAATTCCATTCATAGTAGATCCTTAACTAGTTATATATAACTTGAATAGGAATTCTAAACACAATATATTCAAAATAAATGATCTAGGGTCACTTATAAAAATTTACCCTCTTTACACCAAAGCAAATTCAAGCAAGTTTGTGATTATATCTTACAATTTAAGACTAATATGCACCAATTAATTTATCAACCAATTGATTTATAAGTCCAATATATTTTTTTTAGTGGTATAATTTATCCACTAAAAGAGAAGTCACTTTATTATACTTGTGAATCATTTATTGCTCTTTGTTATCAGGCCTTAGCATTGGAAGCAAAACTTGGTTTTGTGAAATTGTTAACTAAAATGAATGGGGACCTTGAATTACATAAAGAAAATTCAAATGCCAAAGTTCACTCAACTAATGTTGATGTAAAGATTAATTGATAATAATATTTCACAAATTATACATAATAAATCATGCTCTAACAAACCTCCATAGATTAATGATAATCATCTCACACATAAGGCTCAATCCACCTCCAATAATATTAAAGTATTACTTAAAGGAAAATAATTTTCCAATCACATTAATCATAATCATTCCTTCACATCATGCAAAGTGCACCCCTTACAATTTAATTCTAATGATCATCTACATGATATTTTAAATACAATTTTGGATGAAAGATTAATAAAATTATGTCCTAATTATTATCATCCACCTCATCATTTGAAAAATATTAAAGGCCAACCATTTTGTACTTATCATGAAATTAATAGACATCATGATAATGATTGTCAAGCATTACGATAAAAGTTAAAATAACTTGCAAGTAAACAAGATATCCCATTTCAACAATTTTATACTAATTTACATAAAGCACCATATATATCTTCAAAATATCCAAACATTAAAAACATTCCTCAAAAAATTCCTATTCAATACATAATGATTCCCAAAAAAATCATTAATGATGACACTTACACTAATAACACCATTACTAGCAATCAAATTACAAATACAAATAAAACATCTACACATGAGGTTCCTAGAGTACTAATCATACAAAATTAATAAGAACCAAGTTAGCTACACAAATATGGGTGACTAAGCCAAAGCAATTACAAATTGAACATAATGAAATACATAATCAGTCAATTCACACATATGCAAGCAATCGAATAAATTTGCATTTCGCATTCCTCTTTCCATCAAGTTGGCAATTCTTTTAGAAACATAAAAATATATACATATGCATACATAAAAGTATCGTAAATATATATCTCAAAAATTATTCATCATAACATATTTTTCAATCAATAATAGGCCCTTGGCCCTAAATAGTCAATGCATAATCTATATCAATGTCTACATTTCTATCACCTAACACTGGTTCTTGGGAGGTTGAGGCACTGCATGTATATTGTTACCTAGATATCAACCTCCTCCTATCCTGAGCCTCATATGCTTCCAAACACACTTAAATAATTGCATACTCATCTTGAAGTCAAACATACTCTGTAAAAATAGTCACACCTAAGTTTGATGTTCTTATAGGTGAAGGCATCTATTATTGGGTAAGCTCATCTCAGAGCTAATCTCACTCAATCACCAACACATAATGCTCTATTATAGTTGCATCCAACCTATTGACTACTAATAAATATGCACTTATTGTAATAACAACTTTATCAAAAAAGGGGGCATGTCACCCTGCCACATCTACTCTCTCTACAATCCCCTTAGGTAAAACACTATTGGGCACATGTCACATCAATACACATAATATCAACTCTATGATAATAAACTAATACTCATCACCTCCTACATCAATCAAACTTTTATTATCAAATACTAAAATTATGTAACAAGTACATTACTAAAATTTTCATAATACATATATACATACCACTTAATATCATAGGAGCATTTTCCACAATTTTTTTTGGATCTACCACTCCTACACCTAGAAACATGTCTGCCAACCTATGATGGGTTTGCCACTATGTAAACTCACCAATACATCCTGTAGACCAAATTTAACTTTTAAGTCAAATTAGGGAACTTATAGGTAAAAACTTGACTTTAAAATTCTATAGGAGGTTTAATATTTTTTCATGAGGTGTGTTATAGGCTAATTGATATTATTCAATGTTATACTAGCCTTGGTCCTTAGTCATTTTGGGTCATTTTGAGTTTAAAAAAGGGTGCATTTAATGACTTGTATGGATTTATTATGAAGTGTTAAGGTTCAAAAAATATTATTTAACATCCCATGTGTCCTTGGAGGTCTTAATTAATTGACATAACTAAAAAATGGTAGGTTCATTAGAAGAAAAGGTGGTTTTCTTGGGAAAGGAGAATAAAATGGCACTTGTACAGCCCATGGGGAAGTGTGCCACATGGGAAAAGATCATATAATATCCCTTCATCTTCTCCACACTCATCCAAACATTTTATTTGATTTTTAAGTTCCATTTTTGGCCCAAAATTGTTCTACTCCATCTTTGCTTTCCTAGACATGTAGAAGTGAACTTCAGATTTTTACTCAATACAAACAACGGAGAAGGTTTCAAGGTAAATGCTTCTATTAGGTTGTATTAAACTTAGAGACCTTAATTTTAATATAATTATTTTGAATAATTGTGTCATGTGCTTCATGATCCATCCTCATGAAGTTGACTATGTTTTTCTACTTACAAATTTATGCACCTTGTAGGTTTTGCTCCATTTTTGGCAAGTCCGTATGAACCAATTATTGAGGTTGATTCCAGAGGATGTTTAATTCCTTATAAAATTATCCCCATATTTTTTTTCATGTTTCATGGTGTTTAGATAATAAAATTTTCCTCATGTTGCAGGAAGAGATCACCATGTGTAGTCCTAGTCTATATTCTCCACTTACATAAGGTTGAATTCCCTATAGGGATTTCAATGTGAATAGAAGATGGTGTTTTTCCATGCCTCAATGATATATTGATCCCCTTTACTTAATGCCTAGTATTATAGCATCATTTTTGGATCCAACTTTCAGTTCATGATCATACTCAATCAACTCCCATTTACTCTTCAGCCTTAGTCATGACTTGTAAAGATTCTGAGGATGTCCACAAAGATGTGTTTAAGGTTTTTAAGTATTTTTGTATCTTTTATCAGCATGAAGTGGTGATAAATCTTCCATATTATGCAATAAAAGTGAAATTATAGCCATATATAATTTTTTTCAGTTAGGCAGCCATGAGCATGCTCACTTATAGGTGTTTGGAAGAAGAAAATCACATGGGAAGAAGGTTTGGGGTTGGGTTGAGGTATTTAAATTTGAAAAAATCCATTTGATATTTTGGTGAGGGCCTTAATTTTATCATAAGTATGTGAATCCACTCACTGCCTACATGTTGCATTTTTTACCTATATTTGTAAATAGTCACCTACAGGTGATATGAGCATAGAGCTAAAGAGTCTTTGTGTGGTGTTGAAACAAGGAATGAGATCCATTTTCAAGTAATTACATGTTTAAGGAAGATTAACACACATGTTTTAAGTGATATATGGCTAAGCCAAATTGAAAACCACCTCCAAGGATGAAGACTGAGATTTAGGGACTTTCCCTAAAAATGCAAAATAGAGGTCAGGAGGGTTTTTGTGAATAACTTATGACATGGTTGAAATGATATTTAAGGCATATATATATATATATATATATATATATATATATATATATATATATATATATATATATAAGTAAATATTGTATCCCCTATAGATTACAAGTATTTTTAAAGGTTTAAGGGTTAGAGAGTTAGTGGAAGGTGGTTATTTGGGGTCCTAAAATTGCCTACAAACCACTAAAATCTTGCAATATCATCTATAGAATTGTGAGGTTGGATAACCTCTGTTTGCAAGTTGTAAGTTAGACCTAATATTCACACTTAAATGGTCCCAAATGGTTGTCATGAGGAATTTATTACCTAATTATCACTAAGAGGCTAATATACTATGTTTTAGACTCCTAAGGTAACCTACAGGATTGTCCTAGTTCCCAAAATGTCCATCTACAACAAGGAATGCAAATAGTGTTTAAGCATGATAGCCTTGTGGTGTTTTTAGTCTATTAAAAATAGATATAAGAATGATCATATAATTTGTGATTTCAAGTTTGAAATAAATTCCTATACACATTATTACCAAATCCAAATAATGTCTTACACACCTACAAGAATTGAATAAAATAGGGGTTCTCGATCAAAAGGGAAGACTCATTTTGGTGAGTTCAAAATGCAGGTAAGGGTATAGAGAAGTTAGAATGTTAGAATAAGATTTTGAGAAATTTAATTGTAATAATGGTGATCTTCATGACTCAAATAAATTAAAATTAAACCTATTTATGCCCCTTATGACCCTATGAGCACCTTAAACCAACTATGTATGATTGTGTTGGCAGTGAGTAGTGAAGTGATGTTTCTAAGTGAGTGGTGTGGTCCAAACATTAAGGAAGGGGTTAAATAATTTATAAATGGATATTTATACTTGTATATATGTTTTATAACATTTCCTCAGACATAATATATAAATTCATAGATATGGGTATCAAAATATGTAAGCAGGCTCAACTCTCTCAGGCCTAGTTGGGCAAGAACACAGTCCAAGATGTAGACATGGCTGGGAAGGGTTTATAAACATAATAATAAGATAGATTATGAAATTTAATACCATATTATACTATAATTAATTATAAACAAAGTAAAAATAGATTAAAATGTTACATTACATAGTACATTTCCTTGAATCAAACACGCAGTCAAGTTCCCCTCAGTCTAAGCCAATCAGGACAAAGCATGGACAATACGAAGTTTGGAAGAGAACCAATGTTTACATTATAAAAAGTGATCCCAATATAATTAGTATTGTTTCATGACATTCTCATAATGTATATTAAGTAGGGATAAATCCCTTTTGTTGCTTCACATAGTTCATTCCTGAAAACCTTGCACAGTATGTCATACAAGGAGCCTGTCTTGGTTTTTTGTAAGTTTAAAATGTAAAATGACTAGATAAAGAGTTGAAAATTGGTAAAAATTTTACTTAAAATTTTAAAAATACCATAAAATTTATTTATTTTTTGTATAAATATGGGAAGTGCCCTCTATTTTGTCTCAGATAGAGGGCACTTTCCCTTGGGCTTAAATTGGCAGGTTTAGAAGAATGAGGTAGAAAGAAGAGACCAGGAGTTGGGGAGACATTTAGAATCATTTTTGTGAAGATATAAAACACATATTAAAATATTTTAGACCAATTAAATAAATTATATTTGTAATAGAGAGGTCTAAACCTCTTAAGGTTATAAACAAGCCCATGAGGCATGGTTATGCCTAAAGACCACACAAGAGGTCACTTACAATTATAGATTTGATTGAACTTTATAAATGATTGTGACATGTATATGGTAATATATAATAGTTTTTTGAGCTATTTATAGCCAATTAAAACCATCATAAGTCACTTGGAGCTCTAGGGTGTAGTCAGGCCTATTAGGCACATTTAGGCCTAAAAGACCAAATGTGAAACCAACATCACTTCTAGCTCTAGGAGTGGATTAAAATGGGATGAGACATGTTTTTAATTTCAATAAAATTATTTTAAAACCTAAAATATTCAAATGAAACTATAATAAATCCATTTTTGGCTCAAAACTAACTCAGACCTATAGGAAAAGAGGAAAACAAGCTCGATAAGAGAGGTTCAAGTGCTCATATATTTTATGAGGCATTTAATGGAGGATATAGGAGTTTGGAAAAGTTATTATGGGTCCTAAACACAACATTAGTGTAATTTTTCAACAACTTCAATGTCAGGTTTTTATGAATGAACCTTAAGAGGTCAAACCGGCCTAAAACCTTCCTAAACCCTCAATCAGGATCAATTTGGAGAAGTGGAGTTGTATAGCTGATATAATGGCATAATTTAACCTCTAACCTATTTAAACTTGTAAATTACTCCCTCAATCTACTCCCAATGCTTTTTAGTTGTACAGACTTGTACAAACATGGAAAAAATAGGGTATTTTTAACCATTTTTTATGTTGTGCAAGCTCTAGGAGTCGTCTAAAAATGAAATCAACTTTGGGAGAAATATTAAGACTTTTAATAACTTCCCATGTTCATTTAATTCCTCATAACAACTCTTAAGTTCCTTAATAGGATATCTCATCTTAGCCAGTCAAAACTGGCATATTGGACAAGCTAGTGAGAAGGGTGGAAAACTTCAAGTGGGGTGATTTTAAGGTGTCCCTGATGCTTATAAGGAAATTAAGGGTCTTTAACCACTCCCTACCATTTATTTTCATGAGAAAATTATCTCTTTTTGGAATCCAAGTGTGTAGGGTGCATGAAGGAAGAGTTTTCTAGACTGCAGATGATGATAGCTCCTTTCCAAATGGTTCAAGAGGACCAAGCATACAAATAATGCATGGAGAGGAATGCCTAAAACCATTACCCTTAATTCCAATCATTGTAACTATTCCTAGTTAATTATTAGTTTTTCAATAACCTCAAATCATGAAGGTAGTTTTTTTAAGCTAGTTAAGAGGATTTTATGCCACTTTGCAAGAGTTTGATGACTTGGATGGACATTTGGACTTCTTGACCTTCCATGGTTCATCCCATATCCTCTTCTCATTCATAAGTAACTTATTTTATTAGATTGATAATTTTTATTATGACCCTTGGACTTCTCTCTTCTCTCTCTCTCATGTTCTATAAGAACTAGCCATTTTGGCCATTTTAACTTATGCTCCACCTGAGTATGGTGAAACCCTGCTCATTTGTATATCTTTTGATAAAAAAAGACTACTTATTTTTACCTCTTCATGACTAATAATCATTTTTTTTTACTTTGATGAAGAATCTTGCTTAGTGAAGATTATGGATTCCTTAGCATGTTGTCTCATTCTTGCATACTATTTACAGTTGGAAAGCTTCTTCTTGAAAGGTATGTGAAGTGTTCTAAGAATTGTCAAGAATTAAGTGAGTATTTTCATTAGTTCCATTCAAGGCCTCTTTTCTATTCCTTCTAGCTTTGCATATTCATCCATAACCTCATAATGTAACATTGATGTGAGAAGATGCAGATTGGAGTGTATGTTTGGTTAGTCTCTTTGTTTCAAATGTTATATGCATATGGTTGGAAGTCATCAATATATTTAGTGTATCACCTCCCTTAGGTTAGTTTTATTTTAGTTATCCCTCTCCCTTTTGACCCCCCAAATTTAAGTGTAGTTTTGATCCAAAGTGGTACATCAAGGGAGTTAGCCCTATCTATAGATTCACCTCATCTTTAGGCTACCCACAAGCCTAGAGGTGTTTCCATTATTCCACTTGGATGAGAAGAGATTTTCCATATCCTCAATGGGTAAAAATCCAAGTGACAACACATCCCACATCATATACAACTGTGATATCTAATACAATATCTCTCTCATCAATTAGAATGGAATCTAACTTATCTATCGAAGGTCGTGCTTGTTCCCCCTCTCTAGAGGGTGTGCTAACTAATCATGGATAAATCATTAGTGCTATAGGTGATTTATAAACTAATCCAAACTAGTGAGTCACTTTCTCCATTTTAAACCACTCATATACACCAAAAAAATGGTCATGGATCAAAAAATTTATTCGAATATGCCATAGCTCCATGACATCCTCCCTCCAACCCTTAAAGCCATGATATGTTCTCCATATAATGTCGATCAATATATAATATGTTTAAAATATATCATTATAATTTGATTAAAACATGTTATGATCACCCAAATCTAAGCATACATCTGTGGATGTGCCCATCTAGATAATGAGATCCTAATATGCCTAATCACCACTATATGCTCATATGCCCCATAATGTAGAAATATCATAGAACCTAATCCTCCACCAAAACGCTCTCTGGTAAATATATGAAATTACTTATATAAATGATTCAACATGGTGTGACCCCATGAATATCTACTCTCATTCTCCTCTATCTGCCAAACAATGTCAACTATCATGTATGAAATGGCTAGACCTCCCCCATCCACAACCATAAATGCAACTAGTAGTCCATAAAGAAATTTTTACAACTGAGATACTCTCAAAAAAATAATCTTTGATAGAAAAATTATGGTTTATCCTAAATCATACCCCCCACCCCTATCATGACCAATCATATAATGGTGTGCATCGACAATACTAATTACAACTAGTTGAATACCTACAATTGGCAATTATAATATATGCCACATGTCCTCTAAGGTCATCATCATTTCACTTGTGGAAACCAAAAGGTACATGTATATGTATCACACTGCTTAGATAAAGTTGTCATCATATGTAATTATGTCTAAACTACCTATACCACCCAATCATGCAACATCAATAATGGTAGTATCCTCATCGGATAGGGGAAACCCATGAACATTATGCATAATATGCCCTTGATGGATCTCATGGGCTCTAATAGAACTCTACAATCATAAACACAAATAGATAAATCATAAATACAACTTAAAACTATTAAATAATACTAATACTAAATTCATATCTAAAAATAGACAGGTTCAAATTGCATTAAACACCAGCATAAATGAGGTTGCATTCCTTAGAAGCCACTGTAGATATGTATGAACTGTCTGGGATAAATTTACAACAGGTTTGGATAAAATTATTTATGGTGTGATAGGATCTAAAATCAAAAAAATACATCAAAAATATAAATTTTTAAAAAAAAACATTTACCAGGTATTCATTGCTCACCAAATCCAGCTTGACATTCACCTCCACCGTTGTTCACACTCACTCAAATTACATTGTCAACACTAGTCTCCTTTGAGGAAATTTGCTCTATTTTCTCCAAACTCTCAAATTTTACCATTAGATTAAAATTTAAATGAATATTAATTAATATTTTTACCAACCTATTTATATCATTTACTATTATCCTAAGGTTACACTTGCAAACTTGACATTAATGTTAATCACTCTTACCAAACAAATAAACTATGATATTTGGCACAATATTTATCCAAATCACTTACCATCAGATTTTTTATAATCATGATGATATAGGCTTCTAAATCATATGATTGTAATAATAAGTGTGGCATTCTCAAAACTACCAAAAATTTGTAAAGCGCTTACCAATTACTTTTTATCTACACTTTTGCTCAATGCATACTCTCACAACATGCTTAATTTTATCTCATTCTCTTTTCAAAACAAATTATTCATTAATCTCATTTTTCATCTCAAAATAGGGGGAAATACATATTGAATACAACACATTCAAACACTTTAAATATAATGATTTATAAATATTATGGTGTCAAGTCAGTTATCAAATGCAAATTTACAAATTATGGAGGCATGATATCAATTCATGTACTCCACTTTTTCCATGTCACAAAGCTCTCAAAATTTTCATTAATTCAATTATAAAGAAGTAAAACATTTCAAGATAGTGAAGTTTAAAAAAAATTAAATCAAAAAGCTTTTAAAAATTACGAAGGGTATGTGCACAGGGTTGGGGGATAATTATGTATACATACCCTATAACACATATGTGTTATATGAATAACGCATATGCATTATTCACATTATATATCAATAAATTCCAATACATAATATGTATGCATTATGGTAATGTGTATGCATTACCTATGTATTTTTTTTAAACCCATCACTGAAAGCTGCCATTTTGCATTTTTCCAACTCTTGAGTAACATTCTGCAATCATGTTTCTCCTTCAGTTACCTCCAAACTTGCCAAAATTCCATTGGAAAGTTTGACACATCCCAACCTTCACAATACCACCATGTAGATGAGGTAAGTGATCAAAAACTACACCTTTTAAGCTTATATTTTACTATTTTTTAATTATTTACATTATTTAATTTATAAATTATTTATTTGAAATAAACCAATCCATTTCAAGAGACCATAACCATCCTCCTAAACCTCCATCTAACCATGTTAATCATGTGGATAACCCTCCACCTGACTCTCCTAATCCTCTAGCTAACCCTCCTAATCCTATGGCTAACCCTCTTAACCCTCATACTCCTCCACCTAACCCTCCTACAATTCTACAAGATCCCCCAAGCAACCATGAGGATCTAGTTTCACACATTGTGGAAAATAAAATTGAAATAGAGCAAGTAATCAAGATAATGAAGGATCCCGCATCCACCAACACCCACCACTTCTATCTATCCAATAAACTAGAGTCAATATTAGGTTAAGCTGACTTGATAACGAGTTAAATTAATAGACAAGCATCATATTAGGGTAGTTGTAGGGATTATTATGCTGATAAATTGTCAAAATGTGAGGTCAAAAAATATATATATCAAAAGCATCCATTTATGCATTATTTATTGACCCAGTCACCAATGCAACATTTTCAATAACTGCTAATCATTTCCCAATCCATAGGTGCCAACATAATTTGATCAAAGCTAATCATTATCCACCATGTAACAACCACAAGGTCCCATTGTATTTTTTTGAGGAGACTCTACTATGATTTTGTCCTCAATGAGATCCCAAATTATTTTGATTATGGAAAGTTTTAGGGTTAAGGGAAAGGCTCTACACAACATCGACAAAGTGCATGTTGTACACCTAATCAACTTACAAGGATCCCTACCTAAAGGCCACTTCATCTTATGATACCCTCTATGATGAAGGATGTCATAGAGATCGACACTCTACATTCACTTAGAGTGTTTACTAATACACTTGTTTAGCATATGAGTAGGCTTTCAATGACTGATGCTATACATACACCACCTAGTGTGTGTACCTAACCCCATCCTTATAGATATTATGTGGATATATGTAGTGGACCTTATGATTATGATGCTTATGGTGGTTCATAGGGGTTGGATCTTGAGGGAAGAGTTTTTTGCACACACATTTGTTGTGCAGTCATCGGCTATTACATGGATGTAAGTATCTTTTATATAAATGTCATGTCAAATTTAATTTATACTTTCAAATTTAAAATATAATAATTAATATAAATATAAAATTAATAATATATATGTATTTTTTTTATTTTTAGGAGATAATGCCTTCATCATCACATTCCACATTTGCAAGATTTGATCTTATGCATCCATTGTTTACATATACAAAGCTAACAACTGGCCCATCCACTACTATATCTTCATGTGTTAGTATGATGCCTTTCACTTATATAGAGGTAAATTTTTTAGTCAATCTTTCACTCTTAGTTTAATAAATGAGAAAAATTGCCTTATATCTTTGATACTTTATAGAGAACTAAGTAAGACCTTGTTTGTTTAGTTAATGTCTCGAGAAAACACTCCTCCATCACTGCGAGTGGAGACAATTGCTAACACATCCACTATCACATCTGCCTATGTTAGAATGACACCTTTTACTTATACATATGTAAAATTTTGAGTTAAACTTACACTCTTGGTTTGATAAAGGAGAAAAAATTGCCATATATCTTTGATACTTTATAGAAAACTAAGTGAGACGTTGTTTGTTTAGTTGATGTCTCGAGTAGACACTCCTCCATCACTGCAAATGGAGATATACATAGGCATTGCTACAAAAATGTCATATGCATAGGCCCTCACAAAGTTACATATTAACTTATAATTTTGAATGGTAAAATTGACTTTTTAAATAATTTTACTACATACTTGATCGATAAATACAACTTATGTGAATGTATTGTGTATGCAGGGTTGTCCCATGACATATAATAGTCCCATTCATATTATTATTATAGAAAATTCTCATGGTTATTTTTCATTTCAGATGCATGTTTATGCATCTCAACCTACCATTGACCTAATGGAGTGTCAAAATCAGATTGAGCGGGACCATGAGATTGTAGTAAGTGCATGTTTAAATATTTATTTATTCTATTTTAAAATTAATTTCTTAACTTGGTTGCATGTATTTTATGTTAATTTTCTAATAATACTTGTATTTGAACAGGTTCAACTGCGAGCTATGAGCGTAAGACCCGTAGTTAGACCTTAGATCAATCCAAGGCATTTAATGGATCTCCATCTACCATAAAGGCATCCTAGGGAGGGTCTTATTAGAGGAAGGCAAAGAAAGAGAGGCTATTTGATGATTAGCTCATGTCTTACATGTTGTACTTTTTTGTATGCCTATATGGTAATGTACAGATATTTTATATGCTTATATGGCAATCTATGTATTATTGACATTATACATGTGCCTATATGGCATTCCCCTGACATTTGATTATGTTTTTAATTTGTAAGCCTTTATGGATTTTATTATTATATTATAAAACTAATTTATGAGAAATGAGGTTTGTTTTACTTCCATTATCAACAATGAAGTGTAATGCCTGACCATTAATCCACATTTGATAATTTTATGTGTCTAGGGAACCTATGATTCTCTCAATTCTATCCAAAATACCCCTAATAATATAAGTCCCTTCCCTTTTTATTCACCAAATCAAGATGCACCCATTTTCATGTTCCTTCTTTTTCATTTTAATCATTTGACGTCAATTTTGGCACACCAATATGGTCCTAATTGATTTCAATTGTTTATAATTATACAAGCATTGTAGTTCATTTAGTAAAAAAAAACACTAAAAAACACACTGATCATTCGTAGATAATTATTAAGAACTCACAAGCATTCTAGAGAGATAAAAAATCATAATCGAATTGATTAATTTGAAAAGATAACACTTCTGGTGGCATATTTTTAACACCAACCTAATATTTATATATCTCTTAACTTGTTTTCATTTATATAATTTCATGCTTATATGGTGTTGTAAAGGCCTACTAACCCTTAACACATGCCTCTAAAGCTCACTTTATTTTCTATAAGATTCAAATATTATGACCATTCCATAAAAATTAGTTAAATACATCTCAAATTCACTTAAGGAAGCATCTAAAACTTGAAGGGAAGAAAGAGAATGTCATGAAGTACTTACTTTGCATACCTTAGTTGTGTTTTGTGCATATTTGGTAGAGGAAGACCCAATTTTCATGGTAGACTCTTTTATATCCTTCACTCCTTCAACATAATCTTATAAATTTATAATTCATAATTCATTTTAATACAAGCTATATCATATTTTCACAAGGACTAAACTTTATCTTCATGAGAGTCTAAGAAAGGTTTCTAGAAACAATTTTCATAGACATCATTGAGTGTCATTTCAAAATTAATTTCTAGAAGGGATGAAAAGGTCACCTCAATTCAATAGACAACTTGGAATTCTCAAAAAATCACATTTAATGTAGGGGTAGTCCACCAATTGTATTCTTAATTCTTATTCTCTTTACATTGAGGCATGAAAACAACTCATGCAAATAAGTACCATTACCATTTGAACCATAATATAATAAGGCATTACATTATCCAAGCCCTATCAATATTTATATTTAGTTGATAGTGAGGTACCTATTGTATTTTATTATCGTTAAGTCAACACACACATTTTAGGCATATGCTTATGCAAATATTCCTAATAGACATGTAACCAAGTTGGGGTTTTAGTAAGCAATCACACATGTAAGGATACATATCCTTTTGTGTAATAATTTAAATTAAATCATCACTCTCAACCAAATAAGTTCCAATTGTATCTAGAGAATATCAAGATGATCAAAACATTTGACACATCCTTGGCATTCTATTCCTCTTCAAGAAAATTTATTTTCAAGCACATTAACGAGCAATATTTTTAAATACCACTTAACTAACATATCACGCACAACCTAAGCCACATGGGCTAGGATAAATATTGGTAACCTAAAACAAATGTTTCATTAATTGTCAACCCAAAGGCATTAGCTTGATAAGATGACTTCACTATATATTCACACTGAACCTTCTAATTTGACTCTTGCTAGTTGCAGTCTAGGACTTATGAAAAGAAATTGCATAAAATGCAAATAATTTAAAAGGAAACATATTCATAAAATGGATTTATTAAACAAAACAATTGGATTGGAAGCTTCCCTAAAACTTATTTCGGATCACATAATTAAGAGTAATTGCTCACACACACATGTAAAGTCATAATACATAATTAAATAAACAAAACAAATTACTTATCTATACTAATGAGTAGGATCTCTACTTCAAGTATTCCTGAGGGGGCCCTCCTCTCTCAACCTTGATCTTCAATCTTCCTCTTAATATAAAGCATGATTAACTCATAATGTTATCTTTATTCATATCATGTAGCAATTAAAGATTGCTATATCATATTATAATATCTCAATTGGATTGTTTGATATGCTTACACACTTCTTTTCTCAAAAAAAATTCCTAATACCTTCCACATCTCTATTATATTATATTTATTTCAAAGGTGGTAGTTTTACATTTATGGCGTAACTAAAAATATAAACAACATAGCTATAATGAGAATGTTCGGCTATAGGAACAAATATTGGTTATAGAGGTTAGAATTTACCCAATGAAACATATAGAATCTATTGACTCATTCATAGCCAAAGTTTGGTGAGAGACACTCAAAAAAATCCATTCATGAATTCAAATTTGGTTTTTATATCCTTCACAAGTTTGGCAAGTAGTACACAACCTAAGAGAGTTAACTTATATCCATATTCTAGCAGCTACTGACTTATTACAGGTTGTTTAGATTTTTTGGTAGATTCAATTGGTAGTTGCATAGTCCTCATGATGTTTCTATCATAAATTCCATCACATGGTTATAGGAGGTGTTGACATGGAATCTTTTGATGCAGGACGTGTTGACACAAGATCCTTCAATTGTAGGATATTTAGACTTGAATTTCTCATGGACTATCCATGTTTCCTTTTGAACTTTTTCATACAAATATCATAATAAATAACCACATAACAAAATATAATCATATCTACTTAAATCACAAAGTAAATTCTCATTACTTAATAAATATAGTAATATATAGCTATCATGTATTTAAACTATTTTGAGTGGGAATATACAAGGGATAGTCTAAAAAAGGCACAGTCTAGGAGAAGCTATAGGCAGGTAATGGGTGCTCAAAAAATGCCATTTTTTAGGCTCATCAAACATATTAATCGCAATATCACAAAAAATTTCAAGACACTCAAGGAGTTTTATTTGTCTTCTATATAATATTGTAATCAAATTATTAAAACAATGTTTTCTAAGAGTTGCCAAAGGCAAGGTATAAAAATATGATGTAATGGGGCCTTCTTTTAAAAATTTCTAAGTCAAGATGTAGTCATTCTCATGTTCCTTATTTTTCACTTTAACTCATTTGACATTGATTTTGGCACACTAATATGGTCCTAATTGAAATCAATTATTTATAATTATACAAGAATTATAGTTTATTTAGTACAAAGAATCATTAAAAAACACACTGAGCATTCATAGATAATTATTAACAACTCACAAACATTCTAGAGAGATAAAAAATCATAAGCGAATTGATTATTTTTGCAAAGATAGCATTTCCCATGGTATATTTTTAACACTAACCTAAGGTTTGTATATCTCTTAAATTGCTTTCATTTATATAATTTAATTCTTAGATGGTGTTGTAGAGGCCTACTAACCCTCAACACATGACTCTAAATCTCACTTTATTTTCTATAAGATTTAGATATTGTGAGTATTCTAGGGCAAGGAGAATAATTTATGTTTTTTTAGATACAAGTCTCTCAAAGCACAAATAAAATCCATTAAGACCATATAAACACAATCATAAATTTATTTCAAAGAATGAGTGTCACATGTTTAAAGTACCCCCAATGTTATGTATATGTATGAAGCATGCATGACACATTATACATTCGGCTTTGTCAATTAATTTCATAATTTTAGGAGAGATCATTGCCACTATTGAGCAAACTTTTAAAAATTTAAATTCAAACAACCATCTTTGGATTTTGATTTTCTAAAGATAAGTACTAACACCCTATGTGAAATACATATGATAGTGGGAACAATATAATTGGTCATATAATATAAAAAATCTTACTAATGAGATTTTTCACTATGATTTTGTTTGTAAAAACTCTAACACCAATTCATGAAACTAGACCCATACCCTTAAAATAATTTGTTTGCAAAAACTGAATTTGAGTTATCTAGTTGCTTAACCATTCATGTCACTAACAGTTCTCTATTTATGGCCTCTACTAGATCTTTTTATCCCCTCTTATAGATCCACCCATATTGGTCGATTAGAGACCAATGAGACTTATCCTCATATTATACTCCTTTTAGCTTACCAAGAATATTACTCTTTCTTAAACCATCTATCACGCTCCTTTCTACTCTTGCACAGAGTTTCAATGCACTCATAAGGCTCAGATGTATAGATATAACCCTTTTTATTTATATTAAACCCTGATTACCTTAACCCTTACATGTTTTGTAATCTTCAGACTATCAGATTCAACATACATAGGTGCTTTGAAACATGGAACCCACTTTATCATAAGAATAGGGTCTTAAAACAAGTTCTTATCAAATTCTAGACCTTCCCTCTCAATCATTTTCCTTCTTAGGTCAATTTCTCTTCATTATGTCTATCTTAAAGTTTATACAAGTCCATGAGACCTATGAGCTTCTTAGAAGTTGTTCATATATTCTAAGGGCTATCTAACCTTCCTAACACATTTAGAGGAAGGTAAATATCATTCTCTCACTTCACCAATAGTATAATCAAGCTCATGCAAACCCTCAAATGTGGTTATAACAAACTATGTATGACTGTATATAATCATTCCCATGTGTATGATAGGTGAATGGTATGTGTTTCCATGATTTTAACATCCAAGTTCACCTAAAAATACATTATCATTATTGTTAAGGAGAGAATAAACCAAGGTTCATTTTAAGAGGCCTTCAGGAAAACCTATTGGACATATATAGTGAATCTGAGAAAATCTAATTCGTAGGGATGGTGAATTTCTCAAAAGTAATGGCAAATGGTCAAACTAAAATGTTGAAGTTTTGAACTAAATGGTTGAACTAACTAGATGAGATGAATAACGAAAATAAATGATCAAACCAAAAGGGAAAATTAAATGGTCAAACTACATGGCTAAACCAAATATTCAAGCTCAATGGCCAAGTTGAATGACTGGACCAAATGGCTGAGCTAAATAGTTGTGTTGAATGATTTGGTCGAATGGTTGAAATGAATGATTGAGCTAAATGACTAAACTAAATGGTTGAGCTAGATGGCTGAACTAGATAGCTTAGCCAGATGACAGCCAAATGGATTAACTAAATGCCTCAGTTATCACCTTTTTTAAATGGTTCTACCATATGATAGAGCCAGATGATTCGACTATTCAATGTGATAGTGAGTGACCTGTGCATTTGGTCTACTATTCAATTACCCAATTTCCTCCCATGCTCTATAAATACTTCTTCTGCCCTCATTTCTAAAAATTTTTAGAACTTATTTCTTGCCTCTAGGAGAAAAAAATCATTTTACAACCATGGAAAGAAAATTTGTTTTCAAAAACCTACTATGCCCACACATCCTGAAGCTTGTACAACAACCAGATGCATACAATGATTGGGTTCAGGAATGTAGTTTCAATGGCCTCTACATAC
Organism: Torreya grandis; assembly: GCA_037957365.1. NCBI lineage: Eukaryota > Viridiplantae > Streptophyta > Pinopsida > Cupressales > Taxaceae > Torreya > Torreya grandis. Next base: position 359,750 of record JARHVA010002084.1, on the reverse strand, counting down.
CAATATACAACCTCAACACTACCCTTTTAAAAATGCTCATGTACTCATATGACCCAAATGAGAATATCTTCACCCTACAAGTTGATTTCAGAATAATTTCAGTTTATAATTCACCACAACATATTCAAAATCTCACAAGTCTTCCATTTCACAATGCAACCCCTGTGAGTTCCAAATCACAACTATCAAATGAAGACAAAAATTACTTAGCCAAAAATTTCAATTTAGACATTAGAAAAATCGATATGTACTTATAAATTTGTTTGTATATTCTAAATTCAATTTTCATCTTTTGTAATCTAAAGACTATAATCCTCTTTTTGTCTTTCATTTCAGATAGTCAGAAGAGGGACATCCATGTTGAATATGTTAGTCACCCTTTTTTGAAAGTAATGGTTCAATCTTTCTAAGCCAGACTAGTATTGTAAGGAAGACCCATAGATATTCCATATTGGGCATTGTTTTACATTATATGTACTATTTTCAAATTTAACTATGACTAGTGCTCTTTCATTTCCTCAAGAATAAGGATTGAATTGAATTCTACTACTAGTAATCCTAGTTCCACTATTTCTTACTCTAATTTTATTCTGGCATTGTACTACAAGGCCTTCTTTGACCTTCAAAAACATAGGGTCCAACTATGTTGGATTTGAAAATGATGACAAACTCTTTGTTTGTGGATGAGCAGGAGGTTAGTTACTTTGTTCATTTATTGATCTAGATTCTAGGGTTTAATGTTTGTCTATTTTTTAAATGGTTACCAAGGTAAATATTAATAATTATTTGATCTTTATTTGTTACAACTAATAATAAAGAATGCATTCCTCAAAAGAACAATCTACCTCAAAAGAGAAGCGTGCAATTGCAACTATAGTTGAAGATTTTACAGATTCAGAGTCTACAGAATCATCCATGTAATTTTATTGACTTTTGAAACATCCACAAGTTTCTTCAGTGTCCTCTCCATGTGTAGGTTTTCTATTTAAAATTTTCAAATGAGATTTTAATTTTCTAAACTCAAATGCATTATTTTAGTTATTTATTTTATTCTTGTAGTTAACTCAAGAGTAATTTAGATGGTGGAACAACCACCAGTACCACCACAATAAATAATAACATCTACTATCCCTTCTCAACCCTTTGTGCAAGGTATTACACATTGTATATTTTGTTTTTTTTTTTTTTTGGATTTTGATTATTATTTTTTAGACTAAACATTTGTGTAATATAGCAGCTCAAAACAACTATGTGGTTGTCACTTACAATACACCACGTACATTGAAGGATATTCTGTCTCCAAATATAAGTACTAAACTTTTAATTTCAATTTTGTATATAACTTTATTTTTTCAATTTATTTATTTTCTAAAATAAATTACATTTTGCATGCCATCCTTGATTTGTGAGGAGTATTATACCACCACCTCTGCCCCCAAACATATTTCATAGAAGGGTGAAGGCTCTTCCATTAACACCACCACAATAAACAATAACACTACAAATATCAAGTTCCTAATTCCTGTCTTTCTCTGTTAGAGTTTTATTAAGTGTACAGGGATTGACTTCTTTACCAAAAATTGATCTTGATGATGAATATCTAGGGTTCAATGGTGTCACTGATGTTGGAACTGCTTTCAATCCACATGATTTTATCCAAAGAAAAGTAGCACATGTTCATGTGACTACTTAGTTAGAACCTTCAAGCACTTCATCAGATAGTCTCACCCTAATAGAGAATGTTGTATAGTCTAATGATGCCCTTATAAATTTTCCATTGAATAATTTGGTCGTAGATAGTATTACTGCTAGTCTTCAGGAGGGAGTAATTGATGAGATGAAAATTTACATGTGTGAGAGATTTGGGCGAAGGCCCTCATAAAATAAATAAATGACCGTTATCATAACCACTCAGAGTAAGAAAATTTGTTTGCATTGGTATAACAAGAACCCACAAAGATGGATGCTTTGTTTTCCAAATCTATATCTAGGTCAATTATTGTTGCTAATACTTGCAATGATAATGTGTTGACAATCATGCTTAATAGGTTAGAGAATTTGAATGTAGAATCTTAGGCATATTTAATAAATGGGAAAAATACATAAACCTTGTTGTGATTGTGAATGCGGAGAAGGAAAAAGCTTTGGTAATGTATATTCATTTTAATCAATTTTCATGTCACTCTTAATTTTTTTTACATCTAATTACATTACATTTTAAAATGCAGGAAAAATATGAGAACTTGAAGAAAGAAGTTGAGGTCCTCAATGTCCATCTGAAAAATGGAAAAAAAAAGTTTACAATTTACCACTCAATTCAAGGAGAAGCTTGTTATGTTGAATAAATAGAACAACACACTATGAAAAAGCATTAAGGAGTAAGGACGGGAACTTGATGCCTTATTTAATAAAAAGATAGTTGTCTATCCAAGTCTACTTTCTGCAGGATATGCTATAAAAGAGGATAGGTAAAATATTGAATGTCTTAATGTTGTGGTTATATATCTTGAAAAGGTAGGAATATTGAAGGACAGTAGTGGCACAGAGGAAGTTGGGATTGAGAAAGTTTGTGAAAGAAGGGGAAAAAGTGGTTGAGAAAATAGCTGAGTAATTGAGATTATATTTTAAACTTTTATATACTTGAAAACAATGTTTTATTTTGAAATATAAATTATGAATGATAATTTCAAGTTTGTATATGTTGTGATCAATTGATTGAGTTTTAATTACAATTTCAATTTGAATTTTATGTTGTTGTAAACTTGACTAGTGTTAGGCCCCCTTTTGATATTTTTGGTGCACTTGTGAAATCATGTCTTAATATAAATGGATTAATGTCAATATATTCCTTTAGAAAGTGTTCCACCTAACACAATGATAATAAATTAATCTTGTGCAGTCATCACTTAGCAAGAAACACAAAAATGTATTTCAAAAAATGTAGAATAGTTATTGCATGTTATTATAAAAAATGAGTTGTTTTCTATGGAAGATCTCTTATTTTTTATGTTTAGATTGTTTCTTGAGTAAATCATGATTTGAGATGCATTTGAGGCCATTAGAAAATTGCATTCATGTTTGGTAGATGTCTATGTTAAAGATATCATTTTGATAGTCAGTAATAATGAGGATTCATCAAAGTTGAAAATATGCATAATTGATTGTGATCATGAACTATAGTATAGGTTAATGGATTATTTAATGTTATGAGGATGTGGATAGATAAGGTTATATTTTATTTTATAACTTTATTATAAAAATAATCATTTTGAAGGACTCTAAACATTTGGACAACTTTTTAACTATAGGCTATTTACTCCGTAGGAGTAGATAGCCTACACTACCTTATAGGGAGGTAATATATATGCCATGTCTAACACCTATGTAGGGTATATATAGTAGTATATATAGAGTATATACAAGTATATATGAAGTATATACAAGTATATATGAAGTATATACTCCTATATATAGTAGTATATAGTATGTATATAAGCACTACATACTATATATATATATATATATATATATATATAGATATATATATATATATATATATATATATATATATATATATATATATCTCACGAAAGTGATTTCATTGTTACATAAAATATCCAAGGTTTAGGACTATGTTCATTCAATTATATGAATTTATAGAATTAAATTGAAATCCTAAGCCAAAATGAAAAAGGAACAAGTAGTGTTATAATTAAAATGTAGGTTCACCAAATTAACTCTAATGTGAAATCTAAGGTATTGAAATTATATAAGAAGTTAAATAATAGATTATAAAACAAGTATGAGAAAATATAAATATTTTATAAATAAATTTATACTTATAAATTGATTTATTTGAGTCTGTTATATTTTAGTTGACTGTAAGAACATGAAGACATAAATGATTTAGAAAATAGAGATTCACTATGTATTTTGACAAGGTCAAAGAAGATAGACAAGATCATAGTGCATCATTGTCTAAACACATTATGCACTAGGAGTAAATGTATGGGCTCATTTTCCCCTATCACTAAACTTGTTCTAATGTAATAAAAAATATATCTATAAAAAATATGTATCAAAGACATAAAGAACCATATTAACCTATAGTGTTCCCCCTAACACAATGAAAATATATTAATATTCTACATTCATCATCAACTAGAAAAAAACAAGTAAATGAATTTCAAAAAACATATAATAATTATTGCATCTTTTGATAAACATGTGAAATTGAAATTCAAAAGCTCTATTTCTAAAAGTTTGGTAGTTGAAAGAATTCTCCACAAACCTGATCATCAGTAGTGACATTTACATCTGCCATGTCAGTTTCATATTCAGTGTCATTATTTACATCCTCTTTATTTGTCCTTGTATTATTTATGCCTCTTCTTTTAGTTAGAGAACTCCATGTTGTCATAGCTCTTTCATATGGAAACCTATCCACTACATAATGGGAAACATATAATCTCAAACAATTTTCTAAATTTCTATCCAATTTGTTTTAATGTTTTGAATTTATGAACAATAATGCACTAAATACTCTTTCATCTTCCACTGATCCCAGAATCATTGTTTGATAGAGCTCATATAATCAAAAATATTCATTTATACTTTTTTACATTATACTACTAGGAAAAAGTTTTTTCCATGGTCTTGTAATTGCCCCATTCTTTGTTGGTTTACGTAGAATATGATATTGTTCAAACATTATAATGCCAAAATAGGTTGACTGGGATGTCAGTAAATCCTTTCCCAAAATACCCTTAATTTCTACTCCATTCACCTCTACAAATCTACAAAAATGCATTACAAGATAGCGCATGTATTTCTAAAATAAATTGCTAACCATTTTTTCATTGTTATTATTGTTTTTGAAAATGGGATTATAAACTACCATCGCCTCCAAAAAATCATCCCTTTGAAAATGATCTCTGATCTTCATAGCTAAGTTTTGGGAAACTCTACTTAGTTTCATCTCGATTTCAGAGAGAGAAATGTTATACAGAATATGTGTTATGGGAATTTCTTCAAATTTAACTCCCACAAGATCAGGGCTTTTATAGAAAGTGGGCATTAGCATTAGAATCTCCTTTCCATTAACAATGACACAAACATGATCATTGATATTTAACTTCAAATAACTATCAGGGTTCTGTAAATTGGTCAAACATTTCCAGCTACTAACAACAACACCTTGAAACATTTCATTCAAAGTGTATAATATGTCAAGAGATTGACATACTCATTTTCTCAGCCATATGAAGTTCATAATATAAATAGACCTCTCCTAATCATGTTTCATTAAATAATTAATTTCCTTTAGCATTGGAAGAATTCCACATAAAGTCAGTAGTGTTTCCAAATTTGTTAAATTGTACAATAAATATTTTGCCTTGTCAATTTCTCTATAATATTTATACATGAAACCTACTAATGATGGATATTCTTCAAAAATTCAAAAAGCAGGTTCATACATAGAAATACACCTTATTTCAACATCTTTCAATAGTTTCTTACCATCAATCACTCCTATTACAAAATTTTGGAACTCTAAAATTATTTTTGGATTGCTTGACATATAAGCATGTAGGTCACGAATGAGCTCCTCCACTTTGGCCACATTACCAACTTTGCTAACCATTTTATATGCAAGATTCATCCTATGAGACATGTAGTGAATTAGAATCATATATGGGGAAACCATTATTTGCATCCAAACACATAAACAATTTCTATGCCCTTGCATAATAGATGTACCATCAGCCCTGACACACACTAGCTTCATAGTTATTGCATAATCATCCATTCTAGATTTATCTTTCAAATTCGATACAACCAATTTGTGAAGATTTTATACATTGAAATTTTCTACCATTTTATGAATTGCTAGTAGATGAGGTTGCCTTGAATAGTTATCAAAAGTATACACATGAATGCAAACCCAGGTTGTGTTGTCAATTATTGTGACCTCATTTATGGACAGTGAGATAAATAGTGATTTTTGAACACTTTCTTTCAAATCTTCAATGTCAACCATTGCTAGACATTTTTCCATTTCCCAAGCACCGCTATTTGATCAATTTGATTATGGAATATCCAAAAATCCATTATGTTGAAATAAAATCTTATAATCTAAAAAATTTGAAATAGGTCTACTTTTTTTAGAATATGGTATATAGTAGAGAACTGCATGTATTTTGCCTTTAAATGGGACTACTTGACTATTCCAAAAATTTGCTTCAATTGTTCCCCCTTTCTCCACAAGATGTTTTTCTTGTTTCTTATCATTTTCATGCTCCTATGCATATCTTACATACATGCATTCCTCTATATTTTTCCACCTGTGTGTTCTTGTTATCACTCCATCTGGCTACTTCACTATCTCATATATTTTTCCATAATGTTTCTCAATCATGTCCAATTTCAATTGCATTATGTGTTATTTTCCTAGTTTCCAGCTACATATTATACATATGCATTCTTTCAGAGTATCATCATCATTTTTAGACTTTACAGGTTCTATGAAGGGAATTTTTGTCACCCAATCCACCTTAAAGGAACTTCTAATTATCCATCTACTTCTCTTCCTTCGAGAAGATTTCTGAATGGAGGCTTCAGTTGAACTGTGTTTGGTGAGATTGTCTAATCTCTTTTGCCACTTCAATGTCATTATCATTTTCATCAAAAACTAGAGAAGCATCTTCGAGTGGTGGCATGTCATCATAAAAAAAATATTTAGGGGATGATATGTTATTCTTGTTGATTCTATCTTGTGAGATAACAGTGGGGGTAAAATTGTTTTAATATTATTGAATAGTTAAAGTCAAATTTATGACAAACTAAAAATGCAATGAATACCTAGATTTTGAGTGCATTGTGATTATGTGGAATTTTTGCTTGGGTCTTTAAAATAAGATAATATGGATGATTTCCCTGATGATTGGATTGTCCTTTTACCATTCCCACCAGATGCCATGATGACTTGTGCTTTTTGGATCTATCATTTGACACTCCCATTTGGTACTATCATCTCATAGAAGGGTTTTATTGGCTTTTGGATCTACCGCTCATCACTACCATCTAATTTTTTCATTCATCTCTATCATTTAGTTATGTCATTCAGCTTGGATGTCTAGCTAAGTTGTTCAATTGGGTCACTCAGCTTTGTTTTTTAGCTAAGTCATTCAATGCTATCATTCGGCACTATCATCTGGCTCTATTATTCAGTTCTATCATTTGACTGGGTTGTTTAGCTTTGTTGTTCATCTCTATTGTTTGGCTCTATTATTTGGCTCTATCATTTGGCTAGGTCATTCAACTAGATCATTCGGTTGGAATTTTTGGCTGGGTCATTTAGTTGGGTCATTGGGTTAAGTCATTAGGTTTCATTATTCATATGTATCATTCATCTCAAGCATTTGGCTCTGACATTCGGTAGAAAATTTTGGCTTGTTGTTTGATACTATCATTAATTTTCTTCATTCACTACTATTTTTTAGTTATGTTCTCCTCCATTTATAGTTCTTCTTGTTCTCTTGGTTGGTATAGGTTAGACACTCAGGGGATATACTATATATTTCTAGCGAAAATAAGGGTAATCTTATATATCATTATAAAGGATTAGCAAGCCAACCCCACCCCCCCCCAAAAAAAAAATATATATATCCCTAAAATTTTGATGATTAAATCCTAACTTCCAACCCTAAAAAATCACCAAAACCAAAATCTTAAAAATGGAATATTCATGAATTAATGAATATATATATCGCTAAAAAAACCCTGGTGGAAACACTGACAATAAATGTTGTCAAAGTTTGAGTTATTGTTTGATAAATCCATTTTAAGTGCTTCTTCACTATAAAATGGAATTATCAACATGTTAAAATGGGTGGATAACATCTATGACCATGTTTTTGGCCTCTTGTCATGTCCAATCAGCAAACCCACCACCCATTTTGGCCTAAAGAACACCCTTCCCAATACAATAAAAATGCAAAATTTTAGCCTAACTTCAGACATATATAAAACATAAACTATATTTATTTTTTATGAACCATAATATCCCTCCTCTATGTGTCTAAAAATTCTTCTCATAGCCCAAAGCACTTTGGTTGAACCCTCCAGATTAATTTGAGGCATAAGTTGCAATAATGGGACCTAAAATGCCACATTTTGGCAATGAAGAGACAAATTTTTGAGTTCCAACAGGCATTTTTACCTAAAAGACCCATCAGTGAAAATATATCACTCAGATCAAATATATATAGGCAAATGACACACATTTCCATGACCTTGAAATCTTAGTCCACTTTAAAATACATTTTCACTACTATTCAGCAGGGCAAAATCACTGATAATAAATGTTGTCAAAGATTAAGATATTGTTCAAAAACTCTATTTATGATGATTATTTGCTATAAAATGACACTACCAACACATCTAAATGTGTGTATAATGTTTAGGACCACGTTCTTGGCCTCCTATCACATCTGGTTGCCAAACCAACCACCTATTTTAGCATGGATTACAAAGGACTCATACTAGAGCATACCAAGCTTGGAAAAGATTAAATATGATCAAGACATAATTGATATCTTATTTTGATATTCCTAAAAATCCATAATACCTTTAAAATTTTCAACACCTATAAGGATGGCCTACAAGATGGTTTATCATGCATATGAGCTTACATGAAGAGGTTTATAGTTAGTTGAAAAGAGTCAAGTTTGGGTGTTTATGATTGATCCAATCATGTTAAATTCCTTGGAATATTAGAGAGATATTGGATAGTAAAAACTAATCTCATAAATATGTTATCATCATGAACAAAGGTGAAATGTTCAGATGCAGGCCTGTAGACAAGGTGAAAAAGTGAAAGTTGTCAATAGGTTTATGCATGGTTGGAGATCTTGAGTCTTTGGGAGCACTCCAAGGTGATTCATAAATTTTTAAAAGTAATTTAAATTCCTAAAACAATACTAATATCTATTAAAATATCCTTTCCATGTCATTTAGGCCTCCAAAGTTAATTCCTTAGCCCAAATGCATGCACACAACCACAAAGAGGGCATGTAGGCCCGAGATTGTATGATTATGGTGATTTTTATTGATTTTACATCCCAATATAATTATTTTAGGTTTTATATGAGGTTTTTAAAAAAATATTAAAAAATAATGAGCTCTTGAGACCCTACATAACTCAAGATATAAAAATAATTATAAATTGGCCTACTTACTACCATGTAGATCCTAGTTTGCACAAAAAGGGCCATAACTCGGGTTTTATAGATCCAAATGAATTTAAATCTGGATTGAATTTATAAATGTAAATTTTATAACTTTTTCAATGGATATAATATCTATACTATACCTAAGGATAGATAAAATACAAAAACACATGCCTACACATGCAAAAAATGAAGGAAAATCAGACCTAGAGAGGACAAAAAGTGTTATAGGTCAAGTTATATTGATATAAATGATATAAAATTTTATTTTAAGGTTATTTATGATGTATTGAATACATTTAATTTGTTATCCATCCTTAAAATCCAATCAAAATTAATTTTTACATGATTGTTTGCAAATATGGCCTTGTTTCTAGGCTTAAATGAGCTAGGTTGAGTAGCAAGTAATCACTTTGTAAAGGTATTGGATATTATAATGGACATGTAATATGTCATATATTATCCAAATTTTTTTAATATGTTTTAATATTATTCTCATATCATATCTCCAATCTTACTCTTCATTCACCTCCAAACAGGCCAAACAAGCTAGTGGCCTAGTGAACCTTCTTGCAAGCAAAGTCATAATAACCCAAGGTGAGATATTGGAATGATTAAAGATATGAATTATTTTTGTTTTAAATATTTAATACCTCATGTTGATCAAAATAATCTTGATATATACACTATCCACCTTGGATACACTAATGAGGTGGATTGGTATAGTCAAGAATCAAGAGGAGCTAATTTGCCTCTAATTTGAAGTTTTTTATCATAATTTGAGATGTAATAAGACTTAAAAAGTTACCTAAACTTGATTTCCATGATAAATTTGTATTAATTTCCATAAGTGGGGATCCTACATTGAAAATCATGCAATATCATGAAGATGCTAGTGAATGCAATGAGAGAGTGACAACTTGGGAGTTGACAATCAATTACATGCAGGTAAGAAGGAATAAATGCTTAATGGAGAGATAGTTAGACCATGAAATAATAATAAATAGACTTTAAATAATGTCAAACATGATAACCCTGTGCCTTGATCAAGTAAATAGTCATTTTATGGAGTTAAAGAGGCATTAAAGGTCTTTCAAATTGCCTCATAATAATGGAACTAATTCATTGCAGTTGAAAACAAGTTGGTTGAAGAATAAGTGAAGCATTGAAGGCAAAGATATGGTGAGTTAAGATCAAAATGGAATCAGGGTGACCACCATCCCCAAATATAGGTCAACTCATGAAGGCATTTGACCACATCAAACACTTCAAACATCCATGATGCTCCTTCTACACCTTCCTTCATTCAAGGCAACCTCATTTCAAGGACAAATTCTAAGTAATTTTAGAAAGCTTATCTTAGCTTAAATAATATGAAATTATTTACTAACAGTGCCAACTGCATGAAGGTGGAAGCTTATATGGCACCACTAACCTACAAAAAATTGTAAGTAATTAAAAATAAAATTTATATGTAATACCTATAAAATCAAAAATATTTGCTAAAACTGATTATATCTACATTTTAGAAGTCAACGTTTCTACATATATCAATCCATTAAACCACTAGGATCCACTCTAATCTTGATAATAGAAACAATAATTTCATGGTCTAACTCATGAACTTTTCATATATTCTTGTTTAATGGCCTCCCATGATATTTATTCAATTGAACTTTCATTGCAAGAACCAAATTTGAATAGTAAAATATATCCCTATGTATTTCAAAGTATTCAAAAAAGCATATATCTAAATTTTTGATTGGATATCATCGAATCCAAGTTATAGTGACTACCACAGAACTAATAGGATACTCAATGTTTTTTCCATCTATGACTATGGAAGTTAATTTTTTTCTTTTACACTACACATTGACATAAGTAGAAATATGTCCCCTCTTCATTATCTTCCTCTACAATAACTTCAAAAACATGCCTTGTATTACAAAAACAATTTTTAATGACATTATATGAAGATAAATAAAGGGATTAAATAGTACATAATGAATAGTATTCTACCTAGATGTACTAGATCAGATACATGATCAAAGTCATGTGATGATGTCATATCTATAAATTATAATGTTCGTGTAACATGATATGTGTTGATTAGAATTAGAGGTATGGAACTCCATTTATCCACCCACTCTTGTGGCTCACACTCATTCTAAATAGAGTCCATGCATGCAGAATAGAAACATACCATGTGTCTTGTATGAATATTCTAAGAGCTTGTATTTGAGCTATGAAATGAGTGGAGCTCACTTGAACCCATTAAAGTCATACAATCCTCATAACTTGCTAACTTTTATTCCTCCATTAACCAAAAATATCTATGAATAGTAGAGTTTGGTTGAGCACTATAGAACATGTTCTCATTACACCATTCAACCACACTTTATCCATCACTCAAATGAGAACCCTTATCAAATTTCATCTCCTCCCTTGAAATGACTCTTTTTACACATGTTCCAACAGTCTCATGATCCCCTTTTCCAAGGCCAGCCTCAATGAAACTCTAAATATATTATACACTACTGGTAATATGCATCTTGCTCAACCAATAAAATATTGTGCATTCTTGAATTATGATGTGTAATTATCTAACCAAATGTAATGCTGATTGAAATGAATGTTCCTCTCAGACAACTGTCCATAGAAATTCTTAAAACATCCATGCACGTACTTTGTACAATGTGATTGGTCATTGTTGATATAAAAATGGTAATCCATTAATATTTTTCAATCTTGCTCGGTATTATTAGGTGCATTCATGAATGCTATGTGCATGACTATGGTAACTTGTGATGAGTTGTAATATTGTGACTAAACTTCCATTTATGGTTTGAATGTGTAATTTTTAGCAAAATATACTAATGAAATAATTGAATGAACTAGGAATGTGTTATTTCTTATCTTGAAATGTTAATCCAACCATCTATCCCTTTGTGTGTGCCTTGCATACTTAAAAATATTTTTCTCCCTAAATTTGACCATAAATTATGAAACAGGTTTGTATTTTGTAACAAGCTCACACATTTTAGATTCTTTGCCATCTTTTACTTGATAAGTCACAGATATATATTTTATCAAACAAACTGATTATTTTTTAATTGCACTTTTTTCATATTCATGGATACAATTTTTTAGTTTTGGCAATCCACCACAAATGTTGCAATTTCCATCCAAACATGCTTTTCTATAAAAATAACTATGCATCCAATATTTCACAAAAATGGTTGGAATAGATTCCCTAGCTGATTTTGATGGAACTTCTAAGCCACACTCCTACAAAATATTATTAGTATGCAAAGTACTATGAATATGGATTAAAACATCATAGTGCATTGCAAACTCAACATGTTGCCTACAACAATAAATGGTGTGTGTGTGATTTATTTTTACATAAAAAGGTTTTTCCATCTCAAAATATCTTTGATTAATAGAAATTTGTGGATGTTTTTCTAAAAACTTGGAGTAAAATTGTGTTTGAGTCATATCTAAGAAATGTTTTGGATGCAGTTCATGGTTACAAGAACCAACTCTTTTTTTAACTAAATCTCTTGCATTGGGCAAAACTCTAGTATTGTCCTTCCAAAATTATGCAAATAACTCTTTCAGAGCATTGGTTATAGCCTTGTCCTTTCATGAAAGTTGACTAGAGAGATCCCAGAGCTCATTCGTATTGGTTTTATTAAGTATTATGCATCTTCAAATTTTTTTCTATGTTTGACTACTTACTACACAAGTTATGAATATATGCCAAGAATCATTACAATATTTATTACATGATTTATGGCCTACAGTATGATATGCATCATGTAAGTTGTTAAAAAAAATTGCTTTCTCATCATTTATATTTGATATTCTTATCCCTAATGTGTACATGGTAGGTCTCATCTTAATCAATTTCATGAATGAAATAAACAATTGACATATTTTAGTATCATGAATTAAATTATAAAAGAAACTATCCCAAATTTTCCAAGTCAGTCTTCCTGAATTGTGGTCAAACATTTTTTTGGCATTAGTTTCAAAATATTTTCATTGACTTCAATTAAGTACTTACCTTGTATATGCACAATTCTTGGATGTGTTGTTATTGGTGGAACTTTTTTAGAGGGTGTTTAAAAATCATCATTACTTTCATTGATTAGTGGTGGGATGACATTTTCTTCATTGTTCCTTTCCTCATCATATGCTCCCATCAAATTTTATTCATTGCTAATTTCATCATTTTTTCTTTACATGAAAATTTCTTCATTATTAGTGGGTAAGGCACCATACATATAGTCATCATCAACAATATCAAAAACATTATACTTTGAATGTGAGCTTCCAACATTGTCTAATTCATTATTGTCAATATCATCATTATTCAATTCAGTATTGTTAATTCCATCATTATTGAATTGATTATTTTCAATTTCATCATTATTCAATTCATTACTATCAATTACATCATTATCTATAGTATTTGGCTCATCAGAGATAGTTTTTGTACCTTGTTTTAAATGAAGTGCTTGCATTCATACCTTGTTTTTTCTCTCACCTCTTCTATTTTCAAATTATTTCTCTTTCTCAAATGTGATCCATCACCCATTGGACAATTGATATTTTTTAAAGGTGGGGTCTAAAAAATCACTCGATAGCTCTCATTCTCAACTTGAAAGTATTGCAAAAGTACATAGACAATGTCTATGGGGATAGATTTATTGAATTGGGTAAAAAAATCTATTGAAAAGTAAGTTTTTATCTATAGTAAAGATATTGTGTACACATTATGGTATAATGTGTATGTGTTATGTTATAACATGTGCACATTACCATAATGTGTATGCATTATAGATATGAATTTAAAATACTACCCTTTTAACTCAGAAATCGCATGGATTGTCGAGCCAAAGGCTTGGTCTTGTCAATCTATATCCAATTCAAAGAGTTTTGATATAAAACAACAAATTTCAACTTCCATCACTAATACACTAGGAATTTCAACAATAAAATCCAAAAAATTATTAACATGACGAAGAGTATGCTCTCCTCTTTTCAAATATGTGATTTTTATATTTTTTGGACTATTTTAAGGTTATAAACTATGTTGATTTCTAACTATAACTTTTTTAGGCTACCGCATATCGTAAATATACATACCTATACATGTTAATGTATTTTTTTCATTTATCTAAGTGAAAAAAATATATATGGTCATAAAATAGGCCTAATTCTACACTCATTCAAAAAAAATCTATTTTCATTTTTTTTGAGGTAGTTACAGGGACCACACAATCGATTATCTATTTTTTGTCAATTTTTAGGATCTATTTACTTACAAAATTAATAACAATAAAAAAATCATTGATAAAATATTAAAAATATAGGTCATAAACTAGAAGATATTATTTAAATATTCACCAAAGGATTTTAGACAATATTAAATGATGCTCAAAAAATGGTGGGTAATACGGCCGTCTATCCACTTTATTTTCTTGAAAAAAATCATAGTTCATATTCAAATTTTAGATGTTTGACCTAGTTATTCTTAATCATATTTATAAAAAAAAAAAGTGTTTTGAAAAATAGAATTGAAGTGATAGAATTCATGTTATTATATCATCTTCAAATTTTGAATGTAGTTATTTCAAACTATCTACACAAGTTTAATTTTCTAAAATTTTAGGAAAATCATGTCCACAAGTAACTCCTTTCTATCTCCCAACTTTGTGCACATACCGCAAAATAAAATAACATTTCAATTTTAATTTAGTATAGATACATGTAGCATGATACTCAGTCATTCTCACATCTCTATATGTAATTTTAAAAATATATCTTACAAAGTTTCAAAGTTTCAAAGTTAAAAAGTCTCAAAATTGAATCTAGATTCATCTACAACAATATGTTTCGTATAGTGGTAAGTGGGCCATGTTGAGTATAGTGATACTCAATGCCTATGGATACACTTTTAATGAACACATTGTGTGTTTCCCTTCCTCTTTATTTTATCTCATGTTAGATTCTAGTGACATTTGATGTTTTAGCTCTCTATTGTATCTTACAATGTTGTTTATAGGTGAAAGCATACTCTTGACTAGTCTAAAAGCTTTACTTATTGAGACTTGATCACTCTAAAATTCACCATAGGTTATAAGCTCCATGAGTTGGTATGGTTATGTTCTAGAGACACCCAATGACCTACCACTTGTCCTATTACCACTTTCAAGATTTTTTTTCTCCCTAGCTAAGAATCAAACAAGATTGGAAGTCCCCTATCTCCACTTACAACTGACAAAAACAATCAAGATTACATACTCTATCAGGTGTATACTTTCCTTATTTTCTCTCTTATAAATTTAAAAATTTAGTTTCAAACTTTCAATTTTTCAAATATGGAAAATAATGTCTCTTGGCATCATTGTATTTTTTCACATCAAATCATCTCGCACAACTAATTATTACATCAAAAGGCAAAACGTGTGTGCACACTCATGTTTGCATTTCACTTTACTCTAATCATTCCATTTCATTGCATCATAGAAAAAAGTGGATGGAAATGTAAACACCAAAATTTCACACAAGCTCATCTAAGACATAAATTTTACATTACCTTGCTTATTTAGACTATTGTTTATGAATAAACAACTTATTATCATACCCCATTATAGGTTGAAGGGTTTACTCTCTTGTTTTACAGTCTCGTGTCTTTTAAATTTCTATTATTTCCTTCCATGGCCACCTTGGGTATCCCCGATTTCCATTCCATACCTTTCTCTTAAAGTTTTGATTCTTTTAGATAAGGTCACATTACAAGATAAGGCCACACTACGATTCTGTTTAGGTAATGCATACTTGTCCTAGTATAACTTGTAGGAGATTTTCAAATTTCTACATTGTTAATAGCCTCTTTTATGACCGTTGGTCTCTCTATGTCAACCATATTGCATGCCAATAAGCCTTCAATTATAATTCAAGAAATATATATAATCAAGGGTCCTAATAATAACTAATCCCCAATTCTCTATCATTTCAAAAGCTACACAAAAGTTATATTTGCTTCACTATTGCATAATTATTGATTTATTTGTGAATTGTAAAGTTTAGTATATCATTCATTTACTTGCATCAAGGGTACTCATAGGTTAAATAACATCTAATGTTGCATTCATGATTACACATGCACATCTATGAGGGAGAACAACATCAAAATGAGGCCCATTTGGGTGATGTATGCAACACTCAATTACAATGGGTTTTTGAGGCCAACTCGACTATCATCACTAACCCACTTTTATTTCCTTTTCTATTTAATTTCTATCTAGTCCTGTTTAGGACTATGTTTTGATAATTATAGGTCTTTCATGAAACATAGCAACATATTAATATCTACAATCAACCTTTAGAAGCAACTAAACATTCTTAGTTCTAAAAATCAATAATAGTAGTCAGACAATGCTCCAATACACTCCTATCCACCTCTCACAAAAATGTCCCAGCAGACTTCCAATTACTATTTTTTATATGACTATGTTTGTAAGTTTTTCTATATACTTGGCACTTATAGAATGTTCACACAATCTTATCTATTATTATTTTGAGGGACACTCTCTAACCCTATCTTAATTTAATATTTTTAACAAGTTCTTTGTTTTAGTAAATTATGTAGTTCACTATAGTTTATTGTATTTTCATATCAAATTAGTACATATCAACATTTGTAATTCAATAATTTAACTAATTAGTTCAATAAATCTTAAATTAAAAGGATTAAACACTTGATAATTCCTTCTTTATAGCATAATGTATTGATGTACATGAATTGAGTAGTAGATATAGTGGGTAAGGGGGTAATTAACTATTTTATACTATTTTATTCTATAGGAGAACATTATTAGCTTTATGCTGATGAAACTTGCTTGTGGATTGTAGTTCAAGACAATGACTGATAAGAGATGAATAAAATTCAAAAAATATATCTCTTCCATAATGTCAAAACCCTTTTTTGGGGTGATGAGGCCAAGGAAATTCACACATCTATCACATTATTATTTTTTGATCCAAGATTTCAATCCTAGATTTACCTGTTGGGCTAGATACACTGAGGAATCTATAGGAAATTTTGGGGAACTTACATCCTCTTATTTTAGGATTATTGTTGAGACAATCCAGGGCATGATTTGTAGGTATTGGGATCAATTACATAGCCTAATTATAATAAATTTCCAAGAGATGCAATGCTCCCACCAAAGGTCCAATACCATCTTGCTCATCGACTCACATAAATTCTACACTTTTAGCCAACCAATTGTGACATATTGGGATTCAAATCCCTACTTTGTTTCACTTCACAAATTTAAACAAAGGAAAATATCACTTGCTCACAAATAAACATCAAGAGAGAGAGAGAGAGAGAGAGAGTAAGGCAAAAATAATGCCTTTAAAATAAAGGGCCAATACCAATGTTTTTGAGACTAAAATGTGCCTAACTATAGTTTCACCACTGTATGCTAAGTTTCATGATAGCTCGGACTCTAGGCACATAGGGAGAAGATCTGAGGAAAAATGGTAAATGCTTAATTCTAAGATTCCTTTCATGAATGAACTATAAACAAGTCTATAGTTAATTACACACATATCCATATATATTTTACATAAAATTAAGGGATCAAATAACTTAACTAAAATATAAAGAAACACATCCTATTTAATGCATGAACTTTTTCTAGAAATGCACATATTACAGTCCTCTAGCATTAATATCAATTCATTAAAATAGAAAGAAAGTGGAAGACATCCAAGACAACCAGGCACATTTACATAAAAAAACAAATTTTCTAGTAATTTTATAGTATTTATTTGAAAATATAGTTGAACATTTTAAAATATTACATAGCCATATATATATAAGAAGAAATGAGGCTTGTCTCTTACTAACACAAGTCCCAACTCTCGACCATAATTTCCGGAAATGGTTGTAACATAATTATATCAAAATATTCCTATTCCTAAAATAAAAAGAGAAGATTCCCTAGGGCCCACTAAGATATACTCAATAGAAGTTTGGAGGTATGATACTTCCCAAATACTTTAGTATGCCTTTTTGAGCCACCAATGATTGATCAACGAGATTGGCCTCATGATCAATATTTTTTACATTCACAGGTGGCTCTTAGATGATCTTTACCTAAGCCAACAATTTCTCATGAGCCTTGAGAAGGGCCTCCAAGGAGACATTTACCTCTTAGACCTAGTTGATGCTTACCATGGATTATGTGGCTAACCCCAAGATGTATTTAATTCTTATCTTGTTGGCTTTTGCCACCTTTCTCTCCATGATCTCATCAAAGCGCACCAAGTGGACCCTAAATTCATCCCTCTCTAATAGCATGCCATTAGGTTAGAAGATCACTAAAATGATGACATTATTGAAATAAGCAAGGATTTGGTCCTTACTTTTATCTAGTGGCTCAATGGCCACTTTGTCCATGTTCAACTACTCCTTAATTGACATTATCATGGCCCCTGAAAAGGTTGGGTACAATTTCAAGTCTAAATGGGCATCAATTTTAATTTTGGAAACATCCCCTTATTGATGACAATAACCAACTTCTTACACTCATTATCCACCCAGATAATATTTTCTTAATATATTTGAATCTTTTGGAAGAACTCTTTGATTTAGAGAGGGATCTAATCACTTTCCTGAATATGATGAATATTTGGGTGAGATCTACCTCCACTATTCCAACTAAGCATATGGGGAAAGTTCTTCTTACCATAGACTCCAATACTCTTGCCTGCTCCTGAAAATCCTCCATCATTTTCTCCATGTGGTCATTCATTTCCCAAATCACTAAGATTGAATCTTCTGCTACCCTCTCTTCTCCACTTTAAATTATTACATTGGTGAGGTAAAATAGATCTTTCTCAATCCTCCACACCATGAGGTTTCCCTCTTGAGTCAAAATCTATGTGAGCACCCTCTTCATATTCCCAGATGCTCTTTTGAACTACCACTAGATGTTTGGGTCCCCATTATATACCATTTCTAGACTTTATGTACCCAAAGGCTCAATGGAATCGACCCAACCTAGTCCAGCCAATGTACCCAAAGTGGTGGAAGGTATAACATAAGGAGTGGTGTGAGCTAAACTAGAATGTGGAGGAAAGACTGAAGGATGTAAGAGTAGAGGAGACACTAAGAATGGAATGGAGGATGGAGAGGGAAGTGAGAATAAGGATGGAGGAGGTGCATGGGGGAAAATGGAAGAACCACAAATGAGCAGGCCCAAGGAAACAAGTGGGACTATAAGTTCTTAGGGGTCATAGAGATCTGAGGGCCAATAACACCTAAGAGTTAAGTTGTCATGATGAATGATTAAATTGGTTAATTAAAACCAATTATTTGAGGACTTGGGGTGATACAGAAGGATAAAGAGGGAGTTATGAGAATAATGAGATAAAAATAAGGTCGATAAGGGGTTACCTTTTATTTCTTTTTAGTTTCCTAGTTGGATAAGTTAGAGCCATAGTCATGGTTGTAGTAAGGACCTAAATTAAGAGCATGACTAAAGTTACCCTCTTCATCAAATTAGGCATCATGCTTGGATCATCCTGCACTTCAATATACTAAGGATCCATGGTGGAAATTGTTTTTAGAGCTATAGACACTTCATTTTAACCACTTACGTGTCTAAAATGTGTTCAGATTAAATTTTTGCAATCACACACAAATTTAATTAGAAATATCTAAATTAGAACTAATTTACCTGCACAACTATAATTTTAACCCAAATTCATAAATGATACATCTTTCATTGGTGTAATCAATCATATTTCATCATTTATATTATCTAGTACATCCAAAATTAAATCAACCCTTTACAAGTGTTTTCACAAGACAATTAAGTGAATACTTGATTCATAAATAAAAATATTGAAAAAATCACCATTATTCTAATGTTTTTATGAATACCATTTAATCAAGCCTAATTATTCCTCTAATAGGAAAATCTATGGATTTGAATTATCATATTTTTCTAAATTCAAAACTGGAATATTGCCTCACCCAAGATGACATCATCAAATAAAGTATAAAACAAAACAAAGGTTATGACATGTCTTACAATTCACTTACACACTCAATACAAGGTCTTACACCTCACTTACACACTCCCAAATTCATAAATGATACATCTTTCATTGGTGTAATCAATCATATTTCATCATTTATATTATCTAGTACATCCAAAATTAAATCAACCCTTTACAAGTGTTTTCACAAGACAATAAGTGACTACTTGATTGATAAATAAAAATATTGAAAAAACCACCATTATTCTAATGTTTTTATTAATACCACTTAATCAAGCCTAATTATTCCTCTAATAGGAAAATATATGGATTTGAATTATCATATTTTTCTAAATTCAAAATGGAATATTGCCTCACCCAAGATGACATCATCAAATAAAGTATACAACAAAACAAAGGCTATGACATGTCTTAAAATTCACTTACACACTCAATACAAGGTCTTACACCTCTCTTACACACTCCTACTCTTACACACCTCTTACACACTCAAGAGGACCAATGACTACACTTTTCTTCCAATGTACCTTCCATAATCCAAAAAGGCCTTAAATTGCCTCTCTTACACACTCCATGTGTAGTCATGGATTTGAGGATTGATCCTCAAACCTCCATGTTAATATGAGATGAATGGACCATATTTATTTATTAAATCTATAAATATAACCTTCACACCTCTCATTTCATTAAGCTTCCTAATGTAAACTTACTCTATTGGATTATTTCAATAAGCTTCATCAACTATCTCATGCCAAGCCAAAGTTAAATCATGTGTAGATAAGGAGAGATGTTACTGATGTGATTATTCATGCATTGACAAATACTTATACATCTAAAATCATAACTCACCCTCATTAGACCAATATTCAAATTAATCTTCAAGGGAGGTAAAAATCATGGTCATTTATTTTCCAATTTTCATTTCTTTTTTATGGTCCATAGCCCAACCCAGGAATTAGGCTTGACAAGTTATGTCTTTAAGTTATTTTTGATTTTATTCACTAAAAATTGACTTATATCTCTTGGATACCTGATCTATATAATGGCATGCTTATTTGGACCCCTTGAAGGATTGGACTCATCCCACAACCTCTTCTAGGTCATTTTCCTTCTTCTAATTGCCAAGATTAGCCTTCCAAATAAGCTAATTCTCTCTTTTTTATTCCAAATTATGTTAAAGTTTGTTCCAAGATGAGCAACTAATTCATGATTGTGTAATGGTGAATTTAGAAGCTTCATCAGTGAAATCATTAAAATAAATATAAAAATTACCAAAATTATGAAATTGAAACCTTCATCAGCAAAATCGCTCTTAGCAGTAGTGAAATAATGATTACACTTGTTATGTTGTGTTCTTCTATAAATTTGTAAAATTAGAGGAGGTAGCAATGAAATTATTCTAATTACTAATGAAATTGATTTAAAATAATGAAATCATTTCTTCATTATTTTTTGTTCTAATGGTTTTCTACATAATTATGAAATTGTAGCCATTATTAGAAAAATTACAACTAACAGTAGTGAAATTATGAAACTTAGTAGGGAAATCACTCCAATGTATTCTCTATTTTTATGTGCATAGGTCCCATTGATGAAATCATGTAAATAATTGGTTAAATCATTAAAATCATCATCAAAATCATCAAAAAATTTAGCAAAATCATGCAAACACTTGGCAAAATAATTCAGTCAATTGGTGAAACTATGATCTTCATCAGCGAAATTAGTTTTTTAATATTCTATTTTCTGTGTAGGCTATAGTGGTGAAATTGGAGATATTAGTAGCAAAATCAGTCTGCATAATTGCAAAAAAAAATTGTGCAAAGGCTGAGACTTAAACAAAACCAAATTTCAAGCTCTTTTTTGACTCAAACCCACATTTATCAAACTTCTAATCTTTTGTGTTACAGAACCTTGGCCAAAGACCAATATTTTAACTCAAACATATTAATTCTACTTCACATTTTGATTTGGTCATTAAAACAAATTCACACTTCAATTTGGGTTATAACAAAACTTGTTCATTTTTAAAGTTATTTACTTTCTTGAAAGCTTGTTTACTTCTTGATTTTCCCATGGGGCTCTTTTTGCATGTATGCTCTCCCCTTTTTGGGTGATTTAGAAACATAGAAGTTCCTATTTACCTTTACCCTATTTTTCATTTGACTTTGTGGGGTGGATTTCACCACCTTCTCATAAGTATTTAGGGGTGCATTGACCTAGGAAGTGACATCCTAAAATTACACCAAACCTCCATTTATTTGATGGGGATATAAATTGAGAAATGCTGCCATCATGAAGAACTAGCATTTTGAATGCACAAATTCATGTAAGGAAAGTAACTAAGGGAGTTCTTTCTAATATCTTAGGTCAATGTGTGGTACCCTCAAAAGTATCAATCTTGGAAACAAGATTGAACTTCTTCATTGATGAATTTATTCCCATGTACTATGGTATATAGGGAACATCTAGATAGCCCAAGTGAAATTATAAGCAAACCCCAAATATGGTAGCACTTCATTGAAACCTTTACATCTAAAGTGGTTCACAAAGGGATAATATGCTATCACAAATGGCCTGATCTTGGATTCTATCTTGTCCAAACCATGTCATAGGCTACCTAATTTGAACTAAAAGTCTTATCCTAATCCAAATTGCCATTTCAAACTAAGTCCAAAATTATAAGCTTCTTATCCATGTTGTGTTATTATGCCATTCAATTTCCAATTATAAACCAACCTTCTTTACAAGTTCAAATCGATTCCAAATTATAAGACCAAATCCAATGATAGTGTGATTGTGCCAAGACCAATTCCTTTTGGGAGTCAAGATGTTTTATAACCTAGTTCAAATCTTGATTTACCATTGTCAACCAAGACCATTATTGTGTCAACCTTTACATATTAAAAAAGTTTATAAAGTGTCTCAAATACACTGAGTTTCCTTTATTAATTCACAAAGTCAAGTTTCCAAGATCAAGACCTTTTCAAAACAAGACCAAGTGTAAAACATTCCCTAAAAGTCAAAACATATACATTGATTTACCTTTGATTGGTATATTCCTGATTAACATTTACCTTAACATAGGCCAAAGATCTTACCTCAAACCAATTGCCAAGTGATATTTCATGTTAAGGTCACATACCAAGTCAAGACATAGTTTTAAGTAGTCAAAACCTTTTTAAGATGATGATTATAAACTTAGACATGCCTAATTACATGCGTAATGGGTCCATTGACAACCCCTCATTTGATGATGAGATAGTTTACAATCCTTATGGGTATAATCAATACATATAGGATTAATAAAATCAACAATACCTTGCTCATGCACCATCCAATGTTGAAATTGAATAACATAACCCATACCTTTTATCTCACCTATTATTAAACCAAACCAATATCAACCATACCTTGTTCATGTACCATTTGATACCAAACATAGACTTAATCTGACTTACCTTGTCAATACACCATCAAGTAATGAATATCAACAAGATCAATTTAAAAGTCAACTATTTGAAAAAAAAGATGAGCATCTTGTTAGATTATTGGAGATGGGTGCAAACTTTCCCCTTGGTTTTCCCATAGAAGACTTGTGATATTTGGTTAGAACACCTAAACAAACACCTCTTACATTACTAAATAACCAAGTTGCCTCTAGACAAGACCAAAATTTTAATCAAGCCCTAGTTTTGTTTGATAAAGGAAAGGGTCAATTAATTGACCCTTCCACACAAATCCAACATATTGCTTCACAAATAAAACAAGATAATCTTGTTATTGATACTTTAGCTAAAATCATGGCCTTATTAAAAGTTCAAAATCCCACATTATTGGAGTGCAGTCCTCCAATAGATAAACCCTTGGATTTTTATACCTATATCTTATATAATCCAAACCCATTGTCCACTATATCATTAGTTGTGGATATGTTTATCACACCCATAATTGATACTAATCTAGTAACCAATCTAGATTCGAATCTCCTTGTAAATTCTACCAAACATGTGGTCGATAGCTCTCAAGTAACATATTTCAACCCACATCAAGTACCATCCAACATAAAAACAAAACATCATTCCATCCTCTCTATGACCTCCTCCTTCCAATATTCTAAGTAACTTACAACAACAAATTACAGACCAATATAATTCATAACAACACATTACAAATGCCCCACTTCAATAAGTGGAAACTAATACCTCATCTCAATAGGCAGTGACCAATGTTCCATTGCAATAAATACTAATAAATCCCCAACCAACATTGTCTAACCAACATCATGTTTCTATTAATCAATCATTGTTCACTTTTACTCAGAAAATAGCCTCTTCAAACTAATAACATGTGCCATTTCAACAACAACAAGTCCCCCCTATACATCAAATTCATAATAATCATAGCAGTTTCCCCTATAATCCAAAAAAGCTTTATTGAATTCCCAATAGAACATTCTTCCATTCAAGCCTCAATTCCCTCTAAATCAATGCCACACTTAACATCAAGTCCCCTATCAGTAATACAACTCTACTCAAAGAGTGAATATTTTGGGTAGAACCAATCATGTTCACATTCCTCAATATTATGTACCACTTTTTTATCTGGGTCAATGTTATACCTTATACTCAAAAAAAACATACCATTTCCTCTCATTTTGCTCTAGCCTTTCAGGATTTGTAAGAGGTCAGAGATGCAATTTTTGTGATTTAGGTAGGAAATCAGAATAAGACGTTTAAATTAGATGACATATACTCCTATCCTTTTGATATGAGCTATCTTCAAATACCATTTTAGCATTACTTTGAGATGCCCAAACTTTAAAAATACAAAGGAAAAGGTGATCCTAAAGAGCATCTAAAAGAATTCTTTGTTTCATGTCAAGAATTTGCATGTATCCCTATATACCTACTTTGTTTGTTCCCCCACAATTTGATTAGATGTGATTTTAAATGGTTTATTGGTCTACCCAAGAATTTTGTTGATAAATTCGATGACTTTTCTAAGATAGTCATGTAGCACTTCTATTTCAATGTCAAACACAAGATGATTATGGTTGATCTATATCAAACTATACAAAGAAGAGAAGAAATCTCTGTTGATTATTTACAATGGTGGTGCTCCTTAGCCAGCTGAATTCCACATAATCTCCTAACAAACAATTGGCTGAAATGTTTACTACCAATCTATAATTTGATGTTGCTCATAACCTCAAGTGTATTTGTGGCTATACATTTGAAAAAGTTATTGCTAGGGGAATATAGACTTAACAAGCCCTAATCAATAGAGTGATATTCAATCTTTACTCTTAGAACCAAACCCAGAACAAATCTCAGGCACAAGCTCCTATACAAGCACAAGCAAGTACATCATAAAATCCTAAACCATTCAACAAAAATAGAAATGTTTTAGGAGATGGGTTGAATGAATCACATCATGTGTAAATAGTGCAACCACCATCTATTTAAGCAAATGCTCCTACTCAACCTCTTTATTTGTAAAGGACACCTCTAAGAAGAGGTAACTATCATAACATTTTTTTAGCAATCTCGGTGAGCTCATTGAGATGGTTTTCTGAAAGCTAGTTTATACCAACATGATCATTTGGCCAGACCAAAACCATTTCCAAAAAACTAACCTAAACTTGATTGGTACAATGAGAATGATTTATGTGATTATCATTAGGTAAAAGGCCATTTTATTCATAGATGTGTGTACTTTCATCATATTATTAAAGATTTGATTAAAAGTAGAGAGATAGCATTGGATAATGTGGATACAACATTTAATCAATATTTGGGTATTTATCAGAACTTTTTTTTGCAACATAATGCCAATAACAATCAGAATCAGAATAGACATCCTCATTAGAAATAAAACCGACAATAGCAAAATTGAAATCAAGGCCAAGATACACATTCCAATAGGTCAATTATAAAAGTGCCCCTTCTAACTATAATGTTATAGGTCACATCACTAGTGGACACATTCCTACCATTAAGATCAATCCTAAGACAATTTCCAATAATACCCAAAGATCTTTGCCATCCATTCTCAAACCTCCACCTCTTTTTGCTAATAATCCTCCTTTGGCTCATCATGGCCCAAATGTCAATCAATAGCTAAGAGTTACCATTTCAAAGATTCATTCCCCTTCTTATAATTATAGTAACCCTCCATCGATTTGAGGTTATTCAATCACAACTTGATGCTTAAATATTACCATTCAATATCCTACACCTTATTCCTCAAAAAATCTCATTTAAGGTCCTTCGATTCAAAATACTAATCCAATTACTCCTATTAAGGACAAGCCTTATGATATTGTGGAAAAAATACAAAATAAACCTATGAAAATTTCTATTTTATATCTTTTGTGTACATCAAATGTCCAAAAGAACATATTTAATGAACTTTTAAGTCAATCCAAAGTTTTGAGTGACATTGTGCCTAATAAATTCCAAATAGTTATGAGTCATCTGGATTCACTCCAATAACTCACCTTTGATCAAAATAATATGTCATCCCTTGGACCTTTTCACAACAACCTACTTTACATAGAAGTAATCATTCCCTAAAATAAGGTCAAAAGAGTCCTCATAGACAACTGTTTGGGGCTAAATATTATAACTTTGAAGTTGGTCAAGCACTTAGGCTACACAAAAGCATATCTTTAGCTAAATACTATGACTATCAAAGCTTATGATAATGAGGAATGGGAATCTCAAGGTACCATATATTTACCTATTATCATTGGGCCTCTAACCCACAATAATTTTTGCCTTGTTCTTGATTTAGAACCATCATATAACTTGATCTTTGGGTGACCATGGATTCATAAAGTGTGCATTGTACCTTCTACTCTTCATCAGTGCATCAAGTTTCCCCATTTTGGGTTAGAATTCACTATTCTTGGTGACTTGTAGCCATTTCAATTTTTCAAACATTTGGAAGAAGCATATGTAAGCTACAACTATCACTTCGACATAAAACCTATCCCCAAGAAGGACAAGGATATAGTTGATCAGCCACCTGAATATAATTATGTGGATCCAAATACCCTTGCCTCCACTTCATCTACATTACCTATTGTAATAGCCCATCATTTCAGTGTTCAAGATAAAGACCTTGTGGAATATAAAATTGACAATGTATTTCATATATCCAAATTGCCTAAGATGCCTAAATCATGTGGCAGGCATAAAGTGAAAAGTCCTAAAATGGAAAGGCACAATAAGGATAATTCTCATCAGAAAGTTCCTATGGCTTTCCTCAAAACCACTTTACAATATCAAGAACAAATAAAATATGTTGATGACTTATGGATATACAATGATGATTTTACCCTATGCTACCAAAACACAAAGTATCTTATCCAAAAAAAGATAATGGATAATCAAGCCTACAAAGGCAAAGGCATGGGGGAAAAATAGTAAGGACTTATTAAACTAGTATCAATTACCAAACATAAAGGAACTCAAGATATTGGATAAAATTTTCTTGGAGGTGACCCCATAGATCTTGAGAGTGATCCTAATTTATCATCTAACATGGATAATATCAACAGTGATGCAGATTCATATTATAGCATCTACAATGAGTTGGTTAATACCAATTTATTTGAACCCAATATCATCTATAACATTAATTTTGTGACATCTAAAACTTGAATGGAAGAAAGAGAATGTCGTGAAAAGAGAATGTTGTGAAGTACTTACTTTGCATACCTTATTTGTGTTTTGTGCATATTTGGCAGAGGAAGACCCAATTTTCATGGTAGACTCTTTTATATCCTTCACTCCTTAAACATAATCTTAGAAATTTATAATTCATAATTCATTTTAATACAAGCTATATCATTTTTTCACAAGGACTAAACTTTCTCTTCACAAGAGTATAAGAAGGGGTTCTAGTACCAATTTTCATAGACATCATTGAGTGTTATTTTAGAATTAATTTCTAGAAGGAATGAAAAGGTCACCTCAATTTGATAGATGGCTAGGGATTCTCAAAAAATCACATTTAATGTAGGGTAGTCCACCAGTTGTATTCTTAATTCTTATTCTCTTTACATTGAGGCAAGAAAACAACTCATGCAGATAAGTACCATTATCATTCGAACTATAATATAATAAGGCATTACATTCTCCAAGCCCTATCAATATTTATATTCAGTTGATAGTGAGGTACCTATTGTATTTTATTATAGTTAAGTCAACACACACATATTAGGCAAATATTTATGCAAGTATTCCTAATAGACATGTAACTACGTTGGTGTTTTAGTAAACAATCACACATGTAAGGATACATATCCTTTTGTGTAAGAATTTAAATTAAAGCATCACTCTCAACCAAATAAGTTCCAATTGTATCTAGAGAATATCAAGATGATCAAAACATTTGGCATGCCCTTGGCATTCTATTCCTCTTCAAGAAAATTTATTTTCAAGCACATTGATGAGAAATATTTTTAAATACCACTTAACTAACATATTACGTGCAACCTAAGACACATGGGCTAGGATAACTATTGGTAACCTAAAACAATTGTTTCATTAATTATCAACCCAAAGACATTAGCTTGATAGGATGACTTCACTATATGTTCACACTAAACCTTCTAATTTGACTCTTTCTAGTTGCAGTCTAGGACTTATGAAAAGAAATTGCATAAAATACAAATAATTGAAAAGGAATCATATTCATAAAATGAATTGATTAAATAAAACAATTGGATTGGAAGCTTCCCTAAAACTTATTCTAGATCACATAATTAAAAGTAATTGCTCACACACACATGTAAAATCATAATACGTAATTAAATAAATAAAACAAATTACTTATCTATACTAATGAGTAGGATCTCTACTTCAAGTCTTCCTAAGGGGGCCCTCCTCTCTCAACCTTGATCTTCAATCTTCCTCTTAATAGAAAGCATGATTAAATCATAATGTTATCTTTATTCATATCATGTAGCAATTAAATATTGCTATATCATATTATAATATCTCAATTGGATTGTTTGATACACTTACACACTTCTATTCTCAAAAAAAATTCCTAACACATTCCACATCTCTATTATATTATATTATATTTATATCAAAGGTGGTAGTTTTACATTTATGGCATAACTAAAAATATAAACAACATAGCTATAATGAGAATGTTCAGCTATAAGAATAGATATTGGTTATAGAGGTTAGAATCTACTCAATGAAACATATAGAATCTATTGATTCATTCATAACAAAAGTTTGGTGAGAGACACCCAAAAAAATCCATTCATGAATTCAAGTTTGGTTTTTATATCCTTTACAGGTTTTGCAAGTAGTACACAACCTAGGAGAGTTAACTTATATCCATATTCTAGTGGCTACTGACTTGTTACAGGTTGTTTAGATTTTTTGGCAAATTGAATTGGTAGTTGCATAGTCCTCATGATGTTGCTATCATAAATGCCATCACATGGTTGTAGGATGTGTTGACATGGAATCCTTTGGTGCAAGAGGTGTTGACACAAGATCCTTCAACTATAGGATGTGTTGACCTGAATTGCTCATGGACTATCCATGTTTCCTTTTGAACTTTTTCATACAAATATCATAATAAATAACCACATAACAAAATATAATCATATTTGCTTAAATCACAAAGTAAATTCTCATTGCTCTAATTAATATAGTAATATATATTTATCATGTATTTAAACTATTTTAAGTGGGAATATACAAGGGATAGTCTCAAAAAGGCACAGTTTAGTAGAAGCTATAGGTAGGTAATGGGTGCTCAAAAAATGCCATTTTTGAGGCTCATCAAACATGTTAATCACAATGTCACAAAAAATTTCAAGACACTCAAGGAGTTTTATTTGTCTTCTATATAATATTGTAATCAAATTATTAAAACAATGTTTTCTAAGAGTTTCCAAAGGCAAGGTATAAAAATATGATGTAATGGGGCCTTTTTTAAAAATTTGCCAAGTCAAGATGCAGTCATCCTCATGTTCCTTATTTTTCACTTTAACTCATTTGACATTGATTTTGGAACACTAATATGGTCCTAATTGAAATCAATTATTTATAATTATATAGGAATTATAGTTCATTTAGTACAAAGAATCAACTAAAAACACACTACACATTCATAGATAATTATTAACAACTCACAAACATTCTAGAGAGATAAAAAATCATAAGCTAATTGATCATTTTTGCAAAGATAGAATTTCCCATGGCATTTTTTTAACACTAACCTAAGGTCTATATATCTCTTAACTTGCTTTCATTTATATAATTTAATTCTTAGATGGTGTTGTAGAGGCCTACTAACCCTCAACACATGCCTCTAAAGCTCACTTTATTTTATTTAATATTCTAATATTGTGAGTATTCTAGGGCAAGGAGAAGAATTTATGTTTTCTTAGATACAATTCTCTCAAAACACAAATAAAATCCATTAAGACCATAAAAACACAATCATAAATTTATTTCAAAAAATGAGTGTCACATGTTTGAAGTACTCCCAATGTTATGTATATGGCTGAAACATCCATGACACATTATACATTTGGCTTTGTCAATTAATTTCATAATTTTAGTAGAGGTCACTACCACTATTGAGAAAATATTTAAAAATTTAAATTCAAACAACCATAGTTGGATTTTGATTTTTTCAAGATAAGTACTAACATCCTATATGAAAGACATGTGATAGTGAGAACAATATAATTGGTCATATAATATACAAAATCTTACTAATGAGATTTTTCACTATGAATTTGTTTACAAAAACTCTAACACCAATTCATGAAACTAGACCCATACCCTTAAAATAATTTGTTTGCAAAACCTCTAACACCAATTCATGAAACTAGACCCATACCCTTAAAATAATTTGTTTACAAAAAATAAATTTGAGTTATCTAGTTGCTTAACCATTCATGTCACTAACAGTTCTCTATTTATGGCCTCTACTAGATCGTTTTATCCCCTCTTATAGATCCACCTATATTGGTCTGTTAGAGACCAATGAGACTTATCCTCATATTAGACTCCTTTTAGCATACCAAGACTATTACTCTTTCTTAAACCATCTATCATGCTCCTTTATACTCTTGCATAGAGTTTCAATGCACTCATAAGGCTCAAATGTATAGATATAACCCTTTTTATTTATATTAAACCCTGATTACCTTAAACCCTACATGTTTTGTAATCTTCAAACTATCATACTCAACATACATAGGTTATTTGAAACATGGAACCCACTTGATCATAAAAATAGGGTCTTAAAACAAGTTCTTATAAAATTCTAGACCTTCCCTCTCAATCATTTTCCTTCGGTCAATTTCTCTTCATTATGTCTATATTAGGGTTTATACAATTCCATGAGACCTGAGAGCTTCTCAGAAGTTGTTCATAGAGTCTAAGGGATGTCTAACCTTCCTAAAACATTTAGAGGAAGGTAAACAAAATTCTCTCACTTCACGAATAGTATAATAAGGCTCATGCAAACCTTCAAATGTAGTTATAACAAACTATGTATGGTTGTATATAATCATGCCCATGTGTATGATAGATGAATGGTATGTGTTTCCATGATTGTAACATCCAAGTCCACCTAAAAATACATTATCACTATTATTAAGGAGGGCATAAACCAAGGTTCATTTTAAGATGCCTTCAGGAAAACCTATTGGACATATCTAGTGAATCTAAGAAAATCTAATTCATAGGGATGGTGAATTTCTCGAAGGCAACAGCAAATTAAAATGCTAAAGTTTTAAACTGAATGGTTAAACTAAATAGATGAGATGAATAACTAAAATAAATGATCAAACCAAAAGGGTAAATTAAATGGTCAAACTGCATGGCTAAACCAAACAAACATTCAAGCTGAATGGCCAATTTGAATGACTAGACTGAATGGCTGAGTCAAACAGTTGTGTTAAATGGTTGGGTCAAATTATTGAGCTAAATGATTGAGCTAAATGACTAAACTAAATGGTTGAGTTGGATGGTTAAACTGGATAGCTTAACTAGATGACTAAGCCAAGTGGCTTAACCAAATGCTTGAGTCATGCACCTTATTTAAATAGATCCACTAGATGATAGAGCCAGATGGTTCAACCATTCAATGTGTTGATGAGTGAATTGTGTATTTGGTCTACTATTCAATTGTCTGATCGCTTCCCATGCTCTATAAATACTTACTTTTGCCCTCATTTCTAACATTTTCTAGAACTTATTCCTTGCCTCCGAAGAAAAAAATCATTTTGTAACCATGGAAAGAAAATTTGTTTTCAAAAACCTATTATGCCCACACATCTTGAAGATTTTACAACAACTAGATTCATACAATGATTGGACTCAGGAATGCAGCTTCAATAGCCTCCTCTTAATACCAATATACAACCTCAACACTACCCTTTTGAAAATGCTCATGTACTCATATGACCCAAATGAGAAGATCTTCACCCTGCAAGTTGATTGTAGAACAATTTCATTTTATACTTCACCAGAACATATTCACAATATCACAAGTCTTGCATTTCATATTGCAACCCCTATGAGTTTCAAATCACAACTATCAAATGAAGACAAAAATTACTTAGCCAAAAATTTCAATTTGCACATCAGAAAAATGGGTATGTACTTATAAATTTGTTTTTATATTCTAAATTCAATTTTCATCTTTTACAATCTAAATAATATATCCCTCTTTTTGTCTTTCATTTCAGATAGTCAAAAGAGAGGCATCCATGTTAAAGGTGTTAGTCACCCTTTTTTGAAAGTAATGGTTCAATCTTTCCAAGCCAGACTAGTATTGTAAGGAAGAGCCACATATATTCCATATTGGGCATTGTTTTACATTATCTATACTATTTTCAAATTTAACTATGACTGGTGCTCTTTCATTTCCTCTAGAATAAGGATTGAATTAAATTTTGCTACCAATAATACTAGTTCCACTATTTCTTATTCTAGTTTTAATCTAGAATTGTATTACAAGGCCTTCTTTGACCTTTAAAAAACACAAGGTCCAACTGTGTTAGATTTGAAAATGATGACAAGCTCTTTGTTTGTGGATGAGCAAGAGGTTAGTTAATCTGTTAATTTATTGATCTAGATCCTAGGGTTTAATGTTTGTCTATTTGTTAAATGGTTACCAAGGTAAATGTATTTAATTGTTTGATATTTGTTTGTTACAACTAATATGCAAAAATGTGTGCCTCAAAAAAATAATCTACCTCAAAAGGGCAGCGTGCAATTGTAACTATAGTTGAAGATTTTACAAATTCAAAGTCTACAGAATCATCTATGCAATTTTATTTACTTTTGAAACATCCACAAGTTTCTTCGGTGTCCTCTCCATGTGCAGCTTTTCTATTTAAAAATTTCAAATGAGATTTTAATTTTCTAAACTCAAATGCATTTTTTTAGTTATTTTTTTTTATTCTTGTAGTTAACTCGAGATTAATTCAGATGGTGGAACAACCACCAGTACCACCACAACAAAAATAGCATCTACTATCCCTTCTCAACCCTTTGTGCAAGGTATTGTACATTGTATATTTTGTTTTTTTTTTTGTTTTTTGGATTTTGATTATTATTTTTTAGACTATTTTTTTGCATAATTTAGCAGCTCTAAACAACCATGTGACTGTCACTTGAAATACACCACGTACATTGAAGGATATTTTATCTCTAAATACAAGTCCTAATCTTTTAATTTCAATTTTGCATATAACTTTATTTTTTCAATTTATTTATTTTCTAAAATAAATTACATTTTGTAGGCCATCCTTAATTTGTTAGGAAGATTATGCCACCGCCTCTACCCATAAACATATTTCATAGAAGGGTGAAGGCTTTTCCATTAAGACCACCACAATGAGTAGTAACACTAGAAATATCAGGTTCCTAATTCCCCTCTTTCTCTATTAGAGGTTTATTAAGTGCAGAGGGATTGAATTCTTTGCAAAAAATTGATCTTGATGATGAATATCTAGGGTTTGATAGTGTCGTTGATGTTGGAACTGATTTTAATCCACATGATTTTATCCAAATAAAAGTAGCACATGTTCATTGATTGCTTAGTAAGAACCTTCAAGCACTTCACTGAATAGTCTCACCCTAATAGAGAATGTTGTAAAGTCTGATGATGTCCTTACATATTTTCCATTGAATAATTTGGTCACAAATAGTATTACTGCTAGTCTTTAGGAGGGAGTAATTGATGAGATGAAAAATTTATGTGTGTGAGAGATTCAGGTCAAGGCTCTCATAAAAGAAATAAATGATCATTATCACAACCACTCAGAGCAAGAAAATTTATTTGCATTGGTACAACAGGAACCCACAAAGATGGATGTTTTGTTTTCCAAATCTAAATTTGGGTTAGTTACTATTGTTAATACTTACAATGATAATGAGTTGACAATCATGCTTAACAGTTGGAGAATTTGAATGTAGAATCTTAGGCATATTTTAATAAAAGGGCAAAATACATCAGCCTTGTTGTGATTGTGAATACAGAGAAGGAAAAAACTTTGGTAATGTATATTCATTTTAATCAATTTTCATGTCACTCTTAATTTTATTCACATCTAATTACATTACATTTTAAAATGTAGGAAAAATATGAGAACTTGAAGAATTTGAGGTCCTCAATGTCCATCTAAAAAAAGGACAAAAAAGTTTAGAATTTACCACTCAATTCAAGGAAAAGCTTGTTATGTTGAATAAATAGAATAATGCACTACGAAAAATCATTAAAGAGCAAGGATGGGATCCTGATGCCTTATTTAAGCAAAAGACAGTTGTCTATCCAAGTCTACTTTCTACAGGATATGGTAGAAAGAGGATGGGGAAAATCTTGAATGCCTTAATGTTGTGGTTATATATCTTGAAAAGGTATGGATATTGAAGGATAGTAGTGGCTTAGAGGAAGTTGGGATTGAGAAAGTAGTTGAGAAAAAGGCTGTGAAAGAAGGGGAAAAAGTGGTTGATAAAATAGCTGAGTAATAGAGATTATATTTTAAACTTTTATATACATGAAAACAACATTTTATTTTAAAATATAAATTATGAATGATAATTTCAAGTTTTTAGATTTTGTAATCAATTGATTGAGTTTTAATTTCAATTTCAATTTGAATTTTATGTTGTTGTAAACTTGAATAGTATTAGGCCCCCTTTTGATATTTTTGGTGCACTTATGAAACTCATGTCTCAATATAAATGGATTAATGTCAATATATTCCTTTAGAAAGTGTTCCACCTAACACAATGATAATATATTAATGTTGTACAGTCATCACTTATCAAGAAACACAAAAATGCATTTCAGAAAATGTAGAATAGTTATTGCATGTTATTATAAAAAATGAGTTATTTTCTATGGAAGATCTCTTATTTTTTATATTTAGATTGTTTCTTGAGTAAATCATGATTTGAGATGCGTTTGAGGCCATTATAAAAGCAAATTAATGTTTGGTAGATGTATGTGTTGAAAATATCATTTTGATAGTCAGTAATAATGAGGATTCATCAAAGTTGAAAATATACGTAATTGATTGTGATCATGAACTATAGTATAGGTTAATGGATTGTTTAATGTTAGGAGGATGTGTATACATAAGGTTATATTTGATTTTATAACTTTATTCTAAAAATAATCATTTTGAAGGACTATAAACATTTCCATAACTTTTTAAATATAGGTTATCTACTCTGTAGGAGTAGATAGCCTACACTACCTTATAGGGAGGTACTATATATGCCATGTCTAACACCTATGTAGGGTATATATAGTAGTATATATAGAGTATATACAAGTATATATGAATTATATACTTCTATATATAGTATGTATATAAGTAATACATACATACATACATACATACATACACACATACATACATACATACATACATACATATATTCATACATACATACATACATACATACATACATACATACATACATACATACATATATATATATATATATATATATATATATATATATCACAAAAAATGATTTCATTATTACATAAAATATCCAAGGTTTAGGACTATGTTCATTCAATTATAGGAATTTATAGAATTAAATTGAAATTCTAAACCAAAATGAAAAAGGAACAAGTAGTGTTATAATTAAAATGTATATATATATATATATATATATATATATATATATATATATATATATATATATATATATATATATATATATATATCATGAAAGTGATTTCATTGTTACATAAAATATCCAAGGTTTAGGACTATGTTCATTCAATTACAAGAATTTATAGAATTAAATTGAAATCCTAAGCCAAAATGAAAAAGGAACAAGTAGTGTTATAATTAAAATGTAGGTTCACCAAATTAACTCTAATGTGAAATCTAAGGTATTGAAATTATATAGGAAGTTAAATAATAGATTATATAACAAGTATGAAAAAATATAAATATTTTATATATAAATTTATACTTACAAATTGATTTATCTGAGTCTATTATATTTTAGTCGACTGTAAGAACATGAAGACATAAATGATTTAGAAAATAAAGATCCACTATGTATTTTGACAAGGTCAAAGAAGATAGACAAGATCATAGTGCATCATTGTCTAAACACACTATGCACTAGGTGTAAAAGTATGGGCTCATTTGCCCCTATCACAGAACTTATTCTGATGTAAGAAAATATATATATATATATAATATGTATCAAAGACATAAAAAACCATATTAACCTATAGTGTTCCCCCTAACACAATGACAATATATTAATATTCTACATTCATCACCTAGAAAAAAATAAGTAAATGAATTTCAAAAAATGTATAATAATTATTGCATCTTTTGATAAACA
Source organism: Torreya grandis (assembly GCA_037957365.1). NCBI lineage: Eukaryota > Viridiplantae > Streptophyta > Pinopsida > Cupressales > Taxaceae > Torreya > Torreya grandis. The sequence continues at coordinate 322,543 of JARHVA010002084.1, read as the reverse complement.
TGTGAAATTGAAATTCAAAAACTCTATTTCTAAAAGTTTGGTAGTTGAAAAAATTCTCCACAAACCTGATCATCGACAGTGACATTTACATTTGCCATGTCAATGCCATATTCAGTGTCATTATTTACATCCTCTTTATTTGTCATTGTATTACTGATGCCTCTTCTTTTAGTTAGAGAACTCCATGTTGTCATAGCTCTTTCATATGGAAACCTATCCACTACATAATGGGAAACATATAATCTCAAACAGTTTTCTAAATTTCTATCCAATCTATTTCAATGTTTTGACTTTATGAATAATAATGCACTAAATTCTCTTTCATCTTCCACTGAGCCCAGAATTATTGTTTGATAGAGCTCATATAATCAAAAATATTCATTTATACTTTTCTACATTATACTACTAGGAAAAAAAAAATCGCAGTCTTATAATTACCCCATTCTTTGTTGGTTCACATAGAAGATGATTTGTTCAAACATTATAATGCAAAAATAGGTTGACTGGGATGTCAGTAAATCCTTTCCCAAAATACCCATAATTTCTACTCCATTCACCTCTCCAGATCTCCAAAAATGCATTACAAAAAAATGCATGTATTTCTAAAATAAAGTGCTAACCATTTTTTTACTGTTATTATTGTTCCAGAAAATGGGATTGCCAACTACCATTGCCTCCAAAAAATCATCCCTTTGAAAAAGATCTCTGATCTCCATAACTATGTTTTGGGAAACTCTACTTAGTTTCATCTGGGTTTCAGATAGAGCAATGTCATATAGAATACGTGTTTTGGGAATTTCTTCAAATTCAACTCCCACAAGATCAGGGTTTTTGTAGAAAGTGGGCATTAGAATCTCCTTTCCATTAACAATGACACAAACATGATCATTGATATTTAACTTTAAATAACTATCAGGGTTCTGTAAATTGGTCAAACATTTCCAACTACTAACAACAAAGCCTTAAAACATTTCATTTGAAGTGTATAGTATGTCAAGAGATTGGCATACTCATTTTCTCAGCCATATGAAGTCCACAATATAAATGGACCTCTCTCGAGCATGTTTCATTAAAAAATTAATTTCCTTTAGCATTGGAAGAATTCCGCATAAAGTCAGCAGTGTTTCCAAATTTGTTAAACTGTACAACAAATCTTTTGCCTTGTCAATTTCTCTACGATATTTATACATGAAACCTATTTATGATGGATATTCTTCAAAAAGTTGTCAAGCAGGTTCATACATAGAAATACATCTTATATCAACATCTTTCAATATTTTCTTACCATCAATCACTCCTATTACAAACTTTTGGAACTCTAAAATTCTTTTTGGTTTGCTTGACATATAAGCATGTAGGTCATGAATGAGCTCCTCCACTTTGGCCACATTACCAAATTTGCAAACCTTTTTATAGACAAGATTCATCCTATAAGACATGTAGTGAATTAAAATCATTTATGGGGCAACCATTGTTTGCATCCAGACACATAAACCATTTCTATGCCCTTGCATAATTGATGTACCATCAGCCCTAACACACACCAGCTTCATAGTTATTGCATAATCACTTTCAAATTTGATACAACCAATTTATGAATATTTTATACATTGCAATTTTCTACCATTTTATGAACTGCTAGTAGATGACGTTGCCTTGAATAGTTCTCAAAAGTATACACACGAATGCAAACCTAGGTTGTGTTGTCAATTGTTGTGACCTCATTGATGGACAGTGAGATATATAGTGATTTCTAAACACTTTCTTTCAAATCTTCAATGTCAACCATTGCTAGACATTTTTCCACCTCCCAAGCACCGCTATTTGATCAATGTGATTATGGAATATCCAAAAATCCATTATGTTGAAACAAAATCTTATAATCTAAAAAATCTAAAATAGGTCTTCTTTTTTTTAGAATATGGTATATAGTAGAAAAGTGTATGTATTTTACCTTTAGATGGGACTGCTTGACTTTTCCAAAATTTACTTCAATTGTTCCCCCTTTCTCCACAAGATGTTTTTGTTGTTTCTTATCATTTTCATGATCCTATGCATATCTTACATACATGCATTCTTCTACAATTTTCCACCTGTGTGATCTTGTTATCACTCCATCTGGGTGCTTCACTATCTCATATATTTTTCCATAATGTTTCTCAATCATGTCAAATTTCAATTGCATTATGTGTTCTTTTCCTAGTTTCTAGCTATATATTATACATTTGCATTCTTTCAAAGTATCATCAGCAGTTTTAGACCCTACAGGTTCTATGAAGGGAATTTTTGCTGCCCAATCCACCTTAAAGGACCTTCTAATTATCCATTTACTTATCTTCCTTCGAGAAGATTTCTGAGTGGAGGTTTTAGCTAAACTTTGTGTTTGGTGAGATGGTCCAATCTCTTCTACCACTTCAATGTCATTATCATTTTCATGAAAAACTAGAGAAGCATCTTCGAGTGGTGGCATGTCATCATCAAAAAAATATTTAGGGGATGATATGTTATTCTTGTTGATATATCTTATGAGATAACAGTGGGGATTTCTTCATGTAAAATTTTTTTAATATTATTGAATAGTTAAAGTCAAATTTATGACAAACTAAAAAAACATAAATAACTGGATCTTGAGTGCATTGTGATTGTGTGGACTTTTTGCTTGGGTCTTTAAAATAAGATAATATGGATGATTTCCTTAATGATTGGCTTGTCCTTTTACCATTCCCACCAGATGCCATGATGGCCTATGCTTTTTGGATCTATCATTTGACACTCCCATTTAGTAATGTCATCTCATAGAAAGGTTTCATTGACTTTTGGATCTACCACTCATCATTATCATCTAATTTTGTCATTCATATTTTTATTTAAGCTATGTTACTTAGTTTGGACATCTAGCTATGTTGTTCATTTGGGTCACTCAGCTCTATTATTCAGCTAGGCCATTCAATGTTATCATTCAGCACTATCATCTAGCTCTATTGTTCAGCTTTATCATTTGACTGGGTTGTTTAGCTTTTTCATTCATCTCTATTGTTTTGTTCTATCATTTGGCTAGGTCATTCAGTTGGATCATTCGGTTGGATTGTTTGGTTGAGTCAATTAGTTGGGTCATTGGGTTGGGTCATTAGGTTTTATTATTCATATGTATCATTCATCTCAGGCATTTGGCTCTTACATTTAGTAGAAAATTTTGGCTTGTTGTTTGATATTGTCATTCATTTTCTTCATTCACTACTATTTTTTAGTTCTGTGCTCCTCCATTTATAGTTCTTCTTATTCTCTTGGTTGTTATAGGTTAGACACTTAGGGGATATAATATATATATATCTAGCGAATATAAGGGTAATCTTATATATCATTATAAAGGGTTGGCAAGCCAACCCCCTAAAAAAATATCCCTAAAATTTTGACGATTCAAACCTAACTTTCAACCCTAAAAAATCACCAAAACCAAAATCCTAAAAATGGAATATTCATGAATTAATGAATATTTACCACTAAAAAAACCCTAGTGGAAACACTAACAATAAATGTTGTCAAAGTTTGAGATGTTATTTGATAAATCCATTTTAAGTGCTTATTCACTATAAAATGGCACTATCAACATGTTCAGATGGGTGGATAACATTGAGGACCATGTTCTTGGCCTCTCATCATGCCTAGTTGGCAAACTCACCACCCATTTCGGCCTAAAGAACACCCTTCCCAATACAATAAAAATGCAAAATTTTAGCCTAACTTCAAACATGCATAAAACATAAACTATATTTATTTTTTATGAACCATAATATCCCTCCTCTATGTGTCTAAAAATTCTTATTTTACCCCAAAGCACTTTGCATGAACCCTCCATAGTAATTTGTGGCATAAGTTACAGTAATGGGACCTAAAATGCAACTTTTTGGCAATGAAGAGACAACTTTTCGAGTTCCAATAGGCATTTTTACCTAAAATACCCCTCTATGAAAATATATCACTTAGATCACATATATATAGGCAAATTACACATACTTCCATGACCTTGACATCTTATTCCACTCAAAAATACATTTTCATTACTATTCAGGAGGGCAAAAACACTGACAATAAATGTTGTCAAAGATTAAGATATTGTTCAAAAACTCTATTTATGATGATTATTTTCTATAAAATGACACTAAAAACACATATAAATGTGTGTATAATGTTTAGGTCCATGTTATTGGCCTCCTATCACATCTGGTCACCAAACCAACCACCTATTTTGGCATGGATTACAAAGGACTCATACTAGAGCATACCAAGATTGGAAGAGCTTAAATATGATCAAGACATAATGGATATCCTATCTTTAGATTCCTACCGATCCCTAAGACCTTTAAAATTGTCAACACCTATAAGGTTGGCCTACAAGATGGTTTATCATGCATATGAGCTTACATGAAGAGGTCTATAGTTAGTTGAAAAGAGACAAGTTTGGGTTTTTATGATATATATATATATTGGATAGTATGAAATAATCTCATAAATATGTTATCATCATGAACAAAGGTGAAATGTTCATACGCAGGCATGTATACAAGGTGAAAAAGTGAAAGTTGTCAACAAGTTTGTGCATGGTTGGAGATCTTGAGTCTTTGGGAGCACTCCAAGGTGATTCATACATTTTTAAAGGTCATATTAAATTCCTAAAACAATACTAATATCTATTAAAATATCCTTTCCATGTCATTTATGCCTCCAAATTTAATTCCATAGCCTAAATGCATGCACACAAACACAAAGAGGGCATGTAGGCCCGAGATTATATGATTATGGTGATTTTTATTGAATTTACAAGCCCATAAAATTATTTGAGGTTTTCTATGTGGTTTTAAAAAACCTATAAAAAAATATTGATCTCTTGAGACCCTACATAATTCAAGATATAAAACAAATTAGAAACTGGCCTACTTGCTACCATGTAGATCCTACTTTGCACAAAAAGGGCCATAACTTGGGTTTTATAGATCCAAATGAATTCAAAATTTGGATTGAAGATCTAAATTTAAATTTTATAACTTTTTAAATGGATATAATCTCTTTACTATACCTAAGTATAGATAAAATACAAAAACACATGCCTACACATGCAAAAATGAAGGAAAATCAAACCTAGAGAGGACTAAAAGTGTCATAAGTCAAGTTATATTGATATAAATGATATAAAACCTCATTTTAAGGTAATTTATGATTTATCTATAATTTTTAATGTGTTATCCATCCTTAAAATCTAATCAAAATTAATTTTTACATGCTTATTCGCAAACATGGCCTTGTTTCTATGCCTAAATGAGCTAGGTTGAGTAGCAAGTAATCACTTTGTAAAGGTATTGGATATTATAATAGACATGGAAGATGTCATATATTACAAAAAAAAAATTAATATGTTTTAATATTATTTTCATATCATATCTCCAATCTTACTCTTCATCCACCTCCAAACAGACCTAACAAGCTAGTGGCCTAGTGAACCTTCTTGCAAGCAAAGTCATAATGACCCAAGGTGAGAGGTTGGGATGATTAAAGATATGAATTATATTTGTTTTAAATATTTAATACCTAATTTTTATAAAAATAATCTTGATTTATACACTATCCACCTTGGATACACTAATGAGGTGGATTGGTATAGTCAAGAATCAAAAGGAGCTAATTTGCCTCTAATTTGAGGTTTTTCATCATATTTTGAGATGTAATAAGACTTAAAAAGATACCTAAACTTTATTTCCATGATAAATGTGTATTAATTTCCATAAGTGGGGATCCTACATTGAAAATCATGCAATATCATGAAGATGCTAGTGAATGCAATGAGAGAGTGACAACTTGGGAGTTGACAATCAATTACATGCAGGTAAGAAGGAATAAATGGTGAATGGAGAGATAGTTATATGATGAAATCATAAGAAATATACTTTAAATAATGTCAAATATGATACCCCTATGCCTTGATCAAGTAAATAGTCATTTTATGGAGTTAAAGAGGCATTAAAGGTCTTTCAAACTACCTCACAATAATGGAACTAATTTTTGGGAGTTGAAAACAAGTTGGTTGAAGAAGAAGTGAAGCATTGAAGGAAAGGAAATTGTGAGTTAAGATCAAAATGGAATCAGGGAGACCACCATCCCCAAATACAGTCAACTCATGAAGGCATTTGACCACATCAAACACTTCAAACATCCATGATGCTCCTTCAACACCTTCCTTCATTCAAGGCAACCTCATTTCAAGGACAAATTTTACGTAATTTTATAAAGCTACTCTTAGCTTAAAGAATATTAAATTATTTATTAATATTGTCAATTGCATGAAGGTGGAATCTTATATGGCACCACTAACCTATAAAAAATTGTAATTAATTGAAAATAAAATTTACATATACTACCTATAAAATCAAAAATATTTGGTAAAATTGATTATATCTACATTTTAGAAGTCAACGTATCTACATATATCAATCCATCAAACCACTAGGATCCACTCTAATCTTGATAGTATTAATAATAATTTCATGGTCTAACTCATGAACTTTTCATAGATTCTTTTTTAATGGCCTCCTGTGATATTTTTTTAATTGAACTTTCATTGCAAGAACCAAATTTGAATATAGCAATATATTCATATGTGTTTCAAAGTCTTCAAAAAAGCATATATCTAAATTTTTGATTGGATATCATCGAATCCAAGTTATAGTGATTACCATAGAACCAATAGGATACTCAATGTTTTTTCCATCTATGACTGTGGAAGTTAATTTTTTTCTTTTCCACTACACACTGACATAAGTAGAAACATGTCCCCTCTTCATTATTTTCATCTACAATAACTTCAAAAACATGCCTTATATTACAAAAACAATTTTTAATGATAATATATGAAGATAGATAAGGGGATTAAATAGTACATAATGAATAATATTCTACCTAGATGTACTAGAATAGATACATAATCAAAGTCATGTGATGATGCCATATCTCTAAATTATAATGTTCATGTAACATGATATGTGTTGATTGGAATTATAGGTATGAAAATCCATTCATCCACCCACTCTTGTGGCTCACACTCATTCCAAATAGAGTCCATGCATGCAGAATAAAAACATACCATGTGTCTTGTATGAATATTCTAAGAGCTTGTATTTGAGCTATGAAATGAGTGGAGCTCACTTGAACCCATTACAGTCATACAATCCTCATAACTTGCCAACTTTTATTCCTCCATTAACCAAAAATATCTACAATTAGTAGAATTTGGTTGAGCACTAAGGAACATGTTTTCATTATACTATTTAACCACACTTTGTGCATCACTCAAATGAACACCCTCATCAAATTTCATCTCCTCCCTTGCAATGACTCTTTTTACACATGCTCCAACACTCTCATGCTCCCCTTTTCAAAGGAAAACCTTAGTGAAACTCTAAATATGTTATATACTAGTGGTAACATGTATCCTGCTCAACCAATAAAATATTTGTGCATTCTTGAATTATGATGTGTAATTATCTAACCAAATTTAATGCTGATTGAAATGAATGTTCCTCTTAGACAATTGTCCATATAAATTCTTAAAACATCCATGCATGTACTTTGTATGATGTGATTGGTCATTGTTGATATAAAAATGGTACTCCCTTAATATTTTTCAATCTTTCTCAGTACTATTAGGTGCATTCATGAATGTTATGTGCACGACTATGGTAACTTATGATGAGTTGTAATATTGTGACTGAACTTCCATTTATGGTTTGAATGTGTATTTTTTAGCAAAATATACTAATAAAAAAATTGAAAGAAGTGGGAATGTGTTCTTTCTTATCTTAAAATGTTAATCTAACCATCTATCCCTTTGTGTGTGCCTTGGATACTTAAAAATATTTTTCTCCCTAAATTTGACTATAAATTATGAAACAAGTATCTATTTTGTAAAAAACTCGCACATTTTAGATTATTTGCCATCTTTTACTTGATAAGTCACATATTTATATTTTATCAAACAAAATAATTCTTTTCTAATTTCACTTTTTTCATATTCATGGATACAATTTTTTAGTTTTGGCAATCCACCAAAAATGTTGTAATTTCCATCCAAACATGCTTTGTTATAAAATAACTATCCATCTGATCTTTCACAAAAATGGTTGGAATAGATTCCCTAGCTGATTTTGATGGAACTTCTAAGCCACACTCCTATAAAAATATTATTAGTATGCTAAGTACAATGAATATGGCTTAAAACATCATAGTGCATTGCAAAGTCAACATGTTGCCTACAATAATAAGTGGTGCGTGTGTGATTTATTTTTACATAAAAAGGTTTGTCCATCTCAAAATATCTTTGATTAATATAAATTTGTGGATTTTTTTCTAAAAACTTGGAGTAAAATTGTGTTTGAGTCATATTTAAGAAATGTTTTGGATGCAGTTCATGGTTACAAGAACCAACTCTTTGTTTTACTAAATCTCATGCATTGAGCAAAACTCTAGTATTGTCCTTCCAAAATTATTCAAATAACTCTTTCAAAGCATTGGCTATAGCCTTGTCCTTTCATGAAAGTTGACCAGAGAGAGCCTAGAGCTCATTGGTATTGGTTTCATTAAGTCTTATACATCTTGAAATTGATTTCATTAATTTTTTTCTATTTATATCAAGTGTTTAAATTTTTTTCTATGTTTGACTACTTACTACACAAGCTATGAATATATTCTAGGAAGCATTACAATCTTTATTACGTGATTTAGGGCCTAAATTATGATATGCATCGTGTAAGTTGTTAAAAAAAATTGATTTTTCATCATCCATATTTGATGTTCTTATCCCTAATGTGTACATGGTATGTCTCATCTTAATCAATTTCATGAATGAAATAAACAATTGACATCTTTTAGTATCATGAATTAAATTATGAAAGAAACTATCCCAAATTTTCGAAGCCAGTCTTTTTGAATGGTGGTCAAACATTTTTTTGGCATTAGTTTCAAAATATTTTCATTGACTTCAATTAAGTACTTACCTTTTCTATGCACAATTATTGGATGTGTTGTTACTAGTGGAACTTTTTTAGAGGGTGTTTCAAAATCATTATTACTTTCATTGATTAGTGGTGGTATGACATTTTCTTCATTGTTTCTTTCCTCATTATATGCTCCCATCAAATTTTATTCATTGCTAATTTCATCATTATTTCTTTGCATGAAAATTTCTTCATTATTAGTGTGTAAGGCATCATACATATATTCATTATCAATAAGATCTAAAACATTATACTTTGAATGTGAGCTTCCACAATTGTCTAATTCATTATTGTCAATTTCATCATTATTCTATTTAGTATTGTTAATTACATCATTATTGAATTTATTATTTTCAATTTCATCATTATTCAATTCATTATTGTCAATTACATCATTATCTATAGTATTTCGCTCATCAAAGATAGTTTTTGTACCTTGTTTTAAATGGAGTGCTTGCATTCATACCTTGTTTTTTCTCTCACCTCTGATATTTTCTAAATTGTTTTATTCTTCAAATTATTTCTCTTTCTCAAACGTGATCCATCACCCATTGGACAATTGATATTTTTCAAAGGTGGGGTCTAAAAAAGTACTCAATAGCTCTCATTCTCAACTTGAAAGTATTACAAAAGTACATAGAGAATGTCTATGGGGATAGATTTATTGAATTGGGTAAAAAACATCTATTGAAAAGTAAGTTTTTATCTATAGTAAAGATAGCATGTACACATTATGGTATAATGTGTACGTGTTATGTTATAAAATGTGCACATTACCATAATGTGTATGCGTTATAGATATGAATTTTAAATACTAGCCTTTTAACTCAAAAATGGCATGGATTCCCGAACCAAAGTCTTAGTCTTGTCAATCTATATCCAAGTCCAAGGTTTTTGATACAAAACAAAAAAATTCAACTTCCATCACTAAATACACAAGGAATATCAACAATAAAATCCAAAAAATTATTAACATGACAACGAGTATGCTCTCCTCTTTTCAAATATATGATTTTTATAATTTTTAGACTATTTTAAGGTTATAAACTATGTTGATTTCTAACTATAACTTTTTTAGGCTACCGCATATCATAAATATACATACCTATACATGTTAATGTATTTTTTTTTGTTTATCCAGGTGAAAAAATATATATGGTAATAAACTAGGCCTAATTCTACACCCATTCAAAAAAAAACTATTTTCATTTTTTTGAGGTAGTTATGGGGACCACATGACCGATTATCTATTTTTTGTTAATTTTTAGGATATATTTACTTGCAAAATTAATAACAATAAAAAAAATTCATTGATAAAATATAAAAAAATATAGGTCATAAACTAGAAGATCTTATTTAAATATTCACCAAAGGGTTTCAAACAATATTAAATGATGCTCAAAAAATGGTGGGCCACACGGCTTTCTATCCACTTTATTTTCTTGAAAAAAATAAGAGTTCATATTCAAATTTTAGATGTTTGACCTAGTTATTATTAATCATTTTTATAAAAAAAAAGTGTTTTGAAAACTAGAATTGAAGTGATAGAATTAATGTTATTATAGCATCTTCAAATTTTGAATGTAGTTATTTCAAATTATCTACACAAGGTTAATTTTCCAAAATTTTAGGAAAATCATGTCCACGGGTAGCTCCTTTCTATCCCCCAACTTTGTGCACATAACCCAAAATAAAATAACATTTCAATTTTAATTTAGTATAAATACATGGGGCATGATACTCAGCCATTCTCACATCTCTATATGTAATTTTAAAAATATATCTTAAAAAGTTTCAAAATTGAATCTAGATTCATATAGTGGTAAGTGGGCCATGTTGAGTATAGTGATACTCAATGCCTATGGATACACTTTTAATGAATGCATTGTGTTTTTCCCTTCCTCTTTATTTTATCTCATGTTAGATTCTAGTGACATTTGATGTTTTAGCTCTCTATTGTATCTTACAACGTTGTTTATAGGTGAAAGCATACTCTTGTCTAGTCTAAAATCTTTACTTATTGAGACTTGATCACTCTCAAATTCACCATAGGTTCTAATCTCCATGAGTTGGTATGGTTATGTTTTAGAGACACCCAATGACCTACCACTTGTCATATTACCACTTTCAAGATTGTTTTTTCTCCCTAGCTAAGAATCAAACAAGATTGGAATTCCCCTATCTCCACTTACAACTGACAAAAACAATCAAGATTACATACTCTATCAGGGGTATACTTTCCTTATTATCTCTCTTATAAATTTCAAAATTTAGTTTCAAACTTCAATTTTTCAAATATGGACAATAATGTCTCTTGGAATCATTGTATTTTTTCACATCAAATCATCTCGTACAACTAAGTATTACATCAAAAGGCAAAACATGTGTGCACATTCATTTTTGCATTTCACTTTACTCTAATCATTTCATTTCATTGCATCACTAGAAAAAAGTGGAGGGAAATGTAAACACCAAAATTTGACACAAGCTCATCCAAGACATGCATTTTACATTACCTTGCTTATCTAGACTATTGTTAATGAATAAATGACTTATTAGCATACCTCATTATAGGTTGAAGGGTTTACTCTTTTGTTTTATAGTCTAATGTATTTTATATTTCTATTATTTCCTTCCATGTGTTTCTAACTGTTTTTGCTTTTTCACATTCAAAAGGAATAAGAAACTAGAGTAATGGTCAGGGGTTAGATGATACCGAGATGAAGTTGTGTGCACCGTATCCAGACGACTGAAGGAGCTCCTCTTTGGCTGTGGAGGATGACACCTAAAGATAAGAAAAACTTGAACAAGGAAACTGTTAGATAGATAGGTAGTGGACTGCCAAGCAAAGCTTGATCCCAGAAGTGCAAAGACATCCTGAAGGGGTGACAGTCCACTTAGTTGATAAAGAGAATGTTACTAGAAAGAGAAATGGTGAAAGACTGAACAAAGACAATAAAGATAATGCGTACCTATATTTTGCAATCTGTCTTACATAGTCGCTGACATCAGTAGTTCTGCCAGCGTCGATTCGTCAAGGTTGCCAGGGTCAGTTAGTCTGTCAACATCAATAGGGGCAATGGGCTTGGAGGCCAATGTTGGTGGGGGAAACAGGGCTTTGGATGAGTCTCAGGTCTGTCTATGGTCAACAGAATGGTTTTGGGATGTCTGCGGGAGTTTAACAATTTGTAATGGGTTTGCAGGGTAGAGAGTGTGGCCTGAAAGAGGGACCAAATAGAGGACAGGGGTGAAAGGGAGATAAGGATGAGGGAAGGCTTTTTATCCTCTCTGGGAAGAACCGGTTGGGTTGTGTCAACAGTGCTTGGAAATGGGCAATGGACTGATTACTAAATGGATTTAAAATAATACTGAAATATCAAATAGCAAAAATACTTAGCTCTTGTAGAGAACCAAAAGTGCAGGAGGTTTGTTTCCATTATGGTAGATGTGAGAGACTTCATGCAACCTTCAATCCGATGTGGAGTGACTGATGCAGAGCTTCTGAGCCTAGAGAGTGCTATTGTGATGCTGATACCCGCAAGGAGTTGAAGAGCAAGAGAGCTTGGAGTCTGGAGCAAGAGAATTCACGTTTGCATCAGGGGGCACCAAAAGAAGCTAAAATTCAATTTTAAAGGAATTGACGTCGATGATACCGCCAGCATCGGCTGACTACTGACCGACGTCAGTGACTAAAGAATGGGAAAAGAGGCTATTTTTAACCTTTTGCCCATTCTTCCAACTGCCAGGTCTAATTGTCATTGAAAAATGGTCTATAGGTGGATTAAATGAGTGTGAGAGGTTAATGGGAGAGTGGAAATGGGGTTTAAGTAATTAAGATTTGGCATGGGGTGATGGAAGTATCCAACGAGAGGTATCCAAGGTGGGGTGAGGTGTCATGGGTGATGTGTCAAAGGGGGTGTTATTAATTTAAAATAGTTAATTTATTTTAAATTAATAAGTGTGTGGGTTAGGAATGCTTGGAAGTGGACCAAGGGGACCAAGGGGGAGTCGACAAAGGAGTAGACACAATTTCGGTGTCTACATTTGCCCCTTTTTGTCTTGTTGGTTGTTCTTGACAAACTGCAAGACAAAAACAAGAGTAAGTTGCCCCAGGTATGGGATAAGGTGTTCCCCCCTCGAAGCGAGAGTCGAGGGAAGGGAACCTGAGATCGGGTGCTGATTTGATAGATAGTGGATGGAAATGGTGAATTTTGAGTGTGAACGCTGTAAAGGGTGGGATCGCATGTATACCACTTCACGCGATAGGTAGGCCAAATTGTCATGGTCAAAGGTCGAGGAGTGCTAAAATTGAAATAATCGGTCCCTAGCATTTAGTCGTAGCTAATTGGGTTATGCAATCTAAGCTGTAACTCCAATGGTCATCGTGTTCCAAGTATCTCAGGCTCAAGAAGTGCTCCTGGAAAACATGAAAATGTCACAAGTAGTGGGGATCAGCTTGCTCATGATCTAATACTTGTGAGGGTCATAATGTGGGTCATAGACAATTTGGCTAACCATTCATGAGGTAGCATACATGTAATCAAAACAACTAAGGCAAAGTTGTCTCAAAAGTGGTCGTGGTCTGAGGAGATAGTCGTTGTCTCCAAGGTCGTTGGTCGAGTCGGGTCGAGGTATAAGTGATCTCAAAAGTGCCCCATGAGGAGTCTAAGATCACTTCGACAGTGTCGGGGCTAGTTGTTTGGTCATGATAATGGATAGGTAAAGATAGTTGGTCCATGATATGGATGGACAAAGGAATGGATGGCCGACATCATTAGGGAGACGAACGGGTTAATGGATGGACAAAGGAATGGCTAAGCTAACCTCAGAAGACCCCATGTCAACTGAGTGCTGCCCACATAGCCCCTGTTTAAAGGGCCTCAAGCCAATGTAGTTCTCCCCAAAAGGGAGAAAGAGGGTCGGTTATGGATGCGGATTGGACTAGGTTAGGTCATGGTTAAAGGTTAAATGGTTTTTCCATCAAGTAGATGAACAAATGGATGTGGCTGAGCTAACCCCAGAAGACGTCATGTCAACTGAGTGCTACCTACATAGCCCCTATTTTAAGGGCCTTAGACCAATGTAGTTTAGATGAAGAGTCAAAGTGGTTGATAGGTGGTTTGGTCATGTTGTAAATGATGGTTTAGCACTTCCCATATGTCTAATGGTACATGCTTGAAATGATGAGGGGTAAGATGATGTTACAGCCTTTTCCATATTATGTGATGGTGTATTTTGTAACATTGGTTGTGTGGTCTTTCATACCTAGCAATTTTCCATATTGGTGATGGTGTATGCTAAAAATGAATTGAGGATTATTTATGCTTCAGCAAGTAATGGTTTATGCTTGACATAAATTGCGTCTGGTCGATAGTTTCCATGTGTATTGGTTTCCATAGAAACTAGTGTGAATAGGCTTATGATAATGTCATTGGTCTAAAAATGTTTGGTTGGATTGGGTTTGGTTGGGTCAGATAATGGTTTGGTTTTATGTGACCAAAGGTATGAAGAAGTGAAAGGCGCGTTGCTCTTTCATTGACAAGGACTATAATGATAGCATAGATAAGGCTTGTGGAAACAAAAGCCCCATTCATGCATTACGTCATTGACCATTGTTTGTGTTAGAGAAGCAATCAAAACACTTGACATTAAGTGAGCTTGAAATCCCTTGAGTATGTTGGGGTAATAAGTGATGTGATATGTGAGGCTAGGGTAACCCTTTTTAGCAAGGATAACTTTGCCCCTTTTATAGGTGACCCTGAGAATGACTATAGACAAGTCCATGACTTAATAGTTTGTCAGTCAATTTTTTTTTATTTTTTTTTTTTTTGGTAGACTGATCAATGCGGGAAGTCTACATGGGGATGTCGTTTTGTTTTGTTGTCATATGTGAAGCTGATCAATGCGGGAAGCTTCTAAGAGAATGTTGTTTGTAGCAAGATTTGGGCATAGCCATCCTTCGAGGGAGTGGTCTATATTTTTGCTTTATATAGTCTTTGAATAGATGTCCTTCAAGGGAGCAGTCTATTAGCTACAGCAATGATGATGTAGCTGTCCTTCGAGGGAGCAGTCTACATTTAGAGTTTATGACCTTTGAATAGGCATCCCAATTTTTATATGTTTTTGTTGACTAAAGTTTTGGTCATGGACTTGACTATCAAGGTTTAGAGGGTTTCCCTTTTATTAGGACAAAGCATTCATGCTTGACAAAAGGGTTGTCTAATTTTTGTAGGGTTGAGGGTTGAAAGGAATTGGTATGAGGATGATGGGAGGTTGCTCAAGGGACGAGCTCAAGTTAAACGTCAAGTGAATAATTACTTGACTAACAATAGATTGGTCAAAGATGTAAGGCATTAAGGGGCTTATGTTCTAGTCGGCCTTTGAAAGAAGATAGACAATAAGTACCCGATCGATGCTTGTGTGTCATGATGTAAGGTCCTAGTCAATTAGGAGAAAACTTGCCCCGTTTGCTTCGTTCCAAAATGGTCACATGTTGGTTGATGTTGAACATGAAGTTTGTTGATATGTTGTTGGCATGTTTTGGTCGATGTTGGACATGAAGTTGGTTACGATGTGGTTGGCATTTGGTGCAATGCTGAACATAGTTGTTGCAGTCTTGGTGAATAGTGGGCCAATAATAGCCCAAGTGGAGGATGTGCTTGGCAAATGAGTTGCCGCTAAAATTTCCACCACAAATCTTGTCATGGACTTGTTTGATGACGTGGGATGTTTCAGTGGTTGTTAGGCATTGGATAAGGAGGCTGTCGAGACCTCGCTTGTAAAGAAGTCCCCCTAGCATGGTGTAGCGAGCAGTGTTCTTGATAAAAGCTCACCGTCTATTGCTAGAGAGTTTGGGAGGGATGATGGAATATGTTAAGTAGTCCACAAGTCGCTTATACCAAGCATCATGTGGACTAGAGTGGTTAGGAGGAATTTTCCCCAGAGATGATGGTCGAGACATGTCCAAGATAGAAATCTTGGGTTGTGTTGGTTGAGAGGTCTTGACGAATAATGGATACGTCAAAGGTGTAGAAGTCTGGTCTGTTTCTTATTCTTCATAGTTTGGGGCCTGGTGGCCACATTAATTGTGTTGATTTCAAATAAAGGTGGTGTAGGGACCATAGTCTTGTGTGGGGATCCCAATTTAGGTGAAGAGATTTTTGAGGCATGTGATGGTGTCAGTAGTTGGTCAAAAATGTGGTCAGAAGAAGCCTCAATGTGAGGGGTGCCTTTTTCCAGAGGTTGACGGATGATAGCCTTAAGGGCACAATAACGCTCAGTGTCATGCCCTAGTGTGTGATGATACCAGCATATTTTAGTGTCATCAAACCAAGGTGGTTTTGGTTTGAGAGGTTGGTAAGGCTTGATAGGCGAGAGGACGATGCTAAATGACTGCAACAATCAACATAACATCAAAGCATAAAAACCCTTTAATGGGTCTACGCTCTTTGTTACAATAAAGCTTGACAATTTCTATTTAGGAGTTGTTTGGAGGGTTTGGCGTGTCAGCTTTTTAGTTGGCGGTATGGCCACATGTATAGACGGCATGTTTTTGTTGAGAGGCGATGGATTAGGGAGCACTCCTTTAAAAGTGGAAGGATGTGGACCCAAAATTGAAGGTAATGATGAAGGTGGGGGAGAAGTTCTCTGATGTTGTTTAGTAGCCTTCTTTGATATG
Source organism: Torreya grandis (assembly GCA_037957365.1). NCBI lineage: Eukaryota > Viridiplantae > Streptophyta > Pinopsida > Cupressales > Taxaceae > Torreya > Torreya grandis. Next base: position 305,824 of record JARHVA010002084.1, on the reverse strand, counting down.
GGATGAGGACCACTATTGTGTGGGGTGACATTCAAGTCTACCTTCACTTGTGGGTGAGTGAGGGTTGATATAGGGTGAACACCAAGAGATTTAATCTGTTTTGGCATAGTAGACGTCTGTGAAGGTTTCAGTGATGTCATGTGAGGCTTTATAGTTGGTCGTTTAAAGGATTTAGGTGAGGTGATAAGTTCTTTTCTTGATGGAGAAGGGATTAGAGATTTTGGCTCTCCAGTTGGATAGAGTGCAGGAATGGTCATGGCTTCTGCGTGTGGTCTAGGAGTGGGGAACGTATGATCCCCCATTGACGATAAGAAGGATGAGGGTGAGGCAGCCAGTGTTGGTGCCATCAAAGCATTCTTTAATATAAGAGAGGTTGATGGAGGACTAATAAGAGAATAAGGTTCTTCCACCTATGAAGGATAAATAGGAGAAGAAGGCTCTTCTACCTGTGTTGGACAAATAGGAGAAGAAGGCTCTTCCACCTGTGATGGACAAATAGGAGAAGAAGGCTCTTCTACCTATGATGGAAAAATAGGTTGACTAACCTCTTCAGACTATGGGAGAGGTTGGTTAGGCATAAAAGGAGAGACCGTGTTGATCGTGCATATATTACGCTATTGGGAGTCATCGGCCATGGTCTGCACATTGTTTTGACTAGGGGGATGGTTAGGGAAAGGTTGTCTAAAGATGTCTAAGTTTTGGTTGGCCAGAGCATTTGGGTTATCCAAAACAAGATCCCCCTTGTCTAGCATGTCCTAGATAATGTTTTTGAAGGTTTTACAGTTGTCTGTGTCATGGCCTTTGACACGATGATAGTTGCAAAAGTCATTTTCCCTGTACCAGGCAGGAATGGCTTTTGAGGGGTCGAATTGAGGTGGTCAAATTTGAGGGAGATTAAGGACCCCCTACTTGACGATTTTATCCAACACGAAGGTGTATGACTCTCTAATTGGAGTGTATTGACATTGTATGTATCATCATTGAAATTGTTTATTGATGTATTTTGATGTGGAAGGTTGAGATTGGTTAGTTGTGGTTGAGGATGAGGATGGTTTAATGACTACAGAATTTGCCACTTCTTTAGACTTGGAGTGGGAAGAAGAAGGTTTGGAAAAAGAAGGGTCATTGGATTTTGTGTTGGTATGCAATTTGACCTTGTCTTCTTCGACAGCACGAAGTTCAAGCTTCCTAGCCATGGTGAAAGCTTCATCAAATGTGCAGAATGTTTGGACCTGCAGAGTAGATGAGATGTCTTTGGCACACACTCTAGAGAAGAGCTCAATGAGCTCTGGTTGAGGTAAGGAAAAGGAGAGTTGGTTGATTAAGCATCTCCAACAGGCGACAAAATCAGCTATTGATTCATCGTCGAATTGTCTGATAGAATATAGGTCCGTGATGGAGACCTTTTTGGTGATGTTGATCAAAAAGTGGTCGAGAAATAGTTGGGCTAGTTGAGTGAAAGAAAAGAGGGAATGACTGGGAATAGAACTATACCAGTCAAGGGTGGCTCCTGAAAGTGACATGGAGAATGTGCAGAGTAATAACGCATCGTCATGTGCTATAAGATAACAAGCATGTCAAAACGCTCGTAGATGTTGTTGTGGGTCCTCTTTACTCTGAAAGTGAGTAAATTTAAGGAGTTCCCACTGGTTAGGATATGGTCGAATGGGTACTGAAGGGTGAATGGGTTCACTACAGACCTGTTCATATGAAAGAACATTGCTTGAACTAGAGATGGATGTCTCAAGGTTAGACATCTTGTCCATCAGCATATTAATGAGATTAGCTAATGGATTGGCAGGTGGGGCACCCCCTAGGTTATAAGGTACCTAAAAGGTGGTTGGAGGGGCGTATGACATAGTTGGTTGCATTTGTGTAGGCACAACATATGGGTAACTAGTCATAGAGATGGATGTTGAAGTCAAGGGTGGTTGTGCCATGAAATTAGAGGACACAAGTTGACTAGATACCACTAGAGGTGGTTGAATGGTGGCACTGGTAAAAGGATAGGTAGTCACTCCCGCATGTATGGGTGCAAGAGTGGGTGAGGTTGAGACAATCAAGTTCTGGTATGGTGTAGAACTTGGTTGAATTGTGTGTGGTTGAGGGGGTAATGACACCCCGATGGAGGTAGGTCCAAAAATAGATGGAGAGGCCAAACTTTGCATATTGGCCATGGTCGAGTGACTAGTCAAGACAATAGCCTGAGTTATGATAGGTTGGGTAGCGGATGATGTCGATGTCATTGCCACTTCACCTGAAAGGTCTCACATTTAGTTTCTTGCAAGATAGTTTTGGAGAGCCTTGACGTTGTGGTCAAGGAGCCTCTCAAAGTTTTGGTCCCCTTTGGGAACAATTGGATGTTGGTCAGGGGTAGGCTGGATAGAAGTATGCTCAATGTCTGAAGTATACTCCATTTAGGGATTTGATATGAAAGGTGAAGGCAGAAGTGGTTGTTGCCTTGCTTGGTCAACAAGAGTTTTGGTTTGACTACGTGTCAAAACCATCCAAGGCAACATAATACGTCCTTACTAGCTCAAACAACCAGATAAAAATAGAAAAGTGGATGAAGACAAGCAGACCCTAAACGTTAAATTCCTAAGATTAAATTTTTAGAGTTATGTTGGCTTATGCCTTAGAAGAGTGTGTTTGGGAAGTTGGCTTTTAGAACGGGTCCTAGAAGAAGTAGTCTAAGGTTGGTTTTGGGTTAGTTTTGGTGCTCAAGGTCTGTATTAGGTTCCGTACGTGGCCTGGTGCTAAGGAACAAGCTCCCCTCACTTCACGAGCCTAGAAATAAGCTGGGTCACTTAGCTAGTATATACTTTCCCTAGAGTTTATACTCTGCCAGAGAACAGAGTGGGCTCTCCCCTTGGTAGTGAAGTCCAAGTAGGCTTGTCAGGAAGGGTAAGGTATCTGCTAGGTGATGAAATCCTAGTCAGGCCTTGTCTCAAGTATGTTTAGATGTTTGATTGTGAAAGTGGTCTGGTCGTGTAACATAAGTGCACTACGATTTATTCATAATGCTTTTTAAGTTACTAGGTGAGCTAAAAATGCATGCAAGCAGAAATGAAATGCAAAAGATTTTTAAGCCCAAATTGAAATGTGTGTTCGGATGCAGACAAGTAGAGAAAAGGTTAAGAGTATGAACTTCACTACTCTAGATGTAGGTAAGAAGGACAAGAAGAAAAAGAAAGATTTTTTTTAACTGGTGCTTATGGTTTTGTTTCAAGATAAAAGGGATAGAAGAAAAGGTATGCAAGAAGAGATCTAATGCACCTATATGAATGTTTGCTTTAGAAAAAAAATGATGAACCCAAGGAAAAGTCTAGGGGTCCCACCGGGCGTGCCAGAATGTTTCTAACTATTTTTGCTTTTTCACATTCAAAAGGAATAAGAAACTAGAGTAATGGTCAGGGGTTAGATGATACCCAAATGAAGTTTTGCGCACCATATCCAGATGACTGAAGGAGATCCTCTTTAGCTATGGAAGATGACACCTAAAAATAATAAAGACTTGAACAAGGAAACTGTTAGATAGATAGGTAGTGGACTGCCAAGCAAAGCTTGATCCCAGAAGTGCAAAGACTTCCTGGAGGGGTGACAGTCCACTTAGTTGATAAAGAGAATGTTACTAGAAAGAGAAATGGTGAAAGACTAAACAAATAAAATAAAGATAATGCATACCTATATTTTGTAATCTATCTTACACAGTCACCGACATCGGTAGTTCTGTTGGCATCGATTCGTCAAGGTTGTCGGCGTCAGTTAGTCTGCCGATGTCGGTAGGGGCAATGGGCTTGGAGGTCAACATCGATGGGTGCAACAGGGCTTTGGATGAGTCTTAGGTCTGTCTGTGGTCAGTAGAATGGTTTTGGGATGTCTGTGGGAGTTTAACATTTTGTAATGGGTTTGCAGGGTAGAGAGTGTGGCCTGAAAGAGGGACCAAATAGAGGACAGGGGTGAAAGGGAGATAAGGATGAGGGAAGGCTTTTTAGCCTCTCTGAGAAGAACCAGTTGGGTTGTGTCAATAGTGCTTGGAAATGGGAAATGGACTGATTACTAAATGGATTTAAAAGAATACTGAAATATCAAATAGCAAAAATACTTAGCTCTTGTAGAGAACCAGAAGTACAGGAGGTCTATTTCTGATATGGCAGATGTGAGAGACTTCGTGCAACCTTCAATCTGGTGTGGAGTGACTGATGCAGAGCTTCTGAGCTTGGAGAGTGTTGTTGTGATGCTAATACCCGTAATGAATTGAGGAGCAAGAGAGCTTGGAGTCTGGAGCAAGAGAATTCACGTTCACTTTGGGGGTGACAAAAGAAGCTAAAATTTAGTTTTAAAGGAATCAACGTCGGCGATACCATCAGCGTCGACTGATTATTGACAAACGTCGGTGGCTAAAAAATGGGAAAAGAGGCTATTTTTATCCTTTTGCCCATTCTTCCAACTGCCAGGTCTAATTGTCATTATAAAATGGTCTATAGGCAGATTAAATGAGCATGAGAGGTTAATGGGAGAGTGGAAATGGGGTTTAAGTAATTAAGACTTGGCATGGGGTGATGGAAGTATCCAAGGAGAGGTATCCAAGGTGGGGTGAGGTGTCATGGGTGATGTGTCAAAGGGGGTGTTATTAATTTAAAATAGTTAATTTATTTTAAATTAATAAGTGTGTGGGTTAGGAATGCTTAGAAGTGGACCAAGGGGACCAAGGGGGAGTCGACGAAGGAGTAGACACAATCTCGGTGTCTACACCATGGCCACCTTAGGTATCCCCAATTTCCATTCCATACCTTTATCTTTAATTTTTGAGTCTTTTAGATAAGGTCACATTATAGGATAATGCCACACTATGATCATATTTACCTAATGCATACTTGTCCCAATATAACTTGCAAAAGATTTTAAAATTTTTACATTGTTAATAGCCTCTTTTATGACCATTGGTCTCTCTATGTCAACCACATTTCATGCCAATAAGCCTTCAATTATAATTCAAGACATCTATATAATCAAGGGTCCTAATAATAACTAATCCCTAATTCTCTATCATTACAAAAGCCACACAAAAGTTATATTTGATTCACTATTGCATAATTATTGATTTATTTGTGAATTGTAAAGTTTAGTATATCATTCATTTACTTGTGTCAAGGGTACTCATAGGTTAAATAACATCTAATGTTTCATTCATGATTACACATACACATTTATGAGGGAGAACTACATCAGAATGAGGCTCATTTGGGTGATGTAGGCAACACTCAATTACAATGGGTTTTTGAGACCAACTAGACTATCATCACTGACCCACTTTTATTCCCTTTTCTATTTAATTTATATCTAGTCATGTTTAGGAATATAGTTTGATAATTATAGTCCTTTCATGAAACATAACAACATATTAAAATCTACAGTCAACCTTTAGAAGTAATTAAACATGCTTAGATCTAAAAATCAATAATAGTAGTCAGACAAGGCTGCAATACGCCCCTGTCCACCTCTCATGAAAATGTCTCAGTAGACTTCCAATTACTATGTTTTATATAACTATGTTTGCAAGTTTTTCTATATACTTGGCACTTATAGAATGTTCACACAATCTTATCTATTATTATTTTCAGGGGCACTCTCTAACCCTAGCTTAATTTAATATTTTTAACAAATTCTTTGTTTTAGTAAATTATGTAGTTTACTATAGTTTATTGTATTTTCATATCAAATCAATATATATCAACATTCGTAATTCAATAATTTAATTTAATTAGTTCAATAAATCTTAAATTAAAAGGATTAAACACATTATAATTGCTTCTTCATAGCATAATGTATTGATGTACATGAATTAAGTAGTAGATATAATGGATAAGGGGGTAATTAACTATTTTTTGCTAATTTATTCTTGAGGAAAACATTATTAGCTTTATGCTGATGAAACTTGCTTGTGGATTGTAATTCAAGACAATGACTAATAAGAGATGAATAAAATTCAAAAAATATATCTCTTCCATAATGTCAAAACCCTTTTTTGGGGTGAAGAGGCCAAGGAAATACATGCATCTATCACATTATTATTGTTTGATCCAAGATCTCAATCCTAGGTTTACCTATTGGGCTAGATATACTGAGGAATTTATAGGAAATTTTGGGGAACTTACATCCTCTCATTTTAGGATTATTGTTGAGACAAACCAAGGCACGATTTGTAGGTATTGGGATCAATACATAGGATAATTAGAATAAATTTCCAAGAGATGAAATGCTACCACCAAAGGTCTGATATCATCTTTCTCATTGACTCACATATATTCTACACTTTTAGCCAACCAATTGTGACATATTAGGATTCAAATCCCTACTTTGTTTCACTTCACAAATTTAAAGAAAGGGAAAGAGCACTTGTTCACAAATAAACATCAAAAGAGAGAGAGAGAGAGAGAGAGAGAGAGAGAGAGAGAGAGAGAGAGAGAGAGAGAGAGAGAGAGAGGCAAAAATAAAGCCTTTTGAATAAAGGGCCAATACCAATGTTTCTAAGACTAAAATGTGCGTAACTACAATTTCACTACTGTATGCTAAGTTTCATGATAGCTCAGGCTCTAGTCACATAGGGAGAAGGTCTGAGGAAAAATGGTAAATGCTTAATTCTAAGATTCCTTTCATGAATGAACTATAAACAAGTTTATAGTTAATTACACACATATCCTTACATATTTCACATAAAATTAAGAGATCAAATAACTTAACTAAAATAGAAAGAAACACATCCTATTTAATGCATGAACTTTGTATAAATGCACATATTATAGTCCTCTAGCATTAATATCAATTCATTAAAATAAAAAGAAAGTGGAAGACATCCAAACATTTACACAAAAAAATCAATTTTCTATTAATCTTATAGTGTTTATTTGAAAATAGAGTTGAACATTTTAAAATATTATTACATAGCCATATATATAAAATAAGAATGGGGCTTGTCTCCTACTAGCACGAGTCCCAACTCTCAACTCTCATGGCCTCAAATGGTTGTAACATAATTATATCAAAAGATTCCTATTCCTAGAATAAAAAGAGAAGATTTCCTAAGGCCCACTAAGATATATTCAATAGAAGTTTGGAGGTATGATACTTCTTAAATGCTTTGGTATGCCTTTTTGAGTCACCAATGATTGATCAATGATATTGGCCTCACGATCAAGATTTTTTACATTCACAAGTGGCTCCTAGAAGATGATCTTTACCTGAGTCAATAATTTCTCATGATCCTTGAGAAGGGCCTCCAAGGAGACATTTAGCTCTTGGACCTAGTTGATGCTTACCATGGATTGTGTGGCTAATCCCAAGATGTATTTAATTCTTATCTTGTTGGATTTGGCCACCTTTCTCTTCATGATCTCATCAAAGTGCACAAAGTGGACCCTAAATTCATCCCTCCCTAATAGGGTGCCATCAAGTTGGAAGATCACTGAAATGTTGACATTATAGAAATAAGTAAGGATTGGTTCCTTACTTTTATCTAGTGGCTTGAGGGCCACTTTGTCCATGTTCAACTAATCCTTAATTGACATTCTCATGGACCCTAAAAAGGTCAGGTACAAGTTCAAGTCTAAAGGGGCATCAATTTTAATTTTGGGAACATCCCCTTATTGATGACAATAACCAACTTCTTACACTCATTATCCACCGAAATAATATTTTCTTAATATATTTGCATCTTTTGGAGGATCTCTTTGATTTAGAGAGGGATCTAATCACTTCCCCAAAGATGATGAATATTTGGGTGAGATCTACCTCCACTTTTCCAACTAAGCATATGGGGAAATTTCTTCTTACCATAGACTCTAATACTCTTACCTGCTCCTAGAAATCCTCCATCATTTTCTCCATGTGGTCATTCATTGGCCATATCACTAAGATTGAATATTTTTCTACCCTCTCTTCTCCACTTGAAATTATTACATTGGTGAGGTAAAATAGATCTTTCTCAATCCTCCACACCATGAGGTTTCTCTCTTGAGTGAAAATCTATGTGAACACCCTCTTCATATTCCCAGATGCTCTTTTGAACTACCATTGGATGTTTAGGTCCCCATGATATACCATCACTAAACATTATGTACCCAAAGGCTCAATGAAATTGACCCAACTTGGTCCAACCATTGTACCCAAAGTGGTGGAAGGTATAACATGAGGAGTGGTGCGAGCTGAACTAGAATGTGGAGAAAAGACTGAAGGATGTAAGAGTGAAGGAGGCACTAAGAATGGAAAGGAGGATGGAGAGGGAAGTGAGAAGAAGGATGTAGGAGGGGCATGGGGGAAAATGGAATAACCACAAATGATGAGGCCCAAAGAAACATGTGGGACTACAACTTCTTAGGGGTCATAGAGATCTGAGGGCCAATAGCACCTAAGAGTTAAGTGTTCATGATGAATAATTAATTTGGTTGGTTAAATCCAATTATTTGAGGACATAGGGTGATAGAGAAGGATAACTAGGGAGTTATGAGAAGATTGAGATAAAAATAAGGTTGAGAGGGGGTTACCTTTTATTTCCTCTTAGGTCTCCTAGTTGGATCAGTTACATCCATAGTCATGGTTGTAGCAGGGACCTAAATTGAGAGCATGACTAAAGTTACCCTCTTCATCAAATTAGGCATCATGATTGGATCATCTTGCACTTTAATAGACTAAGGATCCATGGTGTTAATTGTTTTTAGATCTATAGACACTTCATTTTAACCACTTACGTGTCTAAAATGTGTTCAGATTAAATTTTTGCAACACACACAAATTTAAATGGAAATCTCTAAATTACACCTAATTTACCTACACAACTATCATTTTGACCCAAATTCATAAATGATACATCTTTTATTATTGTAGTCGATCATATTTCATCATTTATATTATCTAGTACATCCTAAATTAAATCAACCCTTTACAAGTGTTTTCACAAGATAATTAAGTGAATACTTGATTGACAAATAGAAACATTGAAAAAATCACCATTCTTCTAATGTTTTGATAAATACCACTTAATCAAACCTAATTATTCCTCTAATAGGAAAATCCATGGATTTGAATTATCATATTTTTCTAAATTCAAAATTGGAATATTGCCTCACCCAAGATGACATCATCAAAGAAAGTATGCAAGAAAATAAAGGTTATGACATGTCTTTAAATTAACTTACACACTCAATACAAGGTCTTACACACCTCTTACACACTCAAGAGGACTAATGACTACACTTTTCTTCCAATGTACCTTCCATAATCCAAAAAGACCTTAAATTGCCTCTCTTACACACTCTATGTGTAGTCATGGATTTGAGGATTGATCCTCAAACCTCCATGTTAATATGAGATGAATGGACCATATTTATTTATTAAATATATAAATATAACCTTCACACCTCTCATTTTATTAATCTGCCTAATTAAAACTTACTCTATTGGATTATTTCAATAAGTTGCATCAACTCTCTCATGCCAAGCCAAAGCTAAATCATGTGTAGACAAGGAGAGATGTTATTAATGTGATGATTCATGCATTAAAAAATACTTCTACATATACAATCCGAACTCACAATCATTAGACCAATATTCAAATGAATCTTCAATGGAGGTAAAAATCATGGTCATTTATCTTCCAATTTTCGTTTCATTTTTATAGTCCATAGCTCAACCTAGGAATTAGGCATGATAAGTTATGTCTTTAAGTTATTTTTGATTTTATTCACTAATAATTGACTTATCTCTCTTGGATTCCTAATCCATATAATGGTGTGCCTATTGAGACCCCTTGAAGGATTGGACTCATCCCACAACCTCTTCTAGACCATTTTCTTTCTTCTAATTGCCAAGATTAGCCTTCCAAATAAGCTAATTCTCTCTTTTTAATTCCAAAATCTATTAAAGTTTGTTCCAAGATGAGAAAATAATTCATGACTATGTAATGGTGAATTTGGCAAGTTCATCAATGAAATCATTAAAGAAAATAGAAAAAACTCCAAAATTATGAAATTGAAACCTTCATCAGCAAAATCACTCCTAGCAGTAGTGAAATAATGATTACACTTTTTATGTTGTGTTCTTCTATAAATTTGTAAACTTAGAGGAGGTAGCAATGAAATTATTCTAATTAATTATGAAATCATTTCTTCATTATTTTTTGTTCTAATGGTTTTCTACATAATTACAAAATTGTAGCCATTATTAGCAAAATTACAACTAACAGTAGTGAAATTATGAAACTTAGTAGTGAAATCACTCCAATGTATTCTCTATTTCTCTAAGCATAGGTCCCATTGATGAAATCATGTAAATCATTGGTGAAATCATTAAAATCATTAGAAAATCATCAAAATTACCATCAAAATCATGTAGACAATTGGAAAAATAATTTAGTCAATCGGTGATCATCAGCAAAATTATTTTTTTAATATTCTATTTTTTGTGTGTAAGTATAGTGGTGAAATTGGAGATATTAGTAGCAAAATTGGTTTGCATAATTCTAAAATTGTTTTTTGAAAAGGATAAGACTTAAACAAAACCAAATTTTAAGCTCTTTTTTAACTCAAACGCACATTTATCAAACTTCTAATCTTTTGTGTTACAAGACCTTGGCCAAAGACTGATATTTTAACTCAAACATATTACTTCTACTTCACATTTTGATTTGGACATTAAAATAATTCACACATCAATTTAGGTTATAACAAAACTTGTTCATTTTTAGATTTATTTACTTTCTTGAAACTTTTTTGTTTCTTGATCATCTCATGGGGCTCTTTTTGCATGTATGCTCTGCCCTTTTTTGGGTGATTTAGAAACATAGAAGTTCATATTTACATTTACCCTATTTTTCATTTGACTTTGTGGGGTGTATTTCACCACCTTCCTGTAAGTATTTAAGGGTGCATTGACCTAGGAAGTGACATCCTAGCATTGTACCAAACCTCACTTATCTGATGGGGATATAAATTGAGGAATGTTGTCATCATGAAGACCTAGCTTTGTGATTGCACAAATGCATGTGAGGAAAGTAACTCAGGGAGTTCTTTCCAATATCCTAGGTCAATATGTGGTACCCTCAAAAATATCAATCTTGGAAACAAGATTGAACTTCTTCATTGATGAATTTATGCCCACCTACTGTGGTATATAGGGAGCATCTAGATAGCCCAAGTAAAATTATAAGCAAACCCCAAACTTGGTAACACTTCATTGAAACCTTTACATCTAATGTGGTTCATGAAGGGATAATATGCTATCAAAAATGGCTTGATCTTGGATTCTTACTTGTCCAAACCATGTCATTAGGCTACCTAATTTGAGCTAAAAGTCTTGTCCTAATCCAAATTGCCATTTCAAACTAAGTCCAAAATTATAATCTTCTTATCCATGTTGTGTTATTATGCCATTCAATTTCCAATTCTAAACCAACCTTCATTTCAAGTTCAAATTGATTTCAAATTATAAGACCAAATCCAATGATAGTGTGATTGTGCCAAGACAAATTATTTTTGGGAGTTAAGAAGTTTTACAACCTAGTTCAAATCTTGATTTACCATCTTCAACCAAGACCATTATTGTGTCAACCTTTACATATTCTAAAAGTTTCTAAAGTGTCTCAAATACGCTAAGTTTCCTTTATTAATTCACAAATTCAAGTTTCCACGATCAAGACCTTTTCAAAACAAGACCAAGTGTAAAACATTTCCTAAAAGTCAAAACATTTACATTGATTTACCTTTGATTGGTGTATTCTTGATCAACATTTACCTTAACATAGGCAAAATATCCTACCTCAAGCCAATTGCCAAGTGATATTCCAAGTTAAGGTCATGTACCAAGTCAAGACATAGTTTAAGGCAATCAAGGCCTTTTTAAGATGATGAATATAAACTTAGACATGCCTAAGTACATGCATAATGGGTCTATTTAAAACCCCTCATTTGATGATGAGATAGTTTACAATCCTTATGGGTATAATCAATACATAGAAGATGAATAAAATCAACAATACCTTTCTCATGCACCATCCAATGTTGAAATTGAACAACATAACCCATACCTTTTGTTTCACCTAATATTAAACCAAACCAATATCAACCATACCTTTCACATGTACCATTTTATACTGAACATTGACTTAATTTAACTTACCTTGGCAATGCACCATCAAGTGATGAATATCGACAAGATTAATTTAATAGTCAACTATTTGACAACAAAGATGAGCATCTTATTAGATTGTTGGAGATGGGTGTAAAGTTTCTCCTTAGTTTTCTCATAGAATACTTGTGATATTTGGTTAAAACACCTAAATAAACACCTCTTATAGTAATAAATAACCAAGTTGCCTCTAGCCAAGACCAAACTTTTAATCAATCCCTAGTTTTGTTGGATAAAGGAAAGGGTCAATTAATTGACCCTCCCACACAAACCCAACATATTACTTTACAAATAAAACAAGATAATCTTGTTATGGATACTTTAGTTAAATTCATGGCCTTATTAAGACTTCAAAATCCCACATTATTGGAGTGAAGTCCTCCAATAGATAAACACTTGGATTTTTATACCTATCTCTTATATAATCCAAACCCATTTTCCTCTAAAACATTAGTTGTGGATATGTTTATCACACCCATAGTTGATACGAATCTCGAAACCAATCTAGATTCAATTTTCCTTGTAGATTATACCAAACATGTGGTAGATAGCTCTCAAGTAACATATTTCAACCCACATCAAGTACCATCCAACATGAAATAAAACATCATTCCATACTCTCTATGACCTCTTCCTTCTAATATTTTGATTGCCTTACAACAACAAATTGCAAACCCATATGATTCATAACAACACATTACAAATGCCCCACTTAAATAAGTGGAAAATAATACCCCACCACAACAGGTGGTGACCAATGTTCCATTACAACAAATACTAATCAATCCCCAACCAACATTGTCTAACCAACATCGTGTTTCTATTAATCAATCATTTATCACTTTTACTCAACAATTTTGTTGATAACTTCGATGACTTTTCTAAGAGGTTCATATAGCACTTATCTTTCAATGTCAAACACAAGATTATTATAGTTGACCTATATCAAAAAATACAAAGAAGAGGAGAAATCTATGTTGATTATTTACAATGGTGGTACTCCTTAGCCAGCTAAATTCCACATAATCTCCCTAACAAACAATTCGCTACAATGTTTAATGCCAATCTACAGTTTGATGTTACTCATAACCTCAATTTTATTTTTGCCTATACATTTGAAGAAGTTATTGCTAGGGGAATATAGACTAAACAAGCCCTAATCAATAGATTGATAGTCAAGCTTTACTCTTAGAACCAAACCCAGAACAAAGCTCAAGCACAAGCTCCTATGTAAGCACAAGCAAGTACATCATAAAAGCCTAAACCATTCAATAAAAATATAAATGTTTTGGGAGATGGGGCAAATGAATCACATCATGTGAAAATAGTGAAACCACCATCTATTTAAGCAAACCCTCCTACTCAACCTCTTTATTTGTAAAGGACATCTCTAAGAAGAGGTAACTATCATAACATATTTTTCACCAATCTCAGTGAGCCCGTTGAAAAGGTTTTCTAAAAGCTAGTTTATACCAACATGATCATTTAGTTAGTACCAAAACCATTTCCAAAAAACTAGCCTAAACCTGATTGGTATAATGAGAATGATTTGTGTGACTATCATCAGGTAAAAGGCCATTTTGTTCATAAATGTGTGTAGTTTCATCATATTATTAAAGATTTGATTAAAAGTAGAGAGATAACATTGGATAATGTGGATAAAACATCTAATCAATATTTGGGTATTTATCAGACCACCTTTTTGTAACATAATTCCAATAATAATCAGAATCAAAATAGACCTCCTCTTTAGAAATAAAACCAACAATAGCAAAATTGAAATCAAGGCCAAGATACACATTCCAATCAAGTCAATTATAAAAGTGTCCCTTCTGACTATAATATTATAGGTCACATCACTAGTGGACACATTTATACCATTAAGATCAATCCTAAGACAATTGCCAATAATACCCAAAGATCTTTGCCATCCATTCTCAAACCTCCACCTCTTTTTTCTAGTAATCCTCCTTTGGCTCATCATGGCCCAAATGCCAATCAACAACCAAGAGTTACCATTTTAGGGATTCATTCCCCTTCTAATTATAGTAATCCTCCATCAAGTTAAGGTCTTTCAATCAAAACTCGATGCTCAAATATTACCATTCAATATCCTACACCTTATTCCTCAAAAAATCCCATTTAAGGTCCTCTGGTTCAAAAGACTAATCCAATTACTCCTATTAAGGACAAGCCTTATGATATTTTGGAAAAAATATAAAATAAACCTATGCAAATTTCTATTTTAGATCTTTTGTGTACATCAAATGTCCAAAAAAACATATTGAATGAACTTTTAAGTCAATCCAAAGTTTTGAGTGACATTCTACCTCATAAATTCCAAATAGTTATGAGTCATTTGGATTCACTCCAATAACTCACCTTTGATCAAAATAATATGTCATACCTTGGACCTTTTCACAACAACTTGCTTTACATAGAAGTAATCATTCCCTAACATAAGGTCAAAAGAGTCCTCATAGAAAATGGCTTGGGGCTAAATATTATAACTTTGAAGTTGGTCAAACATTTATGCTACATAAAAGCATATCTTTAGCCAGATACCAGGACTATCAAAGCTTATGATAATGAGGAATGGGAATCTCAAGGTACCATTTATTTACCTATTATCATTAGGCCTCTAACCCACAATAATTTTTTCCTTGTTCTTGATTTAGAACTATCATATAACCTGATCTTTGGGTGACTATGGATTCATGAAGTGCGCATTGTACCTTCTACTCTTCATCAGTGCATCAAGTTTCCCCATTTTGGGTTAGAATTCACTATTCTTGGTGACACTTAGCCATATCAATTCTTTAAACATTTGGAAGAAGCATATGTAAGCTACAACTATCACTTCGACATAGAACCTATCCCCAAGAAGGACAAGGATATAGTTGATCAGCCACCTGAATATAATTATGTGGATCCAAGTACCCTTGCCTCCACTTCATCTACATTGTCTATTATAATAGCTCATCATTTTAGTGTTCAAGATAAAAACCTTTTGGAATACAAAATTGACAATGCATTTCATATAGTCAAATTGCCTGAGATGCCTAAATCATATGGTAGGCATAAAGTGAAAACTCCTAAAATGGAAAGGCACAATAAGGATAATTCTCATCAAAAAGTGCCTATGGTTTTCCTCAAAACCACTTTACAAGATCAAGAATAAATCAAAGATGTTGATGACTTATGAATATACAATGATGATTTTACCCCCTACTACCAAAGCACAAAGTATCCTATCCAAAACAAGAAAATGGATAATCAAGCCTACAAAGGCAAAGGCATGGGGGAAAAATAGTAAGGACTTATTGAACTAGTATCAATTACCAAACATAAAGGAACTCAAGATATTGGATAAAAATTTCTTGGAGGTGACCCCATAGATCTTGAGAGTGATCCTAATTTATCATCTAACATGGATAATATCAACAGTGATGTAGATTCATATTATAGCATCTACAATGAGTTGGTTGATACCAATTTATTTGAACCCAATATTATCTATAACATTATTTTTATGACATCATGTTCTCCTCTTTTCCTCAATCCCCAATTGATTGATTGGGACTAGAAAGATTATTACATACCATTGGATGATTTTCAAAATGATGAGGTAATATATGAATTTATGGGCCTTAGAGATAATTTGTCACTTGGTGGTAAAAATAGGATTTACCATTAAATTGGACCTTGGTGCCTATTTTGGAGAGTAGGTGAACTTCCTTGGTTGTAAACTAAAAGAAAAAAAACATTGAGGTCCCAAAGTGAAAACCTTTTTGAGGTGCTTTCAAACCAGGGTAAAAGTAAATAAAAAGACAAGTACCATGGTGAAACTTGTTTCAAGCAGCATTAGACATGGAAGTTCACCCTCTCTCAAATGAATCTTAGGCCTCTTCAAGTTTCAAAACTTTATGCAACTCAGGAATTAGTTCTGAAGATCATAAAATATTTGATCAATTAGTTCAAGATTTCCCACATGCCTTTACCAAATGGCCTTTTCTGGACCTTGGTGATGTTCGTGCAGGTTTGTTTTTCCTACTCAGATATTCCATATCATTTGGATTTTAGACATTTGTGGATAGTCTTGCTTAGGTGTGTAGTCATAAGAGTTTATGTTCCCCTGTCATATGTCATAGAAGTTATCTTACACCTCATTCATTATGGGGGTTACTCTGTTGATTAGTTATTCTTAGACTTGAGATTGACACTCTATTTTGAGGCATCCTTAACTGCCTTTCATGGAGGAGTTACAACCACTCGTATTTGTACTTGTACTTCATACAGATTATCTAATTTAAATGTATTGATTTTGAGCCATTAACTTTGTTATGTGCAAATTAGTCTTGATCTATTCGTAAGTTACAGTTGTATGTGTTTGTCTAGATTTGGCCTTCATGTAAATCATGTCTCACATTAATTCTGATGCACTTTCATAAACTAGCATATATGTGGCATCTTTGATATGGTATCAGAGCCACACTGATATCACTAGTGTTTGGTTTATTGTTGTAATTAGTTTTGAATTTGAGATTAATTCATTTTGCAATAATTTTTTTCTAGTTATTGTGGTATTTTTATTTGTTGGTTTGGTTGTGGTTTTGGTTATTTGTCAGGACAAATCTATTTTTAAGTTTACAAGGAGGTTTCTACGACTCCTTTGGAGTGTTTCTCAACTCTATAAAGGATCTCCACGGCCCTCCAAACATTTGGCAGTCTAGTAGAAAAATTAGACCACGTTTTTTGCTCTCAAGTGGATGTCTGGTGCCCCATAATCTCTATTTCAAACCTGAAATAGAGTAGAAAGGCACCTTGCCTAGTTGTAGACCCTTGGACAGAGTTTTTTTGGCTTCTACATGCAGCCTCAGATCTGTGGGAGGCATTTTTGAAGGCTCTGACTGTAAAAACGTCCCTTCAACCACGTTTTTCTACTTGGTGTCATAAAAAACTACATTTTTCCTATCTACAAGTCTTTGGTAGTTGTTCATAGCCTTCTTTGACCTCCCAACAATGTCCTAGTTCATCTTCACACTTGTATTTCTCCTTTGGCAACATCCAAAATCAGCTAAACCACCAACAAAAGAAGAAACTAGGGTTTGGGCTCTTCATTTTGGCACTTCTCTTTGGTGGGCCCACTTCAAATCCAATGTAATATTTCAAATTGACTTTTTTTGTTGTTTATTTCTCATTTGATTTATCTTTAAATTCTAAAATCAGACTTTATAATTTTTTGAATTAAGTCATTTTTGAAAAATTAGCATTTAAGTCAATTTAGAGTTTTTTAAAGCCTTATATCTTCGCTTAACAAAGATGAAGGGTGAGGCCCAGGTTGGTAGGAGGCCAATTCCCCCTCATGATCAAAACCTCTACATTATACACTCCAAGACAATTCCAATGACTAGTTGGAAGGGTAGTTAACCCCTTAGCATTAGGTGTATTTTAATCATTTAGTGCAATTTTTAAATGAAAAATGGGTTATTGATGAGAATTTGTTTTGTTAATATCTTGTAAATGATAGCTCAAAATTGAGCACCATATTTTGAAAAAGTATGTATTTTTTAATTTCCCACGTAGATAGCCTATTTGGATTATAAAAATAGCTAACTTATAAAGTGTCAAATTGGGGGTTGGGGAGGGGGGTGGCACGGGGGTGGGGGGGACTACCTGACCTAGTTTCAAGGGGGTGTATTATGGTTTGTGATTTTGCTCTAAAATTCTTTTCATTATAATCATTTGATTTCTACAACAACAAAAACACATTAATCTTAATTCTGTAATGGATCTTAGCATTGTTAATGCACTCACACCCTTCAACTACCAAGAATGGAAAAGTAAGATTACAATGGTTCTTAGGAGTAAAGGGTTGCTTTGCATAATTAAGGTAAAAATTGAGCCCACAATTGATGTATACAAGATAAAATGGTTTAATAAATGTGATGAATCCTTTGAGATGTTATGTCTTTCTGTGTCATCAGAACTCCTATTTCACATAGAGTTGGCTAAATCTCCTAAAGAAGTATGGGACACCCTAGAAAATGTGTTTGGGAAAGTCAACACCATGAGGGGTCATGAGCTTGAGATTGTGATAATTAGTCTAAACCCTAGAAAATTTGATACATTATAGGACTTCTTCACAAATCTTAAGTCACTTAGATTGTAGTTAAAAGAGTGTGGAACCAAGAAGAAATATGAGCACTTAGGTCTTTCTATGCTTGTAAAACTAGGACCTGATTACTCTATATTTGTCTCTACCTTTTATGCTTCCAAGAGAGCCATAAGAGCCAACTAAAAAATGCCACCCTTAGATGACTTCATTTTAGATTTGAGGAAGGAATAGGATAAGTTTATCCATATGGGAACCCTCAAGTCTTCAAAACCTTTAGCCCTCATTACCTAGAATGGCAAATAGAAAGCCTCTAGTAGCAAGAGATAAGAAACAGAAGAGTAAGGATCTAGAGAAGAAGAAAGAACAAAAAACCACTACAAAAACTAGCACTAAAACCTCCTCCTTCAAAGGAAAACCTAAGAGAGATAAGGTTATGTGCTCTTATTGCAAGAGGAATGGGCATGATGAGCACAAGTGTATGAAGAAATAGATAAACCACCTTACACATCTCTTCGAGAAGAACAACATAGGGGTCCATGAGTCTGTCAAACATTCTTCATCAGTTAAAGAATCATCTAAGAGAAATAAAAAATGGAAAGAGAAACCTAAGGGCAAAGCTTTAGTTACAATGGCTTTTGTATTTACTTCATCTTGGATTATAGACTCTACTACTTCACACCATATGGGTTTGTTAAAGGTTAAGTTTCTTGACTTAGAGCCCTAGAGCATGTCCTTTATCACTTTGAATGATGACACTCCAGTAGTAGTTGTATGTAGAGGGTCTATTGAAATCAAAGGTGGAACATTCACAAATATTTTAAGTGTACCTTCACTATAATCTAATCTCCTTTCACTGTATCAGATTATCCACAGAAGGCAGAGCATGAGATTCGAGTTCACACTAGATTCCATTAAGATCAAAGAGCTACATAGTGACACTATAGTTGCATTGGGGAGGGATAATCACCATTCCAAGCTATACACCTCCCATTTTTATAGAGATGTTTCTCCTACCACATTGCTTACCCATTTATATGGAGTTAGTAGGTATGGCATGAGTAGTTTGGCCATCTTAACTACTACTATCTTGAGTAGCTAAGTCAGCAGGACATGATTATCAGTCTACCTAGAGTTAAATTCTCTAAGGGACTTTTTGAGGGTTGTGCCCTTGGAAAAAATCTCAAAGAGAAATTTGACAAAGGAAAAGCTAAGAGAGCTTTAGTACCTCTTGAGTTGATTCATAGTGATGTCACAGGATAGTTTTCCCATCCTTCTTTTTGCCAGGGCCAAATACATCCTCACCTTCATCGATCAATTTTTTAGATACACATGGATCTACTTTCTTAGACAAAAGTCTAAAGTTTTTAATAATTTTTTAGACTTCAAGGCTCTTACTAAGAAGCAATCGGGAAAGTGCATCAAAATCCTTTGAACAAATAATGGCGGGGGAGTATGTCAACCATAGATTTGAGTAGTTTTGTACCTTAGAGGGGATTGATCTCCAATGCATAGTACCATACACTCCTCCATAGAATGGTGTATCAAAACACAAGAATTGGTCCTTGAAGGAGATGGTAAACTATATGATTTAATCTATATTGTTGGCTCCACAGGTTTGGGTAGCAACCATCAATTATGCATGTTACATTCAAAATTAGGTTCCTCATAAAGCTTTAGAATGCATCACTCCTTTTGAATCTTGGCATAATAGAAAACTAGAGGTTTGGTATTTTAGGGTCTTCAAATTACCAGTCATGGTGCGCATTCCCAAAAATAAATGCAAGGCTATGGAGGCTCAATCCAAACCTTGCATCTTTGTTGGGTATCTAGATAGGGTCAAGGGTTACAGACTTCTCCATTGTATGACTCATCAATTTTTCATTGAGAGAAGTGTTAGGTTTTAAGAGAGTCCTATCAACTCTTTACTAGACACTTCTTTATCTACATCAATTTCACTTAGCTTGGATGAGTAGTTTGAGGATTCAGATTATTCACATTAGGTTCCTGAGGTAGAGGCCTCTTTTTCTTATTATTTTGACAATGATTCTAGCAGTGATCAGAGTGATGGTGAGTCATCCTCGTACACTTCTAGGCATGCATCAGAGGATGAGGATTTAGCACCTAACTCACCTATGTCAGGCCCTCTTTGGGCTGGGTAGACACTTCAGAGTATAGGTACTTGGGTAAGGGATCCAGATGATGATAGACATACTTGGGCAGACTTTCAAAGTGGACCACATGCCTTATTTACTTCTAAAATTGATCCATAGACTTTTAAAGAGGCATCAAGCATACATGAGTGGGATAGAGACATAGATGAGGAATATGATTCCTTAATTAGCAATCACAGTTGGGATTTAACTTCACTTCCTAAGAGAAGGAATATGGTTCGATGTCATTGGATATATCAGACCACGTATGCTACAAATGGGTCTATTGATAAGTACAAAGTTACATTGGTAGCCAAAGGTTTTTTACAAATAGTTGACATCAACTACTCAGAGACCTTTGCACCAATAGCCAAGATGAATTCAATCATACTCACACTTGCAGTAGCCATCATACATGGTTTGAGTGTGCATCAAATGGATGTGAAGATTGCATTTCTTCATAGAGACCTTGAGGAGGAGATCTACATGGAGTAACCACCTAGATTTATTTGAGATTATTCTTTAGTGTGCAGACTTATAAAATCTATTTATAGCCTCAAATAGGGCCCTCAAGCTTAGTATGTCAAAATGCATTCCTTCCTTATTGCTTCAAGTTTTACTCAATGCCACTTAGACCCCAATGTGTAATTATTATAATAGGATGATTCATTATTGATATTAGTTTTGTATGTTGATATCCTTTTAATGATTAAGAGTTCTTTAGATATCTCAGTAGTGAAGAAAACTCTTTAGGACAGATTTTCCATGACTAACTTGGGCCTACTGTGCTACTTCCTTGGCATTGAGATCACTCAAACGGATTCAGGAATTTCACTTGCACAACATAATTACTCTCTTGATCTTTTGGCATGGTTTCACATGGTTGATTTTAAGCCATCTATGACTCCATTATTATTTGGAGTCAAGTTTGAGGCTGACTATTCCATTCAATTGGTTAATGCTACCTTGTATCAATAACTTGTTGGTAGCCTTATCTACTTGACTCACACCAGACCCAACATCTCTTATGTCATTGGTATTGTTTTGATATTCATGCAGGAGCCCCATGAGTTACACTAGAAAGCAGCTAAGAGGATCTTGAACTACATTAAGGGTTCACACAGGTATGGGATACACTATAGGGTTGGTTCATATTTGACTTGGTCAGCTACACAGACTCAGATTGGGTTGGTAACACTGAGTGTCATAATTTCACTTCAAGTTACAATTTCTCATTGGGTTTAGGCCCCATCAATTGGTAGAGAAAGAAGCAAAATGTTATTACTCTATTTTCTACAGAGGTAGAGTATAAGGGAGTTGTTAATGCAACTACTAAGGCTATTTAGCTTCATGGGATTCTTATTGAGCTTGGTATCTAGATCAGGCGGCCTACAATCATATTTTTTAATAACCAAAGCATCATTCAAATCAATAGGAATTTGTTCCTTCATCAAAGGACCAAACGCATAGATATTCACATGAACTTCATTCAAGATCTAATTCATGAGAAAGTCATCAACTTAGTATTTTTCTAGTCTTTAGAGTAGGTTGTTGATATCTTCACCTATCCCTTTATTGAGAGTAAGTTCATTCACCTATGAGTTCTTCTTAGGGTGCAGTCCACTTTGGCAGCTTCATCATCTTCAAGGAGCCTTCTAACCTCTTCACTTTTTCATTTCTCTCTTTTTGGGGGGATTTTTTCCCATTGGGTTTTCTCTTCTCTATGTATGAGGGATTGCATTACACATGGGTACCTGATCAGGCCTAGTTACTAGGTCCCGTTTTGTTATGATCGCCCACCTAAGCTACACTTATGGGGGTTGTTAGTGTAAGACTTATTTTCCTTGCATTTTATTGTATTTTTCCTACTTGTATATTCCATGTCATTTGGATTTCTTATATGTTTGGATAGTCTTTCTTAGGTGTGCAGTCATACGAGTTTCTATTGACCTATCATGTGTCATAGTGGTTATCTTACACCTTATTTATTGTGGGGGTTACATTGTTGATCAGCTATTTTAAGACTGGGGATTTACACTCTATTTTGAGGCATCTTTGATCACCTTTCATGGAGGAGTTACATCCACTCCTATTTTTACTTATACTTCATACAGATTATCTAATTTGAATGTATTGAGTTAGATCCATTAACTTTGTTATGTGCAAATTAGTCTTGGTTTATTTGTAATTTACAATTGTATGTGTTTGCCTAGATTTAGCCTTTGTGTAAATCATGGCTCACATCAATTTTAGTACACTTTCATGAACCAACAGATTCATGCCATCCCCGATAGGTGATTTAGATTCTTCTTACTTGGGTGAAATTGACAAGCTAGTCAAACCACCAAATGAAGATGAAGACAAATGTACCACTTTGACAAATATTTTATAATATGGTTACACACTACTTATGGAGGATACCACAAAATACAACATTACAACACCTTCCCATACCAAATGGATCAAACTTGGAGTGTCCCTCACTGAAGAGGAACATGAGATTTTTACTGCCCTCCTTTAGGAGTTTGTTGATATTTTTGCATGGTGTTATTTAGATATGTCATGGTTGGACCCCACTTTGGTTGTTCATCACCTTTTTTTACACCTTGATGCCAAGCCAATCAAATAAAATTTGAGAAAAATACACCCTCACATAGTCATTCTTTTCAATAAAGAATTAGAGAAAGTATTTGAGGTAGGGTGTATCCATCATATTGATTATTTAGAGTGGATATACAATATAGTCCCAGTCCATAAAAAACCATAAGGAATCAGATTATGTACCAACTTTAAAGATATCAATAAAACATTCCCAAATGATGAATTTACTCTACCCAACATTGATATGATTTTAGATTCTATGACAGGTATGAGATGTTCTTTATTATCAATGGATTCTCATGATATAATTAGATTAAAATTGCACATGAATACTAACAAAATACAATGTTCACCACTTCATGGGGAAAATTTTGCTATCAAATGATGTCATTTGGCCTTAAGAATACTAGTGCCACATACCAACATGCCATGACTATCATTTTCCATGAGATGATGCACAATATTCTTGAAGACTATGTGGCTGATATTTTAGGAAAATCTAAGACCAGAATAGGACATCCAAACATATTACAAAGAATATTTGAATTACTTCATGA
Organism: Torreya grandis; assembly: GCA_037957365.1. Classification (NCBI taxonomy): domain Eukaryota; kingdom Viridiplantae; phylum Streptophyta; class Pinopsida; order Cupressales; family Taxaceae; genus Torreya; species Torreya grandis. Next base: position 282,218 of record JARHVA010002084.1, on the reverse strand, counting down.
ATACAAGGTCAAGATTAAGCCTAAAAAGTGTGCCTTTGGCATCACTTTAAGAAAATTTATATGTTTCGTTTAATCTCATTGAGGCTTAAAATTTGATCTACACAAGGTTAAGGCCATTACGTAAATGCCTCCACTTTCAAATCTCAAATAGCTTTTTAGCCTGCAAGGCAAAATCTAGTATATTAGATAATTTATCTCATAGTTGGCAAACATATTCCATGCCTTCACTCATATTTTGAATAAGGGTACCATTTTCTCATGGAATACTGATTTTCAAAATATCTTTGAGCAATTAAAATAATATCTGACAAATCCACATGTTTTAAATCTACCTACACTTAGAAAACTCTTACTTCTATACATCTCAACAACTGATTGTGCCTTGGGTACACTCCTAGCATAACATAATGATCAGGGGAAATAATGAGCAATATACCATTTGAGTCACACATTGGTTGCCTATGAACACAATTGTATCTTGGTTGAGAAGGCCTATTTAGCCATGGTGTTTATAGCCCAAAATTTGTGCCATTACATACTTAACAACAAGACCATTTCCATTTCTAAAATGGACCCACTCAAATCTCTACTTTCCAAGGCAGCTTTGACTAGTCGTATGACAAAGTGGATTATGTTATTAAGCAAATTTGATATTGAATGTGTTCATCAAAATTCCATCAAAGGGTAAGCACTTATATATATACTTGTTAAAACACCCTTGTCAAATACCAAACTATTTATTTTTAACTTTCTTGATGAGTCAATCATCACTCTTGATGACACTTCTTTTATGCCTCAAGATTGGACCCTTTATTTTAATGGTTCCTACACTTCTAATGGATCAAGATCTGGTATTCTCTTCATAATTATATATGGGGATCTTATTCCTAAGGCATTTCACATTGGTTTTTATTGTACTAATAATATCATAGAGTGTGAATCACTCATTACATGACTTCATCTAGAAGTGCAATAGAATATCAAGAACTTACATGTTCATGGAGACTTTCAGATGATTATTAAACTAGGTAATAGAGCCAAATGAAAGATGACAAGATTATTCTTTATAAGAATATGGTGGATCATCTTAAGTGGAACTTTGAACATGTTTAATTTGAATATATTCCAAGAGCTAGTAACAGAACTATTGATGCAATGGCAATAATTGGTTCATTAATAGCAATTACAAATCATGTTATAGATTACCAATTTATTTTAAACATATCTTAAGGCCAACTCATGAATTTTTCAAATCTAAAATGGTATGTGATATTATTAGTCTCAGCTCACCTTGGTACTCTAATATAGATGCCTACCTTCATGACAACATTATTCCTTCCAATCTTTCCCATAGAAAGAAGTATTTATGCATGCCACTTATCATTATACCATTCTCGCTTCCACTCACTATCATAAAGGATATATGGAACTCTACTTCATTTTTTAGCTTTGATAAAGCCCAAATTAGTGATTAAAGAGGTACACAAAGGGATTTGTGGGGCCCACACTGGTGGCATGGTCCTTGTCAAGAGACTCTTGTGTACATGGTATTATTAGCCCACTATGGAGGTTGATGCATGTGCATATGTAAAAAAGTTTGTGGATTATCAAAAACATGCCAATCTCATTCATACGCTAGCTCGGTCACTTTAGTGATCACTACACCATGGCCATTTTCCACATGGGGACTCAATCTCATAGGTAAAATCAATCTTACTTCATAAAATAGCCATAAACATATCCTTACTACAACTAAATATTTTAAAAATTGGATTGAAGCCATTCCACTCACCTATGTAATAGAGAAGTAAATTTCAAAACTCATCCCCAACCATCTCTTGTTTTGCTTTGGCATTCCCTTTGATCTCATTTTTGATAATGGTAGCTCCTTCAAAAATAAGGATGTCAAATTCTTCTATGCTAAATACCAAATCAAATAACACTTTTCCTCTACCTATTTTCCTCAAAGCAATGGCCAAACTGAAGCATCTAAAAAAACCTTGATCTAAATCGAAAAAATACCATTAATGCTTTTGGTTGTGATTGGCATCTACAAATATTTCCCTCTCTCTGGGCATAATGTACCAATACTTACACCCATATTCCCTTGTTTATGGCATGAAATTTATTCTTCTTATAGAGATTGAGTTACCTTATTTGTGCAGCTCATTCAATAATATCATTCATGAGTAAGAATATAGAGTTTTTTTGATGTAATAATTAGACCTCCTTGATGAAAATTGGGTAGTTACTTTGAAAAATCTCTAGGCCTATCAAAATAAATTATGTGATAGCTACAACAAGTATATCAAACATAGAAAATTTAAATTTTGTGAACTATTCTGAAGAGAAAATCAAAATAGAACTAATGTCATCCATGAAAATAAGGGTAAGTTTAAGCTTTATTAGCTAGGCCCATTCATCATCACATTAAATTATGGATATGGGTCATATAGATTGGCTACACTGGCTGGAGAATCACTGGAAGAGCCCATGAATATTATGCATCTCTAGTATTTTTACACGACTTGATTGAACATTATTTATGAGGACCCCTACTTAGGGGCTTGACCTAAATCCACCTTTCCTTCATTCCACTTCCAATTGAGTCAGTCCATCTTGATATTATTATCTTATCCTATTATCATTATTGATCTTGATTATGGTTTATTAGTATAATAGATGATTCCAGATGTCAGATTTCAAAGAAAGTTTTCATTAAATTGTTTAAATTTGGTCATCATCAACACATCCAGGATGTGCATTATCTCAAAGTAGATTACACATGATTTTCCTATATGATGTTCTTTAAAATTCATGTTTAGCTCTTGTTAATTCTTGTACCATTTGTCTTGTTCATATACCATTCCTATTTTTAACCCTGTTGTTGATTCATAGTAACTTTAACTAGGGTTGAACTACATTGACCTGAGGTCCATTTGGACTATGTAGGCAATGTTTAGTTTCTAAGGTTAGCTCAGTCACCCTTTTTCCATGCTCTCACCATTTTGTGATAAATTTAAGCCATACTCTCTATTTATTATAGTAACCTAAGCCATGCTCTCATAGTTTGATGAGTAATTTAAGCCATTATCTCACCATTTTACGAGCGACATAAGCCACACTCTCACTATTGTGTGAGTAACCTAAGCCACGCTCTTACCATTTTGTGAGTTAAACCATTCCAATCTCATAATTCTCTAATTGATTTGAGATGCCAAAACTAAAAAACATTCAAAATAGTTTGAAAAACCCTAAAATTTTGAAAATCCTAAAAATAAAAAAAGGGACTTTAAAATCTCCATGAGAAATATTAACCCACAATTTTTTTTGTTTGCTTTGTCATCCTATTCACTAGTGGACTTTGGCTTTATTCTAGATGGCATAGTTTATCACATTTTCCAATTGGGAACCCCTTATCCAACCATGATCATTTCTATTTACCATGTCCATTTCTAATCATGTTCACTCCTATTTTTGGGAAAACTACATTGGCTTGAGGTCCACACAAACTATGTAAGTAGCACTTGGATGCATGGGGAATCTCATGTTAGCTCGACCAATTTCAATCTCATTGTTATTCCATTTTTCTCAATGCTTTCATTATTTTGTGAGTTTGCCTTTTCCTATTCTTCTTTTATAATCACATCTCTTACCTATCATCATCTTTCTTATCCCATATCCCTAAGAGAACTACATTTTCCTTGAATTACCTGGGATTATGTGGGAAGCCTCCAATTTTTTAGGGAATTGGGAGTTATCTCAACCACCCGTTCCTTTTTCTTCTATTCACCCCTTCCATTCAAGTTATCATCTTATCTTGTTAGTTGTCCTATAGAGCTGAGGGGCCAAATACCCAAAAGTAAAACCTTACATTCACACATGCACAACTGACTCACTAACTACTTATTTTATGGTGTGTTTATGTTTGTCTATCATGATTATCTTTTATTATTCTTGGTGTATTTCTTTGAGCAACTGGATGCTTTATGTTTCTTTTATTTTAGTTTATGTTTGTTTGTTTCTTTAGATGTTTATTTATTTCCATTTTTATATTGTCACCTCAACTTAGTCCACTATGTTGGAAGGGTCATCATCATGTTGCTTCCCATTGGGAAGTTGTACTTGAGTCCATCCATTAGAATTTCACAACATTGTCATCATGGTATTAATCATTGGTGCACTATTTTTGGTTGTCTATTAGATCAAAGGTCATTCTTTATGCACATTATGGCCTGGTCATCATGGTGTTTTCTATCATGGTGATTTTCATTTGGTGCTATATCAAAAATCAATATGTTGTAAGTTTACTCGACAATACTGTAATAAAATCTCTCCTTGTCTACTATCTCCCAACCAATCCATCGAATGGCCAATCCTCATTTCTTAGAGTGAAAATCGACCCTACTAGGGCAAACCATTAAGACTGATCAATGATAAAATTCACCCTATTGGGGTAGCTCCTTGAATACATGATCAATTCCACCCTACTAGGGCACATAATTGTGATCAACCAAGACCACCCTTTTTGAGGCCAACTTCATCATCTAGTCTTTCTTCTAATTTCAAGACCAAAATTCTTTCTTCTTCCCCTCTTTTTTGAGGGCCCATTTATTTTAAAATATTATAAATGTCCCCTTGAGGGGAAATATAGAGATAATTAAGTGTCATTTGGGGCATCAATCTGATTGTATCAACTCATAAAATTTAAAAATAGAAGAGTGAAGATGTCATTCTTCAAGCATTATCAAATCTTTTTTTGATGACTTTTTCAATCTTTGAAAATATGTTACTAAGCCTAATGTCTTACAATTTCTTCTCAAATACGATAAAATGTAGACACTTCATTTTAACCACTTTCATGTCTAAACTATGTTTGAAATGATTTTCCATAATCACACATAAATTTAACTATAAATATGTAAATTAGACTTAATTTACCCACACAACTTCTAATTTAACCCAAATTCATAAATGATACATCCCTAATTGGAGTAATGGGTTGTATTGCATCATTTATCTTATCTAGTGCATCTTGAAGTAAATCAAACATTTACAAGTGTTTTCACAAGATACTTAAGTGAATACTTGATTGACAAATATAAACATTGAAAAAAAAAACATTCTTTTAATTGTTGATTAGTCCCACTTAATCAAGACTAATTATTCTTCTAATAGGAAAATACATGGATATGAATTATATATTTTTATAAATTCAAAATTGAAATATTGCCTCACCCAAGATGACATCATCAGATAAACTATTCAATTAACTAAAGGTTATGACATATCATACAATTCACTTACACACTAAAGACAAGTTCATACACTTCTCTAACACACTTCTCTTACACCCCTTTTACACACTCAAGAGGACCAATGACTGCACTTTTCTTCCAATGTGCCTTCCATACTCTAAAAATCCCTTAAATGGTCTCTCTTACACATTCCATATGTATAATCATGGATTTGAGGATTGTTCCTCAACCCTCCATCTTAAGATGAGATGAAAAAACCATATTGATTAAGGAAATCTATAAATAGAATCCTCACACCTCTCATTTCATCAATTTTCCTAATGTAAATTTACTTTTTTGTATTATTTCGAGAAGCTTCATCAACTCTCTCATGCCAAGCCAAATCCAAATCATGTGTAGACAAGGAGAGATGTTGTTCATGTGAGGATTTAATCATTGACAACTAATTATACATCTACAATTTGCATTCAACTTCATTAGATCAGTCTTCAAATGAATATTCAAGGGAGGCAAAAAACATGGTCATTTATCTTCTAATATACTTGTTTTTATTCCATAGCTCAACTTAGGGATTAGGCTTGAGAAGTTATGTATTTAATTTGTTTTGATTTTATTCACTAAAAATTGACTAATTTCTCTTGGATTCATAATCTATAGGAGCAACTTGAACTGTTGGGGGAGTAGTTATAGGCATTGCAGAGCTAGGGGCCACTAGAAATGAACACATTAGAGGAGTAACTAATAATCTAGATCAAAAAGAGCAATTAAATTTTAAAATATAAACAGGATCTATTTGCAATGATGTGATTCATCTTCATGTTGCAAGTGGGCCATGTTAGAGTCTAGTGACATTTAACATCTATGGTTGCACTTTTTCTATTTAGTGAACCATATTTGATGGTTTCACTCCTTCAATTGTTCTACAAAGTACTATACATAGTCAAACAAGAAAGAGAGCATAAAATATTTTAAACTCAAGAACATTCAAAGGTTTTCAAACTGAGACTTGATCACTCTCAATTGATCATAGGTTCAACATTTCTCCAAACGCCTCAATAAGTAGGTAAGAAATTTTCCACTTTCAAGTTATAGGGAAATTAGATTTTATATTATTTCAGGTGTATACTTTCCTTACTCTCTTTTCAAAATTAAAATTTCAATTTATAGCTTTTTAACTTTTAAATATGGACAATAACTACTTTCAGTGGTATTATTGTAGGTTTTACATTAATACATCTTACATGATCAAGCTTCACATCAAAATAAGAAGTGTGTATACACACTTAGGTTTGCATCTACTTTACTCTAGTAATTTCACATTGTTACATCACTCATATAAATGGGAGGAAATCTAGACACATATATTTAATCATTAAGTGCTTGACAATGTTTAATCTTGATATCCTTACCTTAATTGTTGTATTCATCATTTTTTTGACTCATAATCTAAAAGAGAACTTCTATTATCTTTTAAACACTAAAAATATCATACAAACATTCCTATTTTAACCCCTTAATCTTTATTCAACCTACAAGTTCAAGTTGGATCTTTTCTGGCAATTTTTATCCTTATAGGATAAGTTCATGCTAGGTCGAATAGGGTCTCATTACGGCCTTGTCCACTACTGCAGCCTTGTCCCCCATACTTTAATGGCTATTTTATAAAATTGAGATATTTCACAATGATTCTTCTAATATTTTTTTAAAGTCGATTAATCAAAATATTCCCCTATATAAGCACATCAAGTCTTCTCTAAATACATTAGAAATCACTTGAAATTTTTATTTCACATTGATAAAAAGAACATTATTTTTTTTATTATTCAATTATGTGACATTCTAACAGTCATAGACTAAGTTTTCATATTGTTTATTATAGGTTAAATATAATCCATTGTCAAGCATTTCAATAAATTTTCTAGTTATAGTTGTATTGTTACACAATCACCCTAGGAGGGAGAACTACATCAACTTGAGGTCCATTTTGGCTATGTGGGTACCACTTAGATTACATAGGGTTTTATGAGGATAGTTCAGTGATTCCTCTTACCCATTTCCTCCCTTTTCATTTGATCTATAACTTTTTTTAATGCAAGAAATAGGGTTTATATTTTATAGGTCTTGTGCATGGTAACACATAACACCGAATTTATCAATCAACCCTTGCAAGCAATCTCACCAACCCATATCAATAAATTTGGCATACAGTCAAGTAAGATGTAGTTGTAGTAAAAATGCAAGGCCATAATGTGGCCTTGTACTCCTTTTGTAATCGTGTCCCTACATAGATTGTAATTTTATTTTTAGATGTGGTATGGTACATAGGTTATTTCAAGCACTTTTCGATCATAGTCAGCCTACATAGTCAAAATTATATCTATTTTAGGGAGGTTTGCATATACTTAGGCTTATTTACTATTTTTATAAAATTCAAAAAAAAAAAAAATAGCATACTATATTTTACTATCACATTTATATATTCCAACATTTCTATTTCAATAGTTTATATCTATTTATTTGTTTAGTTTCAATTCAAAATAGATTAAATAATTATTTACATTGCATTGTTGTGGTAACATGTATATGTAGGTTCCTTTAACCAGGTGTTAATCATATTCACATTTTGCACTATTTTATCCTTTTATTGTTTTTAAAGTGAGATAATCCTTTTTATTTTATTAGACATAAGCTCTACAATATGAATAATATGTTTATATCTATGGGTTACTTGGATAGTTGTGAGTAATGTCCTTAATTTTTCCATATAAATGATAGATTATAAGTTGTCTTGTCTATCATGTTCCATATTTACAACTTTTATAGCCACCTTGGTATCCACCCTACCTTTGTGATGAGCCCAAACCTTTTTTTTATTATGTTATCCTCCCATATTATATTTCTTAAAATGGAAGTGTCAAATTTGGATGATAATATGGAGAACACATACTCCACCATAGTCGATGTTTCAGAGAAGGTGGTGCCCATGCTAATCGATATTGTGGATAAAGTGGTTCCTGTTGGTGTAGGATATTACTTTCCTACTCTTTAGCTTACTTAGTTGTTATTTCCTTTTGATATATTTATCCCACATTTATGAGGATGAATGGTTTATGCCTTACTTCCATCTATATTGGGGAAGTCAATCCCACATGCATGGTATAGTTAGGATTCTCCTATCTTCTATATATTTGTACATCTCTATTGTAATCTATTTGAGTGAGAAAAAAATGGTATAATATTTGGTTTATTCTTTGTGCATAATGTTGAAGCTTTCATGGTTGTGATAATGGATTTATGGAGACATCTTGGTTAAAGAGTCTTCTTAACTCTATCATGGTGTCATAGTGGTCTCTAATTGCCATTTTTTGCATTTTTTATTTACTCCTTAGATAAGTTGTATGGTTCCTTTTCAGATCTAAGTTTTTTATTCATATTCAAAACACCTCTATTATGGAGAGTTTATAGTTTTGATTATGCTTAGATCTATTATATTTATATCTAATCAGTCATAATGATTTGTATTTGATTTACTTACTTATGTTGTGTTGGCCATATATTTTTTTTGGAGAAATTATAGTCTTTTAGAAAATTGTGACTATCTTGCAGATCAATTTTCTCTTCACATAGGTATCTAATTCAAAATATTCTTTCACTGCTATAAATAGGACTTTGAGAGGTTTCCAAAAATTCATCATAATAAATATTTGGATCAATATCCAAGGGTATATGAGGATCTAAAGTTGACCCTATGATTTTTTTATGCGTGATCAAAGAGAAAAAAATTAGATATTATATTTAAAGTGAAAAATCAATTTGGAAGATTGATCTATGTAGAAGATTATTCTTTTCCTTTGCTACAAATGTCCTTCAAATCCATTTTTTCTAGATCTAGTAGAAATAATTTTTCTCTAAGCATTTACTATTTTTTGTTGCAATGTTTTATTTTTAACCCATTTATGCCAGGATAACCTTGTAAAAACTCTATATTTTGATCAGTAACTCAAAATCAAGTGTTATTTTTTCAAAAGTGTATATTTCTTATGCCCAATCTATTGGTGTCATTTATTTTATAAAAATGCACTAAAATGTAAAGTGCCAAATATGAGGGGGCGCTATACAATAACCATGGGAGATTTGCTCTCTCATTATAATTTTTATTGCATTTTTAGTTGTGATTGACATCCTATTTGCATGATCTTTGGCCCATGTTACTCTTTCTTGGCCCATATTGTATTTTTTATGCCACTTTTACATATTACACTATATTAGATGCATTTTTGGTTGAGTCTGATGTCCTTTGCATATGATTAGTAAATTGTCATTTCTTAGTAATTAATCCTTTCAATTGTGTTCTTTTATATATGATGGTTTTTTTTGTCATTTTCCATGCTCTTCCATTATCTCAAAACATGCTCTATTATATTTTGTGCATTGACACTTCAACACACTTGTAGTTTGTGTCATGTTTCTATCAATAACCCTTTCTTAACACCTTACCTTCTTCTATGGAGACACTTTTTCACTCCCTTGTTTTTTGGAGCATCTCTCATGATTCTTGATGGCTTATTCGATAGGTCAACAATATTCTTGTTTGGAGATATTATGGTGTATATAGTGTCATCTTGTTTAGTGTTCAAGTAGTGGATTCAAACCACTCATGTAGACCTTTTTTCATCACTATACCCAGTCAGTAGTATGGGGGTGTTGTGTACATTATACTTATTAAGTATTGAGTATGCTTTGCACATGTAGTAATATTTTGTAATTTCATCATGACTGATAGTCTTCTTGATTGAAGCTATTCTGGTGAATCCCAGTGTCAATTATTTTTTTGATTGAATACTGGATTTGAACCACTTGTGCAGATTGAGTTTCTTTGTGATTTTTGATACTGAGAGTGTGGACTACTTCAGCATCATCTTTGGGAGGCTTTCTATATCTCTCTTTTTATTTTATCCCTTTTGGGGGAGAGTTTTTCCTACAAGTTTTCTCTATTTTCTCCACTTTATGAGAGTAATATGTATATGTTTCACTTTTTTGAGTGTTTTCTAGATTCCTTGTTTATACATGGATATCTTATTCAGGCACTTTATTGTTGGAACCCATATGATAATTTTGTACTTGACTCCATGGTCTTCTTTATGATTATTATAGTGACACCAGTGTGTCAATCCCATCAGTCTTTGTGCTCACTTCTCACCATATTATTGGAGTGTGTTCAAGCAATGCTTCCTTGAGTTTATCATTCTACCCAGTATTTTAGAGTATAATATTCATATTTAGTGGTCCTCATATTTAGCACCATTCCTACTTTCATTTTTTAGTTATAGTGACTCAACATCCATGTACTCCATCAAGATGGATTAGCATCCATAAGGACACATGTCTTCACACTGCATCCTTTATTTTACCCATATAAGTTACGCTTAAGGGGGGGTGTTGGTGTAAGATATTACTTTCCTACTCTTTATCTTACTTAGGTGTTATTTCCTTTTGAGATGTTTATCCCACATTCATGAGGATAAATGGTTTATGCCTTACTTCCACCTATGTTGGGGAAGGTATTCCCACATGCATGGGATGGTTAGGATTCTCCTATATTATACCTATTTATACATCTCTAATGTAATCTATTTGACTGAGGAGAGAATAGAATAATATTTGGTTTATTCTTTGTGTGCAATGGTGAAGTTTTCATGGTTATGATAATTGATTCAAGGAGAGATCTTGGTTGAAGAGTCTTCTTAACTCTATCAATTCCCATCCTCGTTTATGATTCACCTTGATATATTTTGATACCATATTGGGTTGTTACAGTGAGTGTTGCATAGTTACTATAAACACATTCCTTATAATGTCATCTTCAATAATTTTTAGTGCTATGTAATTATTATCCTTATGACTAGTTTATCTACAAAAAAATTAGTTCATACTCTAAGGTTGTCACACATAATGTTGCACCAAATGAAATTTCATAGTTGGGTGATCCTAATTGCAAAAAAACTTAAATTTATATTTCTAAATACATGGACAATAAATACAAGGGTTCCCTCTTGTCCAAAATGTATTCACCATAGAGACATATTTTTATTATTTATTTTTTATATCTTGTCCATTTTTTTCAATACCGCATCTAACTTGGCATCCATTTTTGTACTTCCTAAAGACTTGTCTCTGAAGTCCTCAATTTGTTAAACCTAAACTATAACTATGATGGCATCTTATTTTTTATGAGTTGTATTTGAGCTATAGCAAGCATTATCTTTCTTCTTAACCCTTACACAAACCAAGCAGTCTTAGATACATCTTCAAATGAAAAACCCAAATTTTTCATCACGTATGAGAACCTCCAATTATATTCCATCATGAATTCCCATGGATTCTACTTAATTTTCTTCAAATCCCAGATAGTCTAGATTACTCATTTATGTATTTTAATCTTTGTGACCAAGTTACTATTTACCCCACCCATGTCTAATTTGGTGCCCCCATAGTTGTTTATGAACTCCAAAGCTCAACTAATTAAATATCTTTTTAGTTCAAAACATTTGGTTCCATAATATTACAAACCCTTGGTTCCTCACTTAATTATGTAAGTCAGAAGGTATTATTTTAGACTAGTGGATTTGTCATAAGGTTTTAGAGTAACAAAATCTTCAGCAGGAAATGACATTGTTCTTGTGAGATAAGGATTGATCACTACCTTATTGGGTGTTATCATTGCCACACTACTACTATTTTTTATTCTTGAGCTCTGAGTTGTCTACTCATAAACCTCTATTGTTATAATCTCTTGGCTATATTATGATATTATTTTGGATAATATTTCCCTCATTTCTTCAACCACTTCTTATCTTCTACATTTTTTCTAAAAAATTCTAGATTTTTGTTGATACCACTCAATCTAAATTTAATGGCATGAGGCATGTGCTTCTTAAGGATAAATGAGGTGTTTCAATTCCCTAACTTGAACTTTCTCTATATAATTCATTAATAAATGGATTTTCTTCCCACTAAATGAAAATATTATAAAGATTGATTTGCCTCATAAAATGACTATTATATTGCTATATTTCATCTCCTAACTTAGCACCCATAATATTATGATCGATATCCCATTCCCATTTTGAAATGGAATCTATTTATTAATCCATTATTGTGATCCCTTAAGGTTCATTCAACTCACTGAGTCTTGGGCACATCACTTCTAGCAGAAGTCTTCTTCCTCCTAATTTATATGATCACATTCTTACCTTTCTAATCACATCTTTCTTCATACATTATACATTAGTAAGATTTTTTTCTCCATCTCTTATATTATCTTAATTCTTATTGGAGCCTAGTTATAATCTTTCCTTATTCTACCTTTTTCTATTCACTTGTCATAATCCTTTTTATGGGCTTCATCTTGAATCCAATCGCAATGGTTTATCTACCCCTCATTCACATTTTCATAGGTCACAACCCCATTCCAATTTAATTAAATACTCCATGTCTATTGGAATTAACACCATAGACTTTTCAACATCCAACTCGTTGGCATATAGATATTCTTTAAAAACTTTCTTGTTATACCTCTCACAAATAATTCATATGCAATATCAAAATAAATGCATCATTAAACATCAAACTCAAATAGGTACTCTTCAATAATAGTTTTCACTTAGTGGTTATTTTTTTACATCCACTCATTATCAAAATTTTGTAGCTTTTCCACTTTCCTTTCATCTCATTCAAATTTCTCCATTTTTCATGGCTTAAAACAATAATGTTCCAACCTTGACAATCATGTTTCTATCAGCTCTAAAAGTTTACAGAAAATAATTTTGTATATCACCATATATGTGCTCAATAATTATTTCTTGGATAGAGATCCATACTACAACATTTTATTCCTCAAAAAATATGTGTATCCTCTCCTTTAGCCACCTCTCAGTGTCTCTCTAGCCTAGTAATCATCTTAGCATCTTGTGGGTCCCAAAAATGGAACCATTGTTAGTAGTGATCCCTTGAAATCCTCATCAAGACAAGCTAAGAATGTTAAATTATAAGTTACACATATTTTTAAGAAATAATATATGGAAGTACATATTTGTAAAATACCTTTTCTTAGCTAACACTTAATTGTCACTATAATTCATTCACATAGTATTGCGAAATACAAATAATAAATACATGCAAAGGATTCATATACTTTCTTACAATGTAATTCAACAAAAAATCAACATGTGAACCAAAATCATGGATATATATATAATAAAATTATATTGGATACAAATACATTATACAAAAAAATGAAAACTCAGAACAATGAACAACCTTCTTACAATGTAACTATACACTATTTATAGAGTCTACATGACTCTTTGACTTCTTAACTCTCCTTTCATTATTCATTTCAGTCTTAGGAAGCATTTAAAATTTTTTTTTTCCTATCCATTTGTATAAACAAATATAAAATATACATGTGTTAACTAGAGCTATGCCAAAAAATTATTGTGTCTTATTATTCATAATCCCCTACTATAGTTTTGTTGAGGAAACATGCCATCTATTATCCCATAATGTGTGGCCTCGATCAGTAATCTTAACCTCACTTTCTCATGTACAAAATATAAAAAATACAATATTACCCATTTTTAGACACTCATATTTTTTAGTAGATAGTTTAAAATGTTAATTCTGGACCAAACCTTGGTATACTTGGCTTGCATGCACATAACTATCTCTTGATTACACTCTCTCTTGGAAATTCACTCATCTATGGGCCCAGTCTTCCTAAATTTTCATTACTACTACATAGGATTTTCCTAGTATCTAAAATAACATCTTATTATCTCATTCAGACTATCTCCTGATCTCATATCATTTTTTCTTTATTTTTATACACTATTATTCCTCTTCGAATACCTTCACCCTAACAAATTTGTTTGCCTAGGTCAAACATGTCCATGCACACTTTAACAAGTATTTTTAATGTAAGAGCATTAGAATATCAACAGTTGTGTCACGTAAATATCATGTAAATAAGTCAAATTTTGGTCTAGGAGGTCTATTGGAATTTAAATAACCTTCAAAAAGTGCTTTAGGGGTCAATCTAACATAGTTTGGAGCTTCCTTCCAAAAGTTAAATTTGAATATTTGAATGGTTTTAAAAGATTTTTTTAAGGACTTGTGACCATTTCTAAGGGCATGAACTTTGAGAGATGGTCCTAGAGGCTTAAAACCATGTTGTAGATATATATTCACTCTATGTAAGTGTAAAATTATTATTGTCATGATCTATAAGCTTGTCTCACATTGGAGGAAAGTAGAGAAACCATATGTTGGTTGGAGATAAGGGTAAATGAGTGAATCTTGGTCTTATCTTAGGACCAAACCAAATTTGTACTTGTGATAATTTTTATACCATTAATATAGGAGTCAAATAAAGTAAATAAAACAAGAATAAAGGATGAAGAGTAAATTAGTTGGTGTAGATTAGAAGAGAAGAGAGAGTAGGAGAGAATAAGGCTTTTAGGCCTATGTCTTGTCATGACAGTCTATAGGACTGTAATGTACATATATGTGAATATCAATGTGAAGAAGATTATGGTGATTTAATAGATGCTTCAGTGAGTAAGATTATGTTATTTATTTTTCTTAATTGTATTTTATGATTCTTTAATGAATTATGATTAGTAGACATGAAGATAACGTTTTTAAATCTGAATATGATGGTCTATCATTAAACATTACAAAGGTGTATAAGTCCTTAGACTAGTGGATGTAATGATAGTTTGCAAAAATGGATGAGCTCTATTATGATCTTGAGACCTTTCTCAAACTAATAAAAGGGTAAGTGACTTATTCTATCTATTTTAATCTTGATTCATATTATTTATGATCATTCATGAAAATATATAGATATGCAATATAATTCTGATGATATAATCTGAGTAGAGAGGTTGATAAATTTACCATTCTATGAGATGATCGGTATATTTTTTGGAAAAAATTTTTATGGATGATACATAATTTGATGATACTATCATAATGAAATAATTGTTAATAATTATAGTGTAATTATAGACATTAAAATTTGCAAGTCTTGATCTTATTTTATTATGAATTCAAATCTATAGAGATTAAATTACCTTGGCTTGTTTGATAAAAAAGATAATGAAATATGCCTATGCAAATACTCATTTTGAAGAATAATTAATAGGGAGTTAGGTGTTTGTGTTACATCCTTTATTTCAAATAGTTGTTTATAAGAACTTAATGCCACCCAGGTCAATAAGAGATTTGCATGTTATGGAATTTATGAACTATTCAATAAGTGTTTCGTTATAAATCTAAGAAATAATTTTGTCGTAAACAATAAAATTAGTGGTAGATCGATTGGGCTTTTAATTTCTTCAAAAATAATCTTGGTGTGTAAATTGATTCAAATTGGTCTTGTAACACCAATATTACATTCGATAGTGAAGCTTGTGTAGATTTATAGCTAGAATAAATGGTTTGTTGAAGAGCATGTATAAATCATTAATAGTTGTAAAGTGCCAAAAGTAAATCAATTGGGTCAACAAATCCTATAAGTGTGAAAAACATGCTCAATAGAGCCTAAAATAGTATTTGAAATTTGTAATATGATTTTGAAGCCTAAGAGGTCAGCATAAAATAGATACATTATTTATCTTTGTTTGATTCAGTCAAGATCTGACTAGTGTCATCTATAGATGTGAATACAAGTTTCAATTCTTTCTTTAGATGAATTTGTATGTGAAAAGAACTAGTGGCAAGTAAGAAAGTGTTTGATTACTACTTGAAAGTAATAAGTGAGGAATGACAAAGAGTGGAATGTATAAATCCCATGAAGTCAATTATATGAAAGTAAATATTATAGTGAAACATATACAAAGGGGCTTAAAATTTGGTCTAATTCATACTTAAATCAAGTTAATAAAAGTTGGTAATGGGTATGGGCCTTTAAATACATTAGATTGTATTTTTAATCCTAGGATTGTCACTTTTCATAAATTCAAATCCTTCCTATGGGTCAGCCCATATGTTTTCCATGTTGATTCAGAGGGAAATTACCCAAAGAGTTAGGTAATTATAAAAATCAAGTCTAATCCTATTCATATTTGATAGTTATCTATCACTCACTCAAAAAAAAAACTACACTTAGGAATACATCTTCACATTGAGATGAACTATCCTAAATCTTCCAAAATTGAAACTCCTCAAAGGATAAAGAATTAAACCAAGTTTTAATACCATTTCAATCTCAAAATCATAGGTTTTCAAATATAAAAATCCATTTTCAATATTTTATTACATGTTATTATTACATTAATTGCACACACTCGATGAGGTAGAAGAGTTATGTGTCATTTGATCCCACTTCATAGTGCTCAGCCAATCAATGAAGAGTGATTTGGGTTAGCTCAACCCATTTACAGGCAAACCTAATATCAAAAATGAGGCTAAGGTTTTGTATCAAGAATAAGGAAAAATTATTTTCTCAAGATTGAAGATATCTAAGTACATAATGGAACTATTAGACATGATCACAATAATACAAATTTTCATAATTCATTACATGCATTATGGGCATTTTTGGCCCAACTCAAATGATTTTTCCTTGCCATAGGTATCCATCAATCATTAAACCCATCCCAATAGGTACAGGGACCCTATTTCTAGTTATGGGCATTCACGATCCTTTTTTGACCTTTTCTAATGACAAAACGATGTCACAAATTAGAACATAGCTTAAAAATACAAGTACCCAATTCAATTAATGTTAATATAAATAATAAATTATAAATCGGTAATATTCTACTAATTGCACTCAGATTTGTATATGCATTGTAATATATTATGCAATCTAGATATTTTATAGGTTTATCTTAATTAGATCACTAAAATAAAAAATTAAATAAAACATACTGGTGAACCCAATCCTTAAATTATGCACATTACATCCTTGGTTTTCCCTTAGGGGTACATCCTTCTTTCCTAAGGTTTCATATTTCTATATTTAAAATCTGATCTCAAACATGATTTTTGATTTCCCCATAAATTTCACATAATTAATACATAAACTTAATGGAATACACATCTAATTGGAGTGACTATTTTATGAGATAGATTAACAATAATTAACTAAATATATTCATATGAATTCACACTTGCATCATACATTTTTACATGTAACTATGGATGAAATGAAATAAAAATTCTAAGGTTGTCACCTCTGAGGAACTATAACATGAGCCCTTCACTGAGGCCAATATTCTTTTTAGAGGTATTGACCCTGCAATAGGTTCTCATACTACTACTATCTATATTATTCTTATGTCCACATATGTGGCTACACATGTGATTCCCACCCATAATGTGGGGCTAATACAAAATTTTCCTCATTACACAGCATACTATCATACCTTCTAGGGTTGTTACTCATGTCACACCATCCATTGCCACACATTTTTCCAAGCCTAATGTTCAATCTCTTATGCAAATATTTTTTGATCTTCAAACTAAGGTTTTACAATTACAACAAGGTTTTTCTAGAATGGGCCATGCCATTAATTCTCTCATGCTATTACCTAATTTATTACCCTCGAAGATCTCAAGTTATCCATTGCATACATGTTTTGTGTCACCAAATATCACATTATTTAATGGTAAGAGTGGACTTAAAAAGCACCTTAAATCTTTTCATGCATCATGTTTTTACTATGTGTCCAATGATAAGTTACTAACTAGGTTGATTTCACAAAGTATTAAAGGCTACAATTTGAATTGGTTTTATGACCTTACTTTCCAATTAATTCATTATTTTAATCCTTTGGATACTCAATTCTTAGCACATTTTTCCATCAAGATCACTAAGAATATATCATATGCTCAGATTTCAAAACTTAAACAAGAATCCAATGAGCCCATTAGTGATTATGTGTTTTGTTATAAAACCATGCTCTCTAATATGAAACTTTTAATGGTAGATAATGAGTTGTAAGATATATTAACCAAAACTTGCTTCCCCCACTAAATGAGTCCATTATGTTTAAATGTTTCCCATATTTTGATGACTTGTGCCATATAGTCAAGGATTATGAAGTTGAGCTCCTTGATATGAATAAGATAAATTATGGGTCCAAACATCCAACCACTTCTAGTGAAAATTTTCCAAGTAAACAAACTTTCAAATCCAAATTGAATGATACCAATAATGTTTCAAAATAAATAGTTAACATAGTCTTGTAACCAACTAATCAGCTTATCATATTAGCTGCTCAAAGTAGGTAATTTTCACAACTACCTGAACCTCCTCATAAGATAATAAAAAAATTAATTAATTAAAGCCTCACATATCACCATCCCAAAAAAGAGGTTGATATGAGTAATCCTCCATCTAAGGGATTCAACTGTAATGCATATTATGATTATCATAGATGTACATGGCATTAAATTAATAGATATATCATTTTGTGACATAAGATACAAGATTTGATAGATGAAAACATTCATGAACTTAATTCATCTACAAATTATTCAAGGAAAATACCTAATGGGAATGCTAAGTTGAAAATAATTTTATCCCTTTTCCAAATCATGTAGCACAAGAGACTAACACTAAGCCTGAGATGTATATGACTTATAATTTACACCCTCTTCCAAATTATTATACTTTTAATACTAGGGAGGAGAATCCTCTAGATGGTATTACTGGCACACTTTAAAGTATATAGATACACATACCTACCATTATATTAGAGGATCATGAGATTTTTGATGATGAATATTTTTATGCACCATTATTTGTGTGCACTTATATTGAGGCATAGCCTGAATATATTTTCATGGTAGATAATGGTTCAAATGTAAATATTTTACCATGGCAGTCTTACCAATTTAGGATATACATAGGAATAATTTATCACTACAACAAATATGGTGAAAGGATATGATGGAAGTAGATAGAACCCTCTTTAGAGCATTATACTACAACTTAATGTGGATCCTGCTATAGTTTTTAATTTATTATTAGTCCTACCAAGTATAATGGCATTTGACATGTTGTTATGACACCCTTGGATACATAAGCTCTATGTAATACCATATTTAGTACATAGATGTGTGAAATATATACATGTCAGTACATTGTTACAATTGTAGGCATATCATATGAACATCTTATTTAGGTGGAGATGTTTCCTCCTTCATGCCCACCACCATAATTTTTTATACAACCTATTCTATTTTATTCTACATAGACAATTCAAAGTAAGGTAATTAAATTTCCTAGACAACTAGTGCTTCAACATCCATTACATCAAAGGTCTATTCTAGAAAATCAAAATCTCCTACTTCATTACACTATAAGCTAGTTCTAAAAACTTCTATACAAGTTCAATAGAAAACATAAACACATCTTCATAATATATAGTAGACTCCACATGGTACTATGGTCACTATAATTATACAACATCCACAATATCATATGGGTTATGATGACCATGATGGATATGTCATAGCATTAGATTACTTCTCAGATTCTGATATAGATACATGTGTTCTCCTTACCCATGATGTGTAGCATTAGCCACATTTGACACAATACCTATATTTGAGTGTCTCATTGATGGGATCATTGGTTAGCTTCATAAAATTCATTAATTCACATTCAAAAAAATCAAAAATAAAGAAACCAAAATATTCAAAAAAAATGGAAACCAAGACCCATGCATGACATGTATTACTAGTTTACATGATTTATCACATATGGTAGATTATATATCTAGTTTTTTATGTACATTAGTTTCAAGATATACATGAGTAATATGTAGGACATATAGGTTTTATAATATATGGACACATAGATGCAAGATTTTACTAAGCCTAGGAGCTACCTTTCCTATGGTGGGGGCATCTTCATGCACTTTACACAAGTTATATCTTTGTATTACCATTCCCATAGATAATATTGAGCTATTTCACAATGATTATGCATGGATTTATCTTACTCATACTACTTATACAAATATCTCTCTAGATACTAAATTTTATTATATGTGATGATGACATACATTGATTATGTAGATTACCTTTCTTGTTATATGCATGATTGATGTTGTTTCATCTTACATAATATGAATTGCTTTTTTATTACATTCTGTGACTTATTCTCTATTTTTTTGACTCAACATGTAATGAGGTATTCATTATGTGACTCATTATTTGTGTTTGACACTTTATATGTATGGCTCTTACTGTGGTTCACTTTGTTTATTCTTGATTGTTCTAAGTGTGAGTTTTTAAAAAAAAATTGTAGTGTGTTATCATGTGTGTTTCCATAATTTCTTGTGCACATCATGGACATGAAATTTTTTATGACTTTGTGTACTTTGAGTGGATACCTTTAGGATTGTTTTTTGAGCTTAGGATGTTGTGATCCATATCACTCATTTCTCTCCTTGTGTATGGTGCCATGATAGATATCATGTATCAACTGAATATTTATTACTCATGTTCTCCATATTTTGATGACTATTCACTATGTTTCTCATTATTATACCTATCTTGATAGAAAACTTGTATGTTTTAGGGCATATGCTTAGATGATATAATCAGACTATGATGACATAATTTTATCACATTAACACATGTTTTTACATGTTCATATATATATATATATATATATATATATATATATATATATATATATATAACATGATGTGTATAACTTTTTTATTTTGAGATGATTAATTCACAAGCTACATCCTCGTCTCAAAAAAGGGGAATATATAGTGTCTTATCTTATGGATAAATTTCTTTTCATAAATATGTTCAAATTTTGGGCACAAGAAATTCATATTTTAGGCACATATTACTTCATATTGATAAATTTTTAATCAAATAATGACATATTTGACATAGATTAAGGGCATATGTATGGAATATGTCATATATTTAATAGGATTATGAATGAAATTTAATAAATTTTATGACATTACTACATAGATTATGTGAAATTTCATGGCATTACTACATAGATTATAGGATTCATTTTACATAGTTTATCAAATTAGGGGCATGTGTGTGGCATATGTGAATAGTTTAAAAAATATTATGATACTTTAGCCTAGGTTGTATTAAATATGTAACATTTTCTATGGTAAACCTTATTTAAATTCTACTCAACTATACTCAAGGTTTTAGATTGAATCATATAATCCATATGTAATGAATGATTCTGAAAAGCCACTCAAAATCTCAAATTTATTGGAACCCATGGCGGGTTCTATTCATATAAAATATAAATATTAGTATGGGGATTATATATTACATGACTTAAATTTTAATCATGTTTTCATCTACATTGAGGGTTGGTGCACATTCAGTACAACCCATGGTTTTACACTAGTATCTCCAAGAGGCATGATCACCATATTCTTCATTATCTCTAGAAGACAACTTTATAAAAAAAATTGGTTCATATGCATACAAGTGTATTCATTCATTTTAATATCATGATTAAAAATTGATTTCTACATGTTTCATTATAGGTTTTACATGAATCAAGGCTCAAGACTCAGCACATACCTGAACGCACTCATAGAGCTTACATTTAGGTGTCACCTTACATCTTGTTACTCAAGTAATTCCATTACAAGATAAAAGGGGGAATTTACACACTCATACTTGGTACTAGACACTTAAAAAGGTCAATTATTAACCAAGCCTTTTTATACTTGACATGCATGCACATAATTGATTATTTGTTACGGTCTCTCTTAGTCATTCACTCATTATGGGTCTGGTCTTCCCAAATTAAAATTATTGTTACACATGATTTCCCTAATCTCTACCTAAATAGATTACTATCTCATTTACATTTTCTCTTGATCTCAAATCATTTTTTCTACTTTCTAGACACTTTTGATCCTCCTCAAACTCCTCAGCCCTGCCAAATTCACTTTCCCTAGGTTTAACCCATCTGTGCACCATTGAATGTATATTTTCCTAAATTAAAATATTTACTATAGATCAACTTATATATTTTTCATGTAGATTCAGAGGTAAATTACCCCAAGAGTCAGCTATTTATATAAATCAAGTCTAAACCTATTCATGTTTAGCAGTTATCTAGCACTCACTTATAAAACCATTACTACACTCAAGAATACATCTTCACATTGAGAGGAACTACCTT
Organism: Torreya grandis; assembly: GCA_037957365.1. Taxonomy (NCBI): domain Eukaryota; kingdom Viridiplantae; phylum Streptophyta; class Pinopsida; order Cupressales; family Taxaceae; genus Torreya; species Torreya grandis. The sequence continues at coordinate 259,751 of JARHVA010002084.1, read as the reverse complement.
AAAACTTATAAATTTAAAACCTCTCAAAGGATAAATATATACTAAAAGTATAAATACCATTTAAATTTCACAATCATAGGTTTTCAAATGTCAAAATTCATGCTTAGGATTGCATTGCATTCTAATATTACACTAGTTGCACACACTCAGCTAGATGAGAGAACTATATGTAGTTTAAGCCCAATTTATCAACATAAGTAGTGTTCATACACTCAATAAGGAGTAATTGGGGTCATATCAACCCATCCCAATAACCCCTTTTTATAAGTGAACTTAGTGTAAAAAGTGAGGCTAGGGTTTTCAATCAATAAGGAAAAAAAAGGACTATGTAAGAGATCGAAGGTATTTAAATACACATGGGGAATTATTAGATGTACTTTTAAATATCTAAATTTTCATAGTTCATTACATGTCTTTTAGACATTTTCATCCCAACTCAAACTATTCTGCCCTACCATAGGCATCCAAAAATCACCGAACCTATCCCAAAGAGAACATACACTTATTTCAATTTATAAACATTCGTAGTCCCTTTTCTAACATTTTTATAAAAATTAAACCCTATCACAAACCAAAACAAAACCTAAAAAATCTAAGTACCCAATTCCTTTAGTGTTTTCATAAATATTAAATTTTAATAAATCAATAATACTCTATTAGTTACATCCATATTTTTATGTGTATTATTGTATCGTATGTGTTGGTTAATAGATTTGTCCTACTCTAAAAAAATTGTTTTATTCTGACACTATATCCCTTTCTTTGAGAACAAATGAGTGAACTATCAGGGATAACTCCTCTCTGAATTAAGGTACAGCTTCCTTTAAAATTTTCAATGAATTCAATCTATTTTAATCATTTAGACACACTTTTAACCAGAAAGCATTTAAGGTAAACTAACATTCATTCATCACCATGTTATGAATGTGGTATCTTTTTTTATATAACATAATTTATTAATAAAACACATAGATTCTATTCTCAACAATAATCAGACATATAAATAGATTCTATTCTCAACAATAATCAGACATATAAATATGTATATTACTGAACTCGTAAAAGATAAAACACATATGATAAGTTATCTAATGAAAGAATAATTACCACTTGAAAGGAGAGTTCACATAGAAACCCGATTTCAAATACTTAAATACACGGATTTAAGTATACAGCAATTATTTCTTCTTTTCACTCACAGATGAAAATTCTTCAAATGATCATGATATATATTGTAAAACAAAGAAGTTCAGCTTTTAAAATTATCTTGTTATCTTCTTTTTCTATCTTCTATCCCATTTTTTAACAACTCAAAACATATATATAGTTACTCTAAATAACTATTCTTTTAAACCCAAAGTTAAAACAAACTCTGACCCACAAGGGATTTAGTTTCATACAAGCTCATCAAAAGATTATTTTATTTTATTTTTTAAACATAATTCCAACTAAATAATTGAATGAAGATATTGTGTAAGCAAGATCAAGACTGGGGCAGCAGATTGGAATCTCTGGATTTGCTTTGTTCCACTAAAGAGACACGTTACGCCTTCCATTCCTGATGTGTAGTAACAAATTCCTATATTTTCAAGAAGTTGGAAATGCCAATGTGTTTAAACCGTGCTTTCCAAACATCTTTCTCTCTCCAAATTTTTGCCACTTTTTCCACATGTTTTGGAAGTGCAACAACACAAAGGTGAAGAAGTGATTCTACTTTTGAAATCTAAGAGAAATCCTCAATTAATAGGTTATCATTTTCTTTAACAAAATTGATCTTCTCTCTGAAAGATTGAACCACAGTATTGATATCCTTTTCTAGCTCCCCATCATCTTTTATATATTTCAAATAAATACATTTCAATTCATGCTATAAGGATTAAGTGAACTCAGTTATTTCATTAATCATTTTTATAAATTCAATTCATCCTTGTCTGGATACTGATTTTATCCATTTGATATTTCTCTTACTCACATATAATATATTATCATTCAGACTCATCAAATTTTTATTTGATAAAAACTTTGTTGCCCCATACTTTTAGACATCACCAATTTGATTTATCACATTTATCCATTTTTCTTCCTCTTTTTCCCATGAAGCATTCTATGTTTTCAAATCTTCGATGACAACCATAGTCCTATCATATATATTTTTCAATTTTTTAATATATTCTATACCTTTCTAGATAATGCCATCCAACCAATCATCAAACACCTTAGTCACCATTTTATTTTTATGTCTGATCTAACATTTTTTGGTTGACTGGAGATTTTGGGTCAAAAAATAGAGGTAGTTAGGAAATAGGTTGTGGATTTGGATTATAAATGGCATTGATATACTCTGCCATTGACCATAAGGTCTGTTTCAAATCCCTCTTATCTTTTTCATCCTTCCAGGTATGGCTAACTATCCTTTTGGTAAATGTTTCAAGATGGTGAATATATGCAACACGTGATGCAGTCCCAAGATCTATTTTTTTATTGTGAAATCTTGAATTGTGGGATCTTGAACTTCCTTATCAGTTGTTGGCTAGGCTATTTCTATACTCCACTATCCTTTATTAGGGTCAATGTCCACCCTGGATGTTATTTTTAGCTTCTTAATTATAGGAGTCTTTCCTAGACACTTGTTAACCATGTCTTCCAATGGCAATGAAAATGGAACAATTTTTATTTTACCACTGATTGAACTTTCCAACCATTTAGGTGTAAGGACTGGAACTTCCTTACCGAGATTTAATTATTCAGAAGGCACATTTGATATCACCATTAGATCTACAAAAATTGAAACAACCTATGTTTATTGATTTGCACTAATCTCCTCTGACATTGGTATATCAAACCCTTTATCACTTGTTGCTTCTCCCGAATCCTCTTTACAGTTTAAATCCACAACTATTCTTTCAAAAATCTCCTTTTTCTTCTTACTTTTAGTCCTTAGTCTAGTATTATGAGAAGGTAGAATAGTTGTAAGGGTTTTCTTGGACTTTTTGATAATAGAACCCTTTCTAATTTTTGGATTGAGAGTACCTACATCACAAATAGTAATAAGTTGATTAGAAGAGCTTATTGGAGATGGTGATTCATCAATTGGTACACATCATTGGGAATCTTCATTTTGAACTTCTTTCAGTCTATAACCTTTTAACCATATCTCAGTTATCCTTATCACTGGGAAAGTTTTGACTTCACTGATCCTCTTCATCTTTATTCCAATCAACTTCTAGAATAGGTAGTTATTTTACTTGTTCAAAATGAGGATCAACCACCTATTTTTCATCATCAATTATTCCAAAGATATTCATACTCAGATTAAGTGTAACTATTTGCCCCAAGGAGAACCTACACCAAAGCTTTCTTCTAAATTCAAATTCATCTGAAAAATCCTTCCAATAGTCTTTGATTTGGGGAATGTGTGAAAATCCCATTCCAAAATTCATATTGTTCTTAGCAAAACCTTTGCTATCAACTTGGGGTCTAGCATTATAGTACTAAAAATTGAACTTTTTCAGGTCCACCTCTAAATTTAAGGTGTCAAAAATTGACTGGCATGAATAGTGTCCCAATTCGATGGGAAAATAAATACCAGATTCTTTCTTCATTAAAAATTTCTTATCTACATGGGCTAGCTGCTTGCAAACTTCTATCAATATAAAGTAGTCAAAAACATATCTAGGCAGCTTCATTGGTTCGTCGTCAAAACCATCAAATCTGATATAAGTAAATTTTGAAAATTGAATGAATACACTACCATAAATAGTAATCAGCATCATGGCTTCATCAAACATTCTCTTATTAACATTGCCTGCTAATTCATAAGTCATTCTACCAGTAAAAACATCATTAACCCTTGCATAGTTTTCATAAAAATTTTGCATTTGCAAATGTGGGTAATAATCATAAATTTTATTGTTTTCAACTAAGGATGCATGAGGCAATCCTCTCTATTATCTTGTAGATGCTAAGTAGTAAAAGAGATACGAAGACATAAAAATCCTTATTCTTGAAATAAATACTTAGACCTAGATGCAAACATTCAACTATGATTTCCACCCAATCCAAATACTATTCTCATTGGAGGATCACTTGAATGAAGAAGTACATCCAATCCTCCCAATAAAATGTCTAAGAACTGCCTTTCACCTTGTGTAATAATACCATGATGTCTTTAATTTTTGATATCATATGTTCTCCAGTTAATGCTTTAGGTAGTCTTGAACCTCCTTTTTGGAATATCAGTAACCAATTTCTAGCAATTACATTATTGTATATTGTTTTCTTTAATGAAAAATGAGCATATGAGGAAGTAATATCGAGGTCAAAGTATGGCTCCTTGGGCAAAATTTTCATCACAGCCATTAGGGTTTGTCTATTGACAGGCAGTAATACATTGCCTTCCATAGTTTTGATACACCTATTTTTATGGTTGTATCTATTCATGCATTCCATAACTAATTCAATTCATTGTACCACCATGGAAAAAGCCACAGCTTCAACTAAACCACTTTCCACTATTTTCTCCATCATAGGGGTTGACATAGGATTTTTAACCTTCTCTTTAAAATCTTCTAAATCATATTTAACTAAATAAGTATCCCCAAATTTAGGAAGAGAACAAATAAGACAAGGGTCATGTTCGTAACCAACACAAGCAGATTTCATGGCTATAGATTGGAGGATATAATGAAAAATGCTTTGAACTTCTTGAATAATACCAAAAAAATAAAATGATTCTCCTTTCCAACAAAATAATGAAATCAGCTTGTAGGAAAAGTTGAACTCGCCTTCAATGGATCAAAAATTATTGTGAAACTGTGTAATAAAAATCTTATACCTCCAACACTACTTTCCTTTACATGACCCTATGTGTTTATTGTTAAAAATGGCTTGTCCTTTCTTGATAAAGGCATGAAATTAGGTAAAATAATTACTAGATCAATTAACTTATGATAAACTTGCTTGATAGGATGTAAATTATAATAGGTGCATTAATTGTAAGGAATTTTCACATACGACCTTAATATGTAATGATTCCTCATAACATTTCAAAATTAGAACTTTCCATTTCATAAAATATTCTAGATATATTTCCCTTTAAATGATTTACTTTTTTTTAAAAATCTCCCATAAATTTTGACTTTAAAAGGCTTCAGGAATGGTGGGACTAAAGTCATGGAATATTGAATCTTTAAACTGTTAAACCTTTGAACTCTTGAAATGAGGTTCAATGCGAAGGTTCAAAGATACAAATTGAGTTACACAAAGGACTGGCAGTTCATGACTTTTGAGAAATATTGAACCATTGAACTCTTGAACTTTGAAAACGGTTCAAGTTTGAAGGTTCAATTCTTCAGTAATTTTGCACATATGAAGGCAAGTGGATAAAATTTCAAAACAAAGAGCCGACTTAAGAAATAAACATATGATCAATAAAGCAAGATGGCAGGTCGACTTTCACTTAGTGAAGGTTCACAAAAAAGAAAAAAGGTGAATTAAAAGGTAACATTAGCTTTGACTAGGGGCTGCATTTTATGACAAAATGCAGAGAGCTCAGAAACTCTAGTTACACATAAACTGAAACACTGGGAAGGATGAAAAATAAACAAGGTAAACCCAAAACTGGTAAAGTAAAACAATAGTACATGACAATAAAGGAAAGACTATGTACAAAATAGAGGACACCTATTTTATAATTGATAAAATTTAAGGTCCTATTCATTATAGGATAGGGGTAGAATAGTTCCATCTAGATATTCCAATTTGAAAGAATTAGGGTTGAATACTTGATGAATTTTGAAAGGGCCTTTCCAAAGTGAATCAAATTTTCCATGTGCTCTTTTAGGATCTCTCCTTTTATCCCATAGTAGCACTTTGTCTCCTTTCATGAATTTTTAGGGCCTTGATTTTTTATCAAAAAATTTCTTAACCTTGGCTTGATGAGCGGTAATCTAATCAACCAATTCATTCCTTTCCTCCTCGATCCTGGTTAAGTATATAACTCTTTTTTGTAGGGAATATTGAAAATATTAGTCTTCAATGACATTTTATAATTTGGCTATAGATAATTCTAGGGGTAATGATAACTGAGCTCCTATTCCATAAACCAGTTCAAAAGGCATCATTCTTATTACCCTTTTTAGAGTTACCCTATCATCCCAGAGCACTTCATACAACCTCTTATGCAAATATTTAGGATTATCACTCACCAATTGCCTCATGATGGCTATCATATTTTTGTTACTAGACTCAGCTTGTCCATTCCCTTGAGGGTAATAATCTGATGAGTGAGAAAGAGAGATACTATGTTCATAACAAAAATAAGTAAGTTTAATTGAATAAAAGTTGGTAGCATTATCTGCCATAAGCTTCTAAGGAACACCAAAATGTACCAGTATATTTTCTTTGAAAAAATTACATATTACTTTTGAAGTGGTTCTCTTCACAGGGACTGGTTCAACCCATTTTATAAAATAATCAGTTGTTGTAAGAATGTGTTTGTGCCTGGCACTTGAATAAGGTGAGAGAGGGCCAATAAAGTCTAATCCCCATTGCTTGAAAGGTTCTTCAATAATAATAGGCATCAGAGGCAATGCTACAAGTTATGGCTTTCTTGAAAACATTTTGCATTTTTCATAGTTAGCTACCCATTTGTATGCATCTTTAAATATACCTGGCTAATAATAACAATTTCTAAGGATTTTGAAAGCTATGACCAAAGAAGAGAAGTGTCCACCATAAGCTTCATTATGAAAAACTTCCAAAAGCTTGTGTTTTTGTTCTTTATCTACACATATCAAAAATGTTCCATCCAGTCTTTTTTTGTATAAGACATCACCCCAAATGACAATTTTTTTTGCTTTTAACTTAAGATTCATTTTATACTTTGGAGATAAGTGACTAGGCCAGTCTCCATAAGTAAGATAATATGCCACATTCAGGAACCATGGATCTTATAAACTCACCAATAAGACAATGGGAAGTTCTTCCTCTTCTTCTAGTTTACTTTCAGCAATCAATTTGCATAGGCCTTGACCTCTAACTAATTTAGTTGGCCTAATATCTAAGTCATATTCTTGAATCTTAGTGACCCATGTTGCCCTTTTATTCATCCCAACATCTTGTTCAATTAGAATGTTTTTTACAGCTAAACTCGAGACAAATACAATTGAATGAGAGTGTAGTATGTAATATCTGAACTGTTTAATAGCCTTTATCATAGTGAAATATTGTTTCTTAGTTAAAGAATATTTAATTTTATGTTTCTTAAGAGGAACACTCACAAAGGCTATTAGGGTTTCTTCATTCAATTCATTTTTCTGTAGCAAGATACTAGATAAGGTGTGTTCTAAGGCATAAAAATAAATAATAAACTCTTTTTTGAAATTAAGGTTTACCAAAGTAGGTGTTTATGCAATCACTTCTTTAATATCTTTAAATCCTTTCTTATCAGCTTCATTCCATTTGAATGCTTGTTTTTTCTCATCATTCCCATAATATGCTTCATAATTTCAACAAAATCAAGAATGAACCTTCTGAGGAAGTTAATATGGCCAAAGAAAGCCTTAACTCCAATTCTACTAGAATGAAGACTTAGGTGTTATATTGTTCTAACCCTTTCTAGATCAATCTTGATTCAATCCTTTAAAACTAGATGTCCTAACAACTTACCTTCTGTTACACACAAAATTGACTTCTTAGGATTAAGAGATATCCCATGACTCTGACACCTTTGCAAAATGATCTCTAGGTTTTTCAGATGTTCCTCTCTTTTTATAGATAAAATAGTCAAATCATCAAGATAAATGACAATAATTTTATCTTTAATCTCTCTAAAATATGAATTCATCACCCGTTGGAAAGTTGCACCAGCATTAATCAAACCAAAGGGCATATGCTTATAAGTAAAAGTTCCCCGCAATGTAGTAAAAGTAGTTTTATATTGATCAGTTGTAGCTACACATATATGATTATAACTAAGAATCCATCTAATATGGACATCATCTCCGATCCAAAAACTATCTTCAAATTTTGATCCATCATAGGTAAAGGATAATTATCTTTCAAACTAGCTTGGTTCAAATTCTTAAAATCAACACAAATTCTTATTTCTCCATTTTTTTAATGTACTAGGACAATATTTGCCACCCATGTGGAGTGATGAATTGGATAAATAATCCTGGCTTTCAACATTTTGTCAATCTCTTTAAAGATATCTTCAGCGACTTTTAGGTTATAGTTTCTCAACTTTTGCCTAAATGGAATTGCATTTATTTTTAAAGGAATATGATGTTGAAATTGCTCACCCCTAAAATATTTTAGGTCATCGTAGCACCAAGAAAAGACATCCTTATACCTAATCAATAGATTAATCAATTTTTTTTCTCCACTGGCGAGCAACAACTACCAATGGAAATCCATTTAGAATCAATCTTACTCCCAATATTTATCTTTTCATAATCTCCTATTTTGTCAGGGTTCTAAGCAAGTTTGTCTTTGGTATATTCATCTTGTCAAGTGAATAAATGTTCCATAAAGACCAGTCCTCTGGGTATTTTGTTTCTCTTTAACTGAATTACATCATCCTTGGAATTGATCCCTAGATCAAGACTAAATTCTTTACATTTTGATTCAGAATCTTCAAAATAAGTCCCCAAAAACATTTTTGCATTCTCTAAGAAGTTTTTGATGTCTTTCATTCCCAAAAACTTGTCAATTCTTAGCATTATCTGGGACATTAGGATGATAGAGCAATTGTATTCTATATGAATCCTTTTTGAAATCAGGGTGTGGGAGAAGAAGGGAAGCTAACGCTGCCAAAGAATTTGCTCATGTATTTTGATCTCTGGGAATTGCCTCAATAAAAAAGGCATCAAAATGTTCTATCTCATCCCAAACCCTATTCCTATAATGTTTCAATCTTTCATTTTTAACTGAGAAAATGCTTCTCACCTATTTAACAATCAATTTGGCATCTCCTTTTACTCTGAGCATCTTTATCCCCTTTTCCTTGGCTTCATTTAACCCAAGTAATAGGGCTTCATAATCCATAGTGTTATTAGTATTTTTAAATTTTAACTTGAAAGAGTAAGGAAAATTTTTACCTTCAGGTGAGATCAAAACAATCCCTACTCCTGAACCAATGGTGGCACAACTACCATCAAATTCCATGGTCCATAGATCATCTAAATGAGTAGATTTTAGGGTGGACTCTTCCTTCATGTCTTCACAAGAGAGAAATTAATTTCTAAATTCACATTCTTCAAATAGGATCTAAGATTTAAGATCATCAAAAGGATACACATTAAATTTGCATTTAGGTTCAGGTTCTAGTTTAACTTTTTGCTTTCCCACTAGAATTGTAGCTTCTGACCAATCTAATTTAATCTCCCCACCTAAGTCTTTACAAAAGGTCCTGCCCAATAGCATCCCATAACTAGCAGGAATATCTGCTACCAAGATAGTCAATTCCACTTTTTTATCGAGATAAGTTACAAGGGCGACCTGTGCATCTTTGATTTGTCCAAGCAAAGAAATTTGTTTGCCATCCATGGAGTAAGACCCACCAAATTTTTTTGTAAGGGATAGGCCCAGGGCTTTGGCTACATAAGAAGGCATGATATTATCAGAGGCACCTAAGTCTATAATACAATTACTGATTTTATGGCCATTTATGAATAAAGCAACATAAAATGGGTTGGGTTTCATATCAACCATATAAAAAGTATCATTATCTAAGTCAATGGTCATTTTAAGAGTTTGCCTGGGTGATTCAGGGGAGGAAGAAAATAATTGGGAAATTGAAGACTCAGCACTAGCATTTAGTTGATCTTTGGGCTTAATTTGTGAAGGATCACCTTTGACATATTTAACCAATTTATCAAGCTCTTTAGGATTCAACTTAAGATACTCAGCAGGGGATATTTGAATCTTTGTAGACTTGCAAAATTCTATAATATCAAAAGAAGTTTCATGATCATTCTTATGTAACAATTTAACTAATTGAGCCTTTAAGTTAATATCAGGGGTTCTAATAAGAGGCTCCTTACCTTTAACAGGTACTTCTTTAGTATTATAAAATCTTGAATTCTTCTAACTTCTGGTAAGTATAGCACATGAATAATCTTTAAGAGTAACTAATATTTCACCTCCTCTTTCTAAATCTAATTCATATTCTAGGAAGTGTATTTTAGAGTCACCAAGTGGCTTAGAGTTCCTTTCTTCTTCGGTAATCTCTCCCAATACATCTTGAGTAGTGTCCATTTGAGCATATCTAAGCATCTTTGAACAAGAGTTTCTATCATGATTAGTAGTCAAATGAAAGGCACACATATTTCCTTTTATAGGGGAAGCTTTAATAGCTAGCTTAGGTTATTCTGATGTAAGTGGTAATGTCTTACCAGTATTTGTCTATTAGTTAAAACTTCTCCTATTAACATATTGATATAGTTGTTGAAATGAAGTACCAGCCTTTGGCAATTGTCTTTTTAATGCAATCATATCATTAACTAATCTTTGAACCATAGGATTTGTAGAAGATGAGGGATGAGTGGTAGGTACTTGGACTTCTCTCTTCTATTTTCCAGCCATAATGAGATCATCTTCTAACACAACTTCCAAGGTTTTTGTGATTGCTAAGTTGACAACTGCACCTCTTCCAAGATGAAAACTAATATCAAGAGGCATAGAATCAACAAAGAAACATTTTTGATTTTGAGGAGTTGGCCTTTTAACATTTGAGATTTTGTGCATAATTCTATTAAATTTGGCTATAAATTCCCTCATAGGCTCATGTATTTCTTTCTTGAGCTGAGTCAATTAAGCAAGGAGAGAATGTTCATCTTCCGCACTTTTGAACCTATTTTCAAATGTAGTTTTCATATCATTCTAGTTTGTAATTGAAGAGTCAGTTAGATGATAAAACCATTCTACTACAATTTCAATTAGAGTTTTCACAAAAAGTCTTATGGTTACATCTTGATGTTGCACACTTAACACACCACATGATGCAGTAAAAGCACTCAAATTTTCATCCAGTGATTGTCTTCCATCTCCATTAAACTTGGGTAAGTTTTCCCTTGCATTTTTAGGTAAAGGATTTAGGTTAACCCCTAAATTTAGAGGCCCTATAGCTGCTCCCCAAGGTTGAGCCATTGGAATAAAATTGATGGCAAAGGGAATGATAGTACCAAAAAGGGTTAAGGCTTGATAGATAGAGGATGTAGACGGCTTAGGAGGGATAGGTTGTTGACTTCTAGTTCTTCTAATAGGAGTAGGGATATAAGGAAAATTAAGGCTTTGACGTGTTTGAAAGGTAGGATCCTCAACTCCTTCTCTCCTCAAAGACCTTGTATATCTTCTGGACTCCAGTTTATGGTATTAGTTTCTAAGCTACCCTTGACCTCTTCAGACTTTAGGGGCTTGATTTCTTACTACATTTTTTGCTTACCTCCTTCTTTGTCTAAGTAATAAAAATCTCAAATTATTAGCCAAATATTCTTCTTTTTCTAATACTTGGTTGACCCTACTATAATCCTCAATGCTTCGGTGAGAGCGCCGTGCAAGAGTGTTTAACTGACCAATTATATCTCCATGCTCATCTTGAAAACCAATATTAGACAGCAGAATAGGAATTATATTTTCATGGGGAAGCACCATCGTTGCTTCATATTAAGGTGGAAAATGAATCTGAATCCCTAGTGGAGTTGCCAAAAATTGTTAGTTAACAGATTTGTCCTATTCTTAAAAAAATGTTTTATTATGACTCTATATCTCTTTCTTTGATGACAAATGAGTTAAACAACAAATGAGTGAACTATCAGGGATAATTTCTCTCTGAATTAAGGTACATCTCCCTTTAAAAATTTTAGTGAATTCAAACTATTTTAATCATTTGGACACACTTTAACCAGAAAGTGTTTAAGGCAAACTAACATTCATTCATCACCATGTTATGAATGTGGTATCTTTTTTTATATAACATAATTTAGTAATAGAATACACAGATTCTATTCTCAACAATATTCAGACATATAAATATGTATATTATTGAACTAGCAAAAGATAAACACATATGATAAGTTATCCAATAAAATAATAATTACCACTTGAAGGAGAGTTCACATAGAAACCCAATTTCAAATACTTAAACACACATATTTAAGTATACAGCAATGATTTCTTCTTTTCACTCACAGATGAAAATTCTTCAAACGATCATCACATATAATGTAAAACAAAGAAGTTCAGCTTTTAAAATTCTTTTGTTATCTTCTTTTTCTATATTTCATGCCAGTTTTTAACAACTCAAAATATATATATAGTTACCCTAAATAACTATTCTTTTAAACCCAGAGTTAAAACAAAATCTAACCCACATGGGATTTAGTTTTATACAAGCTCATCAAAAGACAAAGTTTTTTTTTTTTTTGACATAATTCTAACTGAATAAATGAATTAAGATATTGCGTAAGCAAGATCAAGACTGGGTTAGTAGATTGGAATCTCTGGATTTGCTTTGTTCCACTGAAGAGACACGTTGTGCCTTCCATTCCTGATGTGTAGTAACAAATTCATGGATTTTCGAGAAGTTGGGAATATCGATGTGTTTAACCCATGCTTTCCAAACATTTTTCTCTCTCTAAATTTTTGCCACTTTTTTTGCATGTTTCAAGAGTGTAACAACATAGAGGTGAAGAAGTGATTCTACTTTTGAAATCTGATAGAAATCCTCAATTAATAAGTTGTCATTTTCTTTAATGAAACCGATCTTCTCTCTGAAATATTGAACCACAATATTTATATCTTTTTTTGGCTCCCCATCATCTTTTATATATTTCACATTAATACATTACAATTCATTCTGTAAGGATTGAGTGAACTTAGTTATTTCTTTAATCATTTTTGTAAATTTAATTCATCCTTGTCTAGATACTGAGTTTCTCCATACAATATTTCTCTTGCTCACATATAATATATTATCATTCAGACTCATCAAATTTTTCTCTAATAAAAACTTCATTACCCCATACTTCTGAACATCACCAATTTGATTTATCACATTTATCCATTTTCCTTCCTCTTTTTCTGATAAAGTGTTTTGTGTTTTCAAATATTTGATGACAACCATAGTCCTATAATATATATTTTTCAATTCCTTAATATATTCCATACCTTTCGGGATAATTCCATCCAACCAATCATCAAACACCTTAGTCATCATTTTATTTCTACGTATCTAATCTAACATTTTTGGTTGACTGGAGATTTTGGGTCAAAAGACAGAGGTAGTTGGGAAACAGGTTGTGGATTTTGATTATAAATGGCATTGATATACTCTACCATTGACCATAAGGTTTGTTTCAACTCCCTCTTATTTTATTCATCCTTCTAGGTATGGATGACTATCCTTTTAGTAGATGCTTCAAGATGGTGAACATCTATAGCATGTGATGCAGTCCCAAGATCTATTGTTTTTATTATGAAATATTGAATTGTGGGATCTTAAACTTCCTTATCAGTTATCAGTTGGGCTATTTTTTCACTCTAGTTCCTTATATTAGGGTCAATGTCCACCTGGATGTTGTTTTTAGTGTGTTGGATTTAGGAGTCTTTCCTAGACACTTGCTAACCATGTCCTCCAATGGCAATGAAAATGGAACTATTTTTATTTTATCACTGATTGAACTTTCCAACAATTTGGGTGTAAGGACTAGAACTTCCTTATCAGAATTCAATTGTTTAGAAGGCACATTTGATATCACCATCAAATCCACAAAATCTGAAACAACATCTATCTGTTGATTTGTAATAATCTCCTCTACCATTGGCGGATCAAACCCTTTATCACTTGTTGCTTCTCCTAAATCCTCTTCAGAGTTTAAGTCCACAACTATTCTTTCAAAAATCTCCTTTTTCTTCTTACTTGTAGTCCTTAGTCTGGTAGTACAAGAAGGTAGAATAGTTGCAAGGGTTTTCATAGAATTTTTAATAAGATAACCCTTTCCAATTTTTGGCTTGAGAGTACTTGCATCACAAATAGTAATAACCCTTTAATCATTTCTCAGTTATCCTTATCACTGGGAGAGTTTTGACTTCAATCTGATCCTCTTCATCTTTATTCCAATCAACTTTTAGAATAGGTAGTTATTTTACTTGTTTAAAATGAGGATCAACCACCTGTTTTTCATTATCAATTATTCCAAAGATATTCATACTCAAATTGAGTGTAACTATTTGCCCTAACAAGAACCTGCACCAAAGCTTTCTTCTAACTTCAAATTGATCTAAATAATCCTCCTAATAGTCTTTGATTTGGCGAATGTGTGAAAATCATGTTCCAAAATCTAGATTATTCCTAGCAAAACCTTTGCTATCAAACTAGGGTCAGGCATTATAGTACTAAAAATTGAACTTTTTCAAGTCCACCTCTAAATTTAAGGTGTCAAAAATTGACTGGCATGAATAGTGTCCAAATTTAATGGGAAAATAAATACCAGATTCTTTCTTCATTAAAAATTTCTTATCTACATGGGCTAGCTACTTGCAAACTTCTATCAATACAAAGCGATCAAAAACATATCTGGGCAGCTTCACTGGTTTGTCATCAAAACCACCAACTCTAATATAAGAAAATTTTGAAAATTGAATGAAGAAACTACCATAAATATTGATCAACTGCATGGATTCATTAGACATTCTCTTATTAACATTGCCTACCAATTCATAAGTCATTCTACTAGTAAAAACATCATTAACCCTTGTATAGTTTTCATAAAAGTTTTGCATCTGTAAATGTGGGTAATAATCATAAATTTTGTTGTTTTCAACTAAGGATGCATGAGTAAATCCTCTCCATTCTCTTGTAGATGCTAAGCAGTAAAAGAGATATGAAGACATATAAAAATATTTATTCCTAAAATAATTACTCAGACCCAGATGCAAACATTTAGCTATGATTTCTGCCCAATCTAAATAATGTTCTCCTTGGAGGATCACTTGTATGAAGAAGTACATCCAATCCTCCCAATAAAATGCCTAAGCACTGCCTTTCACCCTATGTAATAATACCATGATGTCTTTAATTTTTGGTATCATAAGTTCTCTGGTTAATGCTCTGGGCAGTCTTGAACCTCCTTTTTAGAATTTCAGTAACCAATTTCTAGCAGTTACATTCATGTATATTATTTTCTTTAATGAAAAATAAGCATAAGAGGAAGTAATATCAAGGTCAAAGTATGGATCCTTGGGTGGAATTTTTATAACAGCCATTAGGGTTTATCTATTGACATGTAGTAATACATTACCATCTGCAGTTTTGATACACCTATTTTGATGGTTGTATCTATTCATGCATTCTAGAACTAATTCAAGACATTATACCACCATGGGAAAAGCCGTAGCTTCAACTAAACCACTTTCCACTATTTGCTCCATCATAGGGGTTGACATAGGATTTTTAACCTTCTCTTTAAAATCTTCTAAATCATATTGAACTAAAGAAGTATCCTTGATTTTAGGAAAAGAATAAACAAGACTAGGGTCGTGTTTGTAACCAAGACAAGCAGATTTCATGGCTACAGATTGGAGGATATAATTAAAAATGCTTTGAACTTCTTAAATAATACCATAAACTCAAAATGATTCTCCTTCCAACAAAATGATGAAATCAGCTTGTAGGAATATTTGAACTCACCTTCAATGGATCAAAAATTTCTGTGAAACTATGTAATAAAAATATTATACCTCTAGCACTACTTTCCTTTGCATGACCTATGTGTTTATTGTCAAAAATGGCTTGTCCTTTCTCAATAAAGGCATGAAATCAAGTCAAATAATTACTATATTAATTAACTTGTGTTGAACTTGCTTGGTAGGACATAAATTCTGACAAGTGCATTAATTGTAAGGAGTTTTCACACATGAACTTAATACATAATGATTATTCATAACCTTTCAAAATTATAACTTTCCATTTCATAAAATATTCTGGATATATTTCCCTTTAAATGTTTTACTTTTTAAAAAAAAATCTCCCACAAATTTTGACTTTAAAAGTCTTTGAAAAAGGTGGGACTAAAGTCATGGAATATTGAATCTTTGAACTGTTGAACCTTTAAACTCTTGAAATGAGGTTCAACGTGAAGGTTCAAAGATACAAATTGAGTTACACAAAGGACCAGTAGTTCATGAATTTTAAGAAACATTAAACCATTGAAATCTTGAACTTTAAAAAGGTTTCAAGTTTGAAGGTTCAATTCTTTAGTAATTTCACACATATGAAGACAAGCGGATAAAATTTCAAAACAAAGAGCTAACGTAAGAAATAAACATATGATCAATAAGGTAAGATGGCAGGTCTAATTTTGCTTAGGGAAGGTTCACAAAAAAGAAAAAGGGTGAATTAAAAGGTAACAGTATGTTATTTAAACAATCTATAGTTTTATCTTAATTAGATCACTCAAATAAAATATTATATAAAACACCATGATGTATATTGTGCCTTACTCCAATGTTTTCTAACACATAGCAATAGAATATAAGGGTTCTCCATCTGACTTATTACATAGTACGTGTATCACAATCAAGCCTAGCATCACCTTCCACATGTCCAAAATTGGTGCTATAATACATATTATAGTATGACTATATAAATGTGTAAGTGATATCAATTTGATCAATTGGCCCATTGATCATATACCCATCTCTTTTCCATAGTATTAATAACATCAAAAATCATAGGGGTTCCATATATATGAAGACTTAGGATAGCGTGCACATCCTTCAATGATGGCCTCCTCTATAGCTTCCCCATATGCCATGCATATGAAGGTGTACATGTTATTCTAACATACATCTAGAAACATAATGAACAACTCAGCATCTAGTGGTACATAACACAACTCCATGACACCATTACATCCTAAATTGATCAGTCAAACCCTATCTTCTTCTGATCATTTAGCTAGTAAATATAATATCTAGATGATATTTAAAATATGTCATAGTTAAACTCAACTTTACAACTATAAGATATAAAACAAAAAAACACAATCAGTCTCCCACTTGATAAAAACTAGCAAAAATACAAGTGAAATGGCAAAAAATGACACTAAAATGTATAAAAATAACTTCATTGACCATTATGATAGTATGTCATCATCCCTATTAGTGTAAAAGGTTTCTCTTCATGAATGGCACCTTTCTAGGGTCTTTTTCTCACTTCTCAATGTGAAAAGGGTTATTCCCCTAATCGGTTCCATCACTTAGACCTTTCACATTTACTTAAGCTTTCTTTGGGTTTTTTTTTTATCCCACATTTCATGTTTTATTAGTCTCCTAGGTGGTATATCCTATATATACTCACCACTTGCTCTCATTTTAGATATAGATAATCATGTGAAGGTTTTGTATTAGCATTCCTGTTGAATAAAATACAATTTATTCTATCAATTTTGTAGAGAGGGTTACAAATCAAGTTAGTCAAGCATTAGTCCATAAACAATGAAACATGCATAAAGAACTAACCAAGCCTATCTATTCCTATGGGAATTACAAAAAATATCAAGAAATAAATGAAAAAAAGCAATGCCATATTACCTTCCCAAATGGATTCACCATACCCATCTAGCTCAAAAACATGTTCTCCCTTGATCAAGCATCCTTGTATTTGTCAACAATGGTGGCAATCTCCTCCAATGCCTCAAGAGCACTCCATAAAACCTAGGCTCTTGATTCCAAATCACTAAACTAGCCTATCAATGAAGCTTGCAAACAAAATCTATGATCAAATGAAAAGCCTTGTGGAAACAATTTAGCATTATAACTTTACAATATTCAAGATTTTGAAGATTTTTTAGCATAATAACCTTGCACGAAAATAGCTTAGAAATGATATTCATAGCCTCTCTATTTATAGATTTTTGAGATTGGTCAGGATCAACCATGACTATCCATCTCAATATTGAGATGCATGGCCATGGATAATCCTAATATTTAGAATTAAATCCATAATTATCTTCATCATGGCCTTGGAAGAAGGGGAATTGAAGAGGCATGGGAGGCATTAACTAGGCATAGGTGACCCATAATCTTGATATTTGTGGCATTTATGGCCTAGGAATGTCTTCCCAAGAAATGATGTCACCTGATGATGTAGATAATAAGAATCAATTTAAAAAAAGAAATATTCAACAACTCTCATGGAAAATCCACTTAAGCTCTTGATTTGGATTAATTATCCTTAAACAAGGTTAATCAACATTTATACAATTATTTGAAAATTGGTCCTTAATTAATCAAAATGGTCAGAAAGTCATATTACTGAGTTGTAATTTGACTCAGTAATAATTAGAAGGTGATGTTAGATGCATTGGAACCGTATTTCCATTTAGGATGTTTCCAACATAAAATAATAAAGGTACTTGGCATGTACCAATGAATTTAGGAGAAAAGAGTGATCTAGAACACAAAAGGCAAAATCATCATTTTGACTCAAAATGAATTGATCAAAGTTAGCTAATCCACAAATTACATTTCCCTATTTAGGGATACTTTAACCTAAATTGGCACTTGTAAATGAAAATTTTGAATCATTTAGCATGTTTTATGGATTTTGACCTAAAATGTGCATTTGAGTGCAATTCGAGTAAGATTGACAATTTCAACACAAATGGTGTTAGGAATTAGATGTCTACATTTTTCCCATGTTTGAGAAGGTGTAATGAGACATTCAAGAAAAGCAACATCTTTTCAAAGAAAATAATTATCAAGAAGAAATTAGAACAGACCCATGATGCCCCCTCGAGAGGACATACTAGGATGAAAGAGAAGGATGAACTCTCAAAAAAAGAAAGTGAGAGATTAACCCATGGAATAGATCACATCTAGATGAGCTAATGATTGCACATGTGATTACCATTAATGATAAAAATATAATTATAGGTATAAAATGCCCCACAGATGGGGGGAATGAGAAAAATACAATCCATAAATGTAAGGGACACACTGTAAACATACCTAATTTGAGAGTACAAGTTGCGTGCTTACTGTATTGATCAATCCCAAGATAAGTTATACACTAAATATTACCATCATGGGATTTAATGTGGAGAGCTTGGAATTAGAGGAAAAGGGAGAATGTTTTGCTTCAGGAAGGGAAGCAACACTAAAATGGGGTCTCCAAAGAGAAGATAATAAGAAGTGCCCCAGTAGAGTAGATCTGATCATGATAAGATAGTTTTACCCCAATAGGGAAAAATTTTATCATTGATAAAAATAAATAATGATTTTGCCCCTATAGATCTGATTTGATTCAGACATGGTTCAGATGTTGGGCCCCAGCATGGGCAATTGGAAAGCAAAAATAGCTCAAGTATATAACCAAAAAGATAAGTTTAAGTGAGCAGATGCAAACATACATGCGATGGTGTAATGGCTTAGAAAGCCATATAAAACCAATCATATGAGAATGTACAAAGTGATGAGAGAGATGAAAATAATAATGCAGATAGATAAGGTGACCTCAATATAAATTGAGCACTACCTACAAGTTCCATGGACTCATGTTCTAACATGAACTTTAGGCCAATATAGTTCACCCAAGTTTGGGAGAGAATGGAATGAGGAATGATGAAAAATGACTAAGAATTGATTAGACTTATAATGTATGTGAAGAGATGCACATCTACGCATAGAAAAATAAGCCTAAAATGCGTGCTAACTAGAAGCCTAATTCCATATCATGAGCCTAGGTTTTGTAAAGTGTTCTTAAGAATAATTCATCAGAGTTGATGTTGACGTTATGACGTTGAGACCTGAGCACAAAGTGCTTGCTATAGCAAAATAACGTAAGCATCATAAGTATGAATAACTTAGAGTGACATAAGATTCCAATTGCACTGAGCTAGTTCAAATGTGAATATCTATAACTAACGATAATGGTAAAACAATGACCAAAACCAAAGTTACAGTGATTTACATTTAAACAAAAAATCAGAAAACAAAGAAAAAGATAAACATAAATGAACCTAACTAAAAATCAAGATATGATCTATCAATACTTAAGTAGGAACAAAAATGTAGAAAATCAAGGCAGGAATAACTTGATAACATAAGATCAAGATATGAATAATCAAGATCTATGTGGACCATCAAGGGGTACTTGGAAAAAATAACACAAAGAAGCAAGACCAAACAAGAAAACAAAAGACCAGACAACAGATAACAATCAAATAAACACACACAAATAAAAACCAAGTTAGTGCAGTTTAAAGACAAATGTTTGTGCATGTACGATAGAGGCATTACTTTCCACCACATCATAAAAAAGAACAATGGCAATTGTTCCCTAATTAAAGAGGAACAATGATAGAAGAAAAGGGGGAAGAGAAGAAAAAGAAGGGGTTGGTCGATCTGACTCTAGATGTATCAGATAAGTGGACATTGCCTACATAGTTCCATGGATGGATGTTCCAACATGAACTTCAGGCCAAATGTAGTTCTCCTAGGAAATGGGATAGAAGAAAAATAATGATCAGACTAGGATGATTTATAGAAGAAATGGAAGATATTACAAACAAACAAGAATGGTCTAGCAACCAAGAAGTTGATGAAATGAGAAAGGATGATCTTACCAAATGGCAAGTATATGGGATAGGTTCAAACTTAATAGTTGCTCATAAAATGGTGAGAGTGTTCAAACTTTAACAGTTTCTCTGAAAATGGTGTGAGTATTCAAACTTAACAGTTTCTCACAAAATGATGAGAGTGTGGGATGGTGCAATGGGAATGTACAAATGTACAGAAGCATGAGATAGTGTTTATGTTCTTTTGTGGATCATATTCTGATGTTTTTGGTATTTTTAAAGTATTTCTAATGTTTTTGTGTTTTTGGGATAAAATATGTACAAGGTGGGACCATATGGTCGAGGAGATGTACATCTTGAGAGTAGAGGTTCCAATAAGATAGTTAAGCTAGTTGTAACGGCCCATGTTCATAAATCAGTGAGAGCGAGGTTCTTGATAAAACAAGAAAGAGTAGTAAATACTTATACTAATAAAATGCAATTGTTTACCTATTTTAAGTTGCATAAGAAGGTCCTGGTTGAATTTCTTTATGGAACTACTACTGAAGATGTTCATAATGGTTATGAGACATAATCGAGATCATAATTGGTCAAGGGATAAAAAGTTTTCAAGCTTATAACATGCCTTAGACATAACAAAGAATATGATTCTTGAAGAGAGTAATCCATAGCGGGATGAAGAATATGTTTAGAGTGCCAAGTGTTCAAATCCTTTACTGTCAGGAATCATGAAAAGTGGACCATGGTAGTATAAAATGTGTTTAAGGTAAGATAAAAGGGTGGGATAAAATTATGATAGCACAAGTTACCCCCAAGTTAGGGGTCTTATAGATAATGGTTCAAAGTTGTTCATGCATAGAACCTCTTAAGGTGTATGATTTTCATGGGATCTAAAAGTTTTTCACCATTAAGTTTGACCAATCGATATGCTCTTGATCCATAGTTTGATGTGATAATATATGGTCCTAACCAATTAGGCTAAAACTTGCCTTTCTTTTTGGGTTCAACATTCATGTTCTTTTGGTTTTATTTCAAAACTAACCAATCTCAAATTATTAATGGAGAATGCATTTTTTGTAGCTTCTTCACAATCTATTTAGATAGGCCTACAAGTTTTTT
Source organism: Torreya grandis (assembly GCA_037957365.1). NCBI lineage: Eukaryota > Viridiplantae > Streptophyta > Pinopsida > Cupressales > Taxaceae > Torreya > Torreya grandis. Next base: position 238,050 of record JARHVA010002084.1, on the reverse strand, counting down.
AGGGCAGCCAAATGCTTACCATCAAGAAGTTCTAGCTTTTACAATCATGAGGCTCTATAGTCTTTATCATCTTCAATATGCTCCAGTGATATTCTTAATGATGGTATCTCAATCTCAACTGGGATGATAGCTTTAGTGCCAAAAACAAAGGAGTACATAGTAGCTCCAGTTGGGGTGTGATAATTGGTTCTATAAGCCCAGAGGGTAGGAAAGAGTTACAAGTGCCAATTACAGCCAACATCATTGATAATCTTTTTTAAGATGGCTAGAATGGTTTTATTTGATGCCTCAGTTGGTTTGTTGCCTTGTAGGTTATATGGAGTGGATTTATTATGCCTAATTTTGAATTTTGCACAAAGATATTTCACATCTTGGTTCACAAAGGATCCACCATTATCAGATATAATACAGTTTGGGATACCATATCGACAGATGATATGGTAATGAATAAATTTGGATATTTGTTTCCCAGTAATATAAGTGATAGGAATGGCCTCAATCCACTTGGTAAATTACTCAGTCATAGTCAAAATGTGCTTATGGCCATCTGAAGATGTTGGGTTAATATTCCCAATAAGATTGAGACCCCTTGTTGAGAATGACTATGGTGTTGTAATCGATTGCAATGGTGCTGACAAAGAACACACTTTTTTACATAATTAGAAGCATCGGTCTCCATTTTGGGATAATAATATCCTATTCTAAGAAGTTTCTTTGCTAGGACTACACCATTGGTATGGGCTCCACACATTCCTTCATGAACCTCCTTTAGTGCCAACTTGGATTCTCCTAAAGATAAACAATGAAGAAGCATTCCATCATAGCCTTTATGATAAAGTGTGTTCCCAAGGAGGATATAACATGTTAAGTGATGAAGCAATAGTTTGTTTTGGTTGTTGGAAAGATTGGTAGGAAATACATGGCTATGGAAATAGTTATAAAAATATTGGTACCATGGTAACTCAGGTGAGGGATTAGGATCAGCAATGGTGCATATCCTCTCTGAATTTGATAGAATATGTGCTGGCTAAAGAAGATTTTCAATTAAGAAATGATACTCTTTAGCATTTTCATGCATTTGAATCATGGAACCAAGTATTGCCATGATGTTAGCAGATCTATTATTGACTCATAGAACTTACTCAAACTGTAAGGATTTAAAATGTGTTTCAAGGTTATCAATAATTTGTTCTAAGGAACAAGCTTATCATCTCTTGTTTGACATTGATCAATTGTCTGATTTATGATTAGTTACAAATATCCATAGAACTTTCAGATTTGAATATTGCACTGTATGGCAATATAGAGCCCCACAACCAATGCCTCATATTCAACCATATTATTTGTATAATGAAATTGTATATGGAATGCTTTGGGGATCAAATCCCTCTATGGCATCATCAAAAATATGCCAGCTCTAGACCCTTGAGATGTGAACAATCCATCAAAATAAAATATCCACTATTCAAGTTTTTGTGATTCTTGTTCTTTTGTCATGATAGAATCATCTAGAAGGTTAAAGTTGAGAGGTTGAGTGGTCATAATAAGAGCTTCTACAAGTTGGTCCACAATAACTTATCCTTTGATTGCCTTCTGATTCTGGTACTCAATATCAAATTTACTGAGGAGCATAATCCATTTAGGCATACATCCTTGAAGAGCTACTTTAGATAAGAGTAACTTGAGAGGATCTACCTTGGTGATAACAATAGTTTTGTTATTTGGCATATAATGTTACAATTTTTGAGAGGCGAACACCATAGCTAAACATGCCTTCTCAATAGGCATATAATTATGTTCATAGGCTATCAATGTATGACTTAAATAATAAACCATGTATTCCTTACCATGATAGTCATGCTACATGAAAAGTGCGCCTGGTGCATGTTTCATGGCTGATATCTAAAGAAGTAGTGGCTTTCCTTATGTCAGAGGTCATAAAACTAGTGGATTGGCCAAGTATGTTTTAAGCTTTGCAAATGCTATCTAACAATCTTCATCCCATTGAAATGTTACCCATTTTTTTAAGAGTTGGGTAAATGGGTGTCACTTATTTTCCAATTGAGAAATAAACTTGCATATAGATTGGATCTTGCCTTATAGACCTCACAAATGTTTAAGATTGTGTGGTGGAGGCATTTCTATAATAGCATTGACCTTTACAAGGTATACTTTAATCCCTCATTATGATATAATGAACCCTAGCAATTTTCTTGATGTGACTCCAAAGACACATTTCTTAGGATTCAAATGGACTTTATATGCACGAAGCCTCTCATATATTCTTTGTAGAATGTCAGGGTGTCCAGCTCTTATTCTTGATTTTACTAGTACATCATCAACATAGTCCTCGACAATGTCATGCATCATGTCATGAAAGATGACAATCATTGCATGCTGATATGTGGCTCCAGCATTCTTCAAACCAAATGGCATGACTTGGTAAAAAAATGTCCCCCATGGAGTGGTGAACATAGTCTTATGATGATCTTTAGGGGCTATCTTAATCTGATTGTAATTGAAAAATCCATCCATTAAGGATAGCATCTTGTACCCAGCAATTAAGTCAACAATCATGTCGATGTTGGGTAGAGGAAAATCATCTTCGGGGCATGCTTTATTGATATCATGAAAATTAGTATAAACACGTATACCTAGGGTATTTTTACTTACTAGCACTATGTTATAAATCCATTTAGAGTAGTCTAGTGGTCTGATAAAATTAGCTCCTAAAAACTTTTCTAACTCGGCCTTAACCAAAAGGGTGATGTGTGGATGCATCTTTCTCAACTTTTCCTTGACTGGTTTAGAATCAGGGTGAACAACAAGATGATGCATCACCAAATCTGGGTCCAAACCTGTCATGTCAGAGTATGCCCATGCAAAGAAGTATATATAATCCTTAATAATGGATATAATATGTTCATGTTATACTTCAATAAGGGAAGCTCCAAGATAAACAAGTTTGGGATCCTCATGGGTTCCCAAATTCACTTCTATTGTGCTCTCCATAAAGAGTGTGGATCCATCCTCTAGAATTTTAGGCAATGTATGGTCATGATCATCTTCTTATGTTATATCTTCTTGTTGTTCTTCCCAAATATCTAGATAATATGAAGAATTATCATCTATCTTCTCAAGTAAAGGCCAATCAGCAAAAACCTTTGGAAACTCAAGAGCAAGACACTCAAATATTTGATGTTATTCTAAAGAGATGCTTATATTAACTATGGAACTTGGGCTAGATAGACTTTCTATGTTCTGAGGGGATGAGCAAACTTTCCCACCTAGGAGCACCTGAAATAGGTTTTCACTCAAAGGCTTATCTTTTTCTTTACTTTTTCCCTGATCAACAAGTGCCTCAAATAGGTTTTCACCGGAAGATCTTGATGTTTGTTCTTTATTATGACCAAGAAAGTTTGCTTGCTCTCCAAAGTAGGTAGAATAATTTAATGAGAAATCAAAACCCTACTTATTATCACCAATGTGGAATGTATCTCATAGGCCCATGTATTCTATAATTGATTCTTCATTTTGAAACTCATCGAGGCATCTGACTAAATTTTGCTAATCCCAATCTATGAGTTTAAGATGGCAAAGGCATAGGTTACAATGAGGGTTTGCTTCAGGATGGGAAGCACCAATGGTAAAGATATAATGTCCTACTTCAAGAAGGGAAGCACCACTAGGATAGGTTTTTGCTTTAGGATAGGGAGCTCTAATAGGTGTTATGGTTAATATGGCATTAGAATCAAACAAATTTGAGTCAGCAAGCTCATTGAAAAGGCTATAATGGGATGTTATGTCACTACGAGGAGTTTCATTACTAGTCACTTTGAAAGAGTCACTATCAAATTTCATGAAGTCATTTTCTGGTGGTTTAAATCCAAGACCATGATTCTAATTGATAACTCTAGTTGATAAGGGCTCTAAAATTCCTTGCGCATGTGGGCCAAGACCTTTCCTAGTATAGTCAAGATGATCCATTATCCTGTTAGGGATAGGATATTTTGAATTCTAAAAACAATCCACAAGGCCTTCAGAATATAACTAATTACCCTCAGTAAAAGCCTCTCGATCTTTCTTTGGTGCAATTATAGGTATAAAAACCACAAGAGGTTTTGGTTGCTTCTTCTTTGGTTGCCAAATTTGATTGGGTCTGTTAGGAGACTAGGAAATTTCAGGCTTACCAAATATTTTAGTGGATTTTGGTAATTTTAAAATATGGAGGACATCCTGCAGATGGTACATGGAAATGCCTACATCTTTAATAATAACCTTTTTGGCCAAAGTTGTAGGAAACGGATCGGCCGAAGTGGAGGCTAGATCACTAGGGTCTATATAACTAGATGGAGATGGATGAAAAATAATAGCTTTATTCTTCTTTGCAATGAATTTTGAACCTAGGTAATAGTTATAATTATGAAACTCTACTTTAAGGTGTTTGCAATTTTGGTAGGTTTACTGATCAGTGGGAATAGTAACCTCGATCCCATCATGGGGAAACTTAAGGCATTGGTAAAGAGTAGATGGAACTACCTATACTTCATGGATCCAAGGATGACCAAGAAGTATGTTATAAGGAAGCTCAATATCCATAATATGGAATAATGTGTGATGATAAATAGACCTAACCATGACTGGCAACAAAATTATACCAAATGATTCCCTCTCAGTGTTATTGTAAGCCTTGATTGTAATGGTTTCTAGATGAATGTCTTTATCCATGTAACCTAATCGTCGTACCAATTTAAGAGATATGATGTTCAGCCCTAAACCATTATCTATTAAAACCCACTTGATCTTATGATCCATAATGATTATCTCAATGTATAGTGGGTTATTGTGGTTTGGGCCAAGGGTGGACATGTCCTTTTGATCAAATGTAATTTGCCAAAATGAAGACAAATGTCCAACTAGGTTCTAGAACTGATCAAGGTTTATATCATTAGGCATAATAGAATCTTGAAAAATTTTGTTGAAGATGGTTTTATGGACATAAATGTCTGCAAGAGTTCTAATATGGAAATTTGTGTAGGGGTTTTATCTAATTGATATGTTAGACTACAAGGCCTTTCAACTGTGAATTGAACTAGTTTAGTCTTTGTTGGGATAGTATCCAGCTTCAAAACCATTGGCACAATGTTCTCATTGGGTTTATGGAAATAAGTGGATGAAGGGCCTTGGATGATAACTCATGGGAGTCTAGTTGTAACTACATAACCTAGAGGTGGAAAGGAGTCACTATAATTAGAAGAGTGAGGCAAAGGGCCTTGGATGGTGACTTGTGGGTGACTAACTATATTGCTATAATTTTGGGTCTATGAGGAGCCTTTATAATTAAAATAATTGTACTATTGTTCAAGATTAGTAACCCATACAAATAGAGTAGCAACATGATGATGTAAACTCGACATGGTATTACTAGAGGGAGAGGGTGTTGGCCCTATAATGATGGGTCCCATGTTGTGAGGAACATGAGATTGGCCACACGGCTTCATAGTAATAGTGGAAATGTGGGTTCCAAAAATGTGTCCCATAGTGTTATTATAGTCGTAAGGTACATTATTATAAACCACATTATTAGTGTGGACATAATGATCTTGATTATGCTCATTACAATTATGACCATATTGTTGGTTATGATTCTACCTCTATCCTTGATTATGACCATTTTGATTGTTTCTTGGTGGTGGTGGATCATGTTTAGGAAAGGGGTCTTTATAGATTCCCATATCCTGATTTGTGTCTTGATTAGGGGCCAACTTAATTTCTAGTTCACTGCTTTCAATAAAGTCCTCAATAATATGTCACAATTGAATGCAATGATATGCACCATTACCAAAAACACGTTAAAAATTACACCATTCATTCTCTTTGTACCAGTCTGCTTTTGGCTGATCTTGAGGAAATGGCCTTGATACTAGCCATATAATTAAATTAGATGCAATGAGATTTCATAATATTATTTCAACCAACTCTCCTAACTTGTTAAAGGCTCTAAAATTTTTATGAAATGTCCTTCGTGGAGGTTATATCTGTAAAGTAGGTAGTGTATTTGGGGGAATTAATTGTACATTTGAAGGAGGCATAGCCTATACCATTTATACATGTCTGATTTCTATCACCCCATTTCCAACCATGTTCTTATTTTTTTCTAAATCCCTTAGGCTTTTCTTATATAACTATTTGAGCCGGTGATTTAGTCTAATTAGATGCTTGACCTTGCACAAAAATCTTAACAAGGCCTCTAGCAATATGAGACTTCTCAATATGCACTCCTTTGTCAATAATTTATTTAAATGAGTTAGCACAAGATAATTGTAGATTATATGTAACTTTAGGATGTAAATTCTATGCAAATATATCATCCAACTATTTGTCTGCTAAATTGTGTTGAAAGTGGCCTGTCAATGCTCTCCACCTTTGCAGATATGCAGTGAAAATTTCACCATCATACTACTTGGCTTTGCATAAGTCAACAATGGTCAATTCATATTTTATGTTGTATGAGAAATGGTTAACAAACTTTTATGATAAGTCATTCCAATCTGCAACTAATCCCTTGGGTAGTTTAAGTAGCCAATCAAGAGCTTGTCCCACTAAACTTCACAAAAATAGTCGTAGTAAGTACTTACTACTATAAGCAACCTCTTGACATAAGACAAAGAATGCTTGTATGTATTCACATGGATCTCCTTTCCCAATATACTTGTCAAACATAGGTGCCTCAAAATGAGGTGGAAAGGGGTTTTGGGAAATAGATAAGTCAAATGGATATGGGCATATCCCATCAAATTTGTACTTTTTGACTCTATTATTTGTCTCTAATCTTTGGACAATCTTCTCCATAGAATTCCTTTCTTGCATGTTTGGTGCATTTGTGGACTGGATAAGATGTTGTTGGGGTGGAATGTGCCCCTGGTTTTGTTATTGTTGGGGTGGAAGGTGCCCCTAGTTTTGTTGTTGTTGGGGTGGAATGTGCCCCTGGTTTTGTTGTTGTTTGGGTGGAATGTGCTCCTAGTTTTGTTGTTGTTGGGGTGGAATGTGCCCTTGGTTTTATTTTTGTTGGGGTGGAATGTGCCCCTAGTTTTGTGTGAATCTATAAGAAGTGTATACCTTTTTATCCATGACTTGGTTCTGATTTACCCCTTGAGTTGAGAACATAGGCCATTGATTCTTGGATTGTAAAACATTCCCTAAATTTCACTGTTTTGCACTTTATTGATTTTGAAAATTTCTATGTTTATTTACCAATCTTTGGGTTGGTTGAAAATAATTAGCCAAATTTTATTGAAGGATTTCCTCAATTCGAACTGAATTTTTGGGTTTCTGAGTTTGTAAAATAACAAGAGGTTCTTGATGATTGAATAACATATGTTACGTGTCAAATGGAACATCTTGTAAAGTCTCTTGTGATTTTAATTGTTCATTTATATTACCTTGATCCATTATGGTAATGTTCTCATCCAATACTTGTTGCATACTTTTAACCATATCTTCATGTTCTTTTGAATTATTATTGTGAATTGAAGTGGCAACTAGGGAGTGAATTAAGTCTATGACAAGTTGATCTGCATATCATTGGCTTATTATCTTGATCTTAGCTAGAAGATATGGATTTGTGGGTTTTTAAACTATTTGTATTTATTTTTCTTTGTTAGAGGAAGAAGGTATGTCTATTTGTGCAAAATATTTCTCTTACCGTAGTTGTTCTCCTTCTCTAACTAAGGTATGCAATTGTTCTGTAGGAAAATTAGAAGGTAGTCTAGCACTTGATTCTATCAATCTAAGAAGGGCTTCATCTTGATCTTCTTGGGGTTGATATCCTTTGTAATCATCTTCGAATCCTACTATTATGGGGATGTCATCAAAAATAATGAGGTTATCTTGACCATCATAAAATTGCTCATCCTCATAACTAAGGCCATATGAGGCCCCACTACAAGTGAACCTTTGAGTCATATTTCAAAAGAGTTGCTTTGTGTATTGACTAACTTTGGACCAATGTTTGGCAACTAATCAAAGTATTTTTTGCCTCTCTTTTAAAAAAATAAACAAATTACCAATGAGACTATAAGGGAGGGTGGTTTGAGACCATGCACAATTTAGAAGATTTGTTTCAAGAGTTTACTCAACCTTTGGTAAAGTTATAATTGTATATATTGGAAGAGAGTAAGGTGACTCAAAGGCCCAAGGTGAAAACTAGTACACCAAAGCCAAGATCCTTATGATACACCCACACTGTAAAAGCTAGCTTTAACTTTGACAAGTTGACCCTAGAAGTTTAGAGGAAATCTCTCCAGATTATGAAGAAGACAAAATGAACTAAGCAACTCAAGATGTAAAAACATACGTGAATCACTAAGTATAAAGCTAGGACCAAATAGGCAGCACAATGTCACCACATGATTCTAGTAGGATAAAATATGTTATAGGACTCAAAATGTGAGTGATACATAAGATGAATTGAGTCCACCAAGATGATAATGTGATTTTGAGTCTTAATAAATGACCTTAAATCCAAATGGAAAATTGAACCCAAGTTAAAACAAGATTAGTACACAAATGGTGAACCCACTTTGACACACCAACCCTTAGAACTCAGAAAGGTTCAATTTCAAATGTGGATTATAAATGAAGGATTTAAATACATTGGGTAAAATATCTAGACTCAATTGGGTAGCATGACTGTGCCAAAGTGGATGACATGACACAATTCTTTTGATAACAATTTGAACAAGGAAAAGATGAAGTTTCTATTTGGACATCGTAACGCCTCCCTTGCTTAATAAAATTGAGGATAATGTGTTTTTATTAAGTTTATTAAGGTAACAAGCAGGTTTAGACACTAATCAATACCAAGCTAATGACAAAAAACAAACATCTTAAGTCTAAATTGACAAGGTATGGTAAAGTGGGGTCTACTAAACTTAGCAAGGTTTTGATCATTCTAGGAGAATCAATTGCACAATGACTTTCATTTCAAATGATGCAAAAGATAAGCACATAAATTGGGTTACCATGGCATTGGCTAGTTTTAAAAAGTCTAGTCCTTTTTACAACCACTACATCATGTTGTTCGCTCAGTGTAGTACGATGTCCAAATGTAGATACATCCCATGTGCAACTCCAAAGGAGTAAAATTAAGTCAATGTCAAGAGGTGAAACCTTAGGTCAAAGCTTTCCTAAATAACTTGTAGGAGGTAATTGCATCCCCTTCGCAAGCCAAGTTTGCATGAAAATAAAGAAAGCATAAAATAGAAAGACTTTAGGGTCATTTTCAAGATTACCCAAACTTTGGCAAGTTTTTGGGGAGTTCTTTAGGTGACATTCTTTCTAAGCCTTGGAATAGGCTATTTGCAATAGGAATGGTGATTTTGATTCCAAGGGTTCCCTAAAGGGGAAAAATGGAAGAGCATGCACGTAAAATTCCTCTTTTTACCAAATAAAATCGAATTAACCAACTATTGCAAACAAAAATTGATAAGTGTGTTCAATTTTAAAACTCAAATGAAATGTTTGGTGGTGTTCATTTAACCCCTTGGTCTTAGTTGCAAACTTTGAAAACATTCACCAAAACATCTAAATTCTTTGTTAAACACCAAAACAAAGTTTCTAATTGATTTTTTTAAGCAGTCAAGAGGTTATTTAAACATGTTTTTATCAAAGTAAAAGCTTGGTCCTGTAGCAAAAATGTCAGCATGTTCTTTAGCTTTGAAGCTCTTTTTAACTTGAAATAATGAACTTTGAAAAAGTAGCTCTTAGGTCTATGTTTTTGAAAAACATAGTGACTGACGCCAGTTATTACAACCGATGATGGTTACTTTGGCTAATGGGACCTAACTGATGTCGGTTAAGTCAGGTAACCGATGTCGATATTTCTTATCGATGTCGGTTAGAAAATCAATTTGTAAGAGTTTTAAGGGCTCAAATAAATATTTTAGAGTTGAAAAATGATCTCTTTTAGGTGTGAGATGAGTCTTGTCCGACCAGGCATGCCAAGATTTAGAGAGGAATACAAATCAAGTTAGTCAAGCATTAGTCCATAAATAATGAAACATGCATAAACAACTAACTAATCAAGCATATCTATTCTTATAGGAATTATAAAGGATAGTAAGAAACAAATGAAAGAAAGCAACACCATATTACCTTCCCAAATGGATTCACCATACCCATGTGGTTCAAAAAACATGTTCTCCCTTGATCAAGCATCCTTGTCTTTGTCAACAATGGTGGTAAGCTCCTCCAATGCCTCAAGAACACTACATAAAACCTAGGCTCTTGATTCCAAATCACTAAACTAACCTATCAATGAAGCTTGCAAAGAAAATCTATGATCAAATGCAAAGCCTTGTGGAAACAATTTAGCATTATAACTTTGAATATTCAAGCTTTTGAATATATTTGAGCATAATAACCTTGCACCAAAATAGCTTAGAAATGATGTTCATGGCCTCTCTATTTATAGATTTCTGAGATTGGTCAGGATCAACCATGACAGTCCATCTCAAGATTGAGATGTGTGGCCATGCATAATCCTAATATTTGGAATTAAATCCATAATTATCTTCATCATGACGTTAGAAGAAGGGGTATTGAAGAGGCATGGGAGGTATTAACTAGGCATAAGTGACCCATAATCCTGATATTTATGGCATTTATGGCCTAGGGATGTCTTCCCAAGAAATTATGTCACCTAATGATGCAGATAATAAGAATCAATTTTAAAAAATAAATATTCAACAAATCTCATGGAAAATCCACTTAAGATCTTGATTTGGATTAATTAGCCTTAAACAAGGTTAATCAACATTTGTACAATTATTTGAAAATTGGTCCTCAATTAATCAAAATAGTTGAAAAGTCATATTACTAAGTTATAATTTGACTCGATAAGAATTACAGGGTGACATTAGATGCGCTGAAACCATATTTTCATTTAATATGTTTCCAACACAAAATAACAAAGGTATGTGCAATGTACCAATGAATTTAGGAGAAAAGAGTGATCCAAAGCACAAAAGGTGAAATCATCATTTTGACTCGAAATGAATTGATCAAAGTTAGTTGATCCATAAATTACATTGCCCTATTTAGGGATACTTTGACCTAAATTGGCACTTGTAAATGACAAGTTCGAACCATTTAGCACGTTTTATGTATTTTGACATAAAATGTGCATTTGAGTGTAATTTGAGTAAGATTGACAATTTCAACACAAATGGTGTTAGGAATTGGATGTCTACAAATTCTAGTTTCTTTTCTATGGTTTCCTTTCACTCATTTTGATTTTTAGGTGGATTTTTAGCCAAATCTTACATGGTAATGAATCTTACACGGTACCGGAGCAGTTGTGAGTTGTAGGATAGATTTATGGGATATTTGGGAGTGCATATTTATCATTTTCTATAGAAAATGAGTATGCTCTTCTCTTGCATCCTCAAATGATCTAAAGAATCAAAAAAATTGAAATAAATCCAAATTTTTGGGGAGGTTCTTTATCTACTTGCTAGTTGTGGGTGATTTTTGAAGCATCTTAGAGAAAATATAGAGATCATCACCATAATCAGATCATCCAAGAAAGATAGTAGTGCTCCTAATTTTTTTCTAATTGGAGGCTCAATATATAGATGGTTTTTAAATGGTTTTATGTGAATCTGGAGAAGTTTGAAGTGAATTTGAATTTTTTTCTCAAAATATATTTTTTACCTTCAAGAACAAATATGAGTTTACCTTTATATTTAGGGTGTCTGAGAAAGTTAAATATAGCTCTTATTTTGTCCTAGTTGGACATTTGAAGACAGATTTACCATTTATAAATGTAGATTTAAGTTTTTTATCAAAAAATGTGTATATTCGTAGTCACATAGCTCTCTAATGGCAATGAATTGCATAAAACAATTTCTAGGTTGTGTGCCTTGTTCTCAGCTTTCCAAAACTTTTTGGATTTATAAATTTAATTGTCTAATGAAGAATTTATTGTAGTTTTACTAACTTCTATTCCAAAAAAGAAAACATTCTAGCAATGTCACCCCCACCAAATTTGGTGGCTCTTTTGGTAGTTCTACCAAATCTAGTAGTTCACTAAGTCTAGCAATAATTTTAGTTATTACTAAATTTAGTTAGGAGAAACTAAATTTGGTGGTGCCCCTAAAATTGGCATAAATTCTACCACATTTGGAAGATGATGTCATGCTAACATCGACATAAAAATTTTGAATTTTGACCCCCTTCACCATTATAGGGTTTTGGATTTGTAGTTCAACTTCAGAGGCTCATATATCGGGTATACGAACTCCTTTTTTAGCACAATTATTTTTTATTTGGGGTAGAATTTTGTTCTCTTCACAGTGGTGTGATCATATTTTTATCATATTGTCCCATTTTTCCATAGAATTAGTTTTCTTATCAGATCTGAAAAATAATCACAATTTTTTGACCTTCAAAGCCTTATAAGGTTCACATACGACCTTAGATTGACATGATTCTTTTTTTTAAAGTGCATATTTTTTTATATCTACATATTGGTATCATTTTCAAGTTATAATTCTATAGCTTGACTATACTTTCAATTTTGTGGTCCATCTTGGAATTTGTAAAACTCTATAAAAACAAACTCTAGCATTGTAAATGCGCTGAATTATAAAGTACAAAAATCATTATTTTCTAGGGGGGATTTTTGATTGATTGATTTTGTGGGGGTACTCTTTTGGTCATCCTTTATTTATTGGTTATAATCATGGCTCCTAATCTTTGGAAAATCAAATGTGATTATTATGGGAAGAAAAGGCATACCATAGATGATTGCATACAAAAGAAACTTGATTATCTAAAATTACAAGTTCAAATTCAACAATCAAGGCAACTTTGTATTGCAAATGGCATCAATTTATTAAAATATTTTGATCCCACACTAGTAGGTATTTCATCATCTCATGTGTTTTCTCCACATTTTGATGATTCTATAGTGATAGATTCTACATATATTCATGAGTTGACAGTTTATACTTAGCCATCATTGACACTTTCTATAGGAGCACTTGATTCTCATTTGTTTAATTCTCTCACCGATGGTGAGAACCATATATCCATAGTTATTGACCTTAAATCTTGCATTATTCCTAATCACATTTATTAAAATTTGTTACCCATTGGCATCCATTTGGATAAGTCTAAGCAATTTTCGGAGGTATCACCACTCCTCCCTCTCTTGCAAGTAGTAATTCAGCGCAGCAGGACATGCATGATCTTCCAAATACAGCTCCTTGGGAAGAATACTTGACAAATATTATAGCTCTATTTTGTGAGTCCCATATTTTAGATTTGGAGGACACCATTGAGGACATTCATTTCTTCTTTCATGACATATTATATGGATCTTATTTTTTATATGATTCCAGGGCACATTCAGACCCTCTTGTTATTCCCTTGCCTACATCTACTTCTACAGTGATAATTTCTATAGATAATCATGAGTTGACAGTTTCAACTCAATCATCATTGACACATTATATAGAAGTACCAAATTATTGTTGATTCAATTGTCTTGTCAATTGTGAGCACTATACATCCATGGTTACTATACCTAAATATTTTATGGTACCTAATCCATCATATCAACATTCATCACCATTTGGCACTAGTTTGGATATCATTGAGCAGCATTTGGAGAAGGCATCTTCAAAGGAGGCATTTTCATGTTTGGATCATGTTATACATCAGATTCCTCTTGGATTTGGATTCTCATCTTTCAACATCGACATGGTGACGCTTGAGTAGCTTATAGAGACCTCATTCATCATGAAAGTTCATTTCTCACATGGCTTCTTAGAGTTGGATTTTCTTCTACATCAACCATTGGAATTGCTTTTTATCAAAGGGAGAAATGTATTTTGTCAACATTGGATCATATTTAGCATGCATCTTTCGACATTCACCATTGGCATAGGAGTTACTTCATTGTGGGGGGGGCTCATAGTCTCACATTTCTTCCCTCATGGGAGGTTATTATTGTATATTCATGATGAAAATCCCACTTTGAAGTTTATGTCAATACCTTTTTCCATCATTTGTTCATGTTTTATATCTCATCCTCTCATGGGGGAGTTTTTTCCCACTAGGTTTTCTCCTTCTCTTCTTTTTAGAGGGGTTTTTTGTATTGTAAATGGGTACCTTATTAGGCCTAGTTATCGGGACCCATTCTTGTTTGCTTTTGTAGGTTTTTTCCCCAAGTTGCACTTAAGGGGGGTTGTTAGTGCAAAAGGTTTTTATTCATGATTGGTACCTTTTTGGGGTATTTTTCTTGCTTCTCAGTGTGAAAAGGGTTATTCTGCTAACCAGTTCCATCACTTAGACCTTTTCACACTTAAGCTTATTTTGCAATTTTTTTATTTTATCCCACATTTCATGTGTTATTAGTACCCTAGGTGGTATATCATAAATATACACACCTCTTGATCTCATTTTAGATATAGAGAACCATGTGAAGGCTTTGTATAAACATTCATATTGAATAGAATACAGTTTATTCTATCAATTATGGTTTCTTTGTTATGCTTTCCTTTCACTCATTTTGATTATTAGGTGGATTTTCAGCCAAATTTTACAATCCCTAGTTATATTTATACTCTATTCATCATTCTTGTAATACATCACCATCCCTAGTTATATTTACTTCAACGGCCATATTGAAAGTATGTCATCCACCATGGCCTTTTTTGCAATGCCTGAAAGTCTACTACATCGGCCATCTGAAAAAATGTCATTAGCCATGCTTCAACTTTAAAACTATAAAAATTCATTGATTAGGTGCTCCTAAAAAACACTATTAAGCTTATGATGTCTTGTAGTTTCATGACCCTATTAAGTGCTCCTAAAAAACACTAGATTTTGGATCTAGTTTCTAGCATAAATCCGTTACCCGTCCTATTTTTTTCTATAATTTAACACATAAAAAAATTTTGCCAAATGGATTTTCCTGGGCATCCATTACCCATTTATTTTTATATATGGTTTTATTCCTCCTAAGAAACCTTTTCCCAGTGGATATTCCATAGCATCATGTTTATATTTGCTCAATATGCCCTAATTCTTCCAAGAATCAAGGAACCTCTTTTTACTTTTTGTAGTTACTCCCATTTGAACTCATGGCTTGTTGGTCTCAGCACTCTAAAGTTGCTTTGGTAGATCATCTAAATTTTTTATCTGAATCAAGACCTATAATCATCATCATTGGAAATACCACATCTATGCAAGAAAATTTTGTATAAGGCATTTAGCATGAAAATAGAGTTTTGACCTCCCAATTTGTATTAAAAGTTTTTCTTGTTTAGCCCTCCTAGCCTACTAAAATAATTCATTTTGATTTCCATGTTTTTCTATCTCCCAAAACATGTCTCATTATGATGACCAAGTCTGACTGGTAAATTTTCATATAAATCACTTGGTCCCGAAGTGGAATTTTGTCATACTTCCATGTGCTAACTGAGCCTGGCTCTTTGCCTCTCTCAACTCCTTATAGCTGCTTTAGGGGATCACTTTGATTTTTTTACCCTTTAATTCTCTAGATCCTATGTCACCAAGATGACCAAGCTCATGTGATTCATTTACATTTTTTTCACTTGGTCGTTTGATGAGTTTCTAGGGCACTTATCCCCCTTGCAATATCAGTGAAAAAACTTGTCATTTTGTCTGTAGGTTTGGTTGTGCATGATCAATAAATTTCTATCTCAATAGACCTAGTCAAGATTTCAACTTATGATTAGGTTTACCTGGGCCTATTATTCATTTTCCTTATCTAATCAGGGAGCTTATTAGCATTTGGTCTTGTTTGAAATTGGTTTAGGCCCATAGACCTAATTGGGCTTCTAAATTTTGATTAAGTCTAGGGAAATTGTTTCATTTCAATCCTCTAATAATCAAAGAAAAACTTGTGATTAGGTCTTGAGGGAGTCATTTATTATTTTTAGTTATAGTCAGGAATTTGATTCATGACTTGGTCTTCGTAGTTGGGCAAGGTTAGGTTTAATTGTAATCAAAAGTTTATTCTCTGATTAGGTCTTAGGAAAGTAGGGAGCCAATGTAGTTGTAATCAAGGATTGCATCTTTGATTAGGTCTAGGGTGTTTGCCAATTTTATGCTAGGTGTAGGCATAGTGATAACTAGGGAAGATTTACTTACTAAGTCATGGTTTATCCCCACCATCTAATTCAATTTTATCTAGGGCCCAAGCCTTGACTAGGTCATCAAGGATTTAGGGCCCTAATCCCTTTGTTAACTAATTTTTAATCCCCAAATAGCAAGTAAAAATTGAAGGCAATGAAAATAATGTTAATCGGGGGTATAGACCCTGATTAGGCCTTGGGCCCCCCTCAACTTCCAATCCAATTCTATTTGGGAATGTGAATCTCAATTAGGTCTTAGCACCTATTAAAGTGCATCTTAGTTTTATCTAGGGGTTGAAGGCGAACTAAAAAGGTGAAAATAAAAAAGTGCATTTGAAACTTGTTTGATGCCTACCCAACCCCTGATTAGGTCTACTAGGTGAGTTTTTTACTCCTATTTAGTTTTTCATCAATAAATTTTGCCTCTGATGTCATTTTTTGAAACTATTTACTTTATCAAAAGGGTGACTCTAGGCCGGATGCAATAATACCTTCAATTTTATTTGATTCTACCTAGTTGAAAATATGTTCATGTTTTTATAAAAAAAATTGTTCATGCTTTTAATTATTAGTTTTTTACTTGTTTTTGGTCTTTTTGCAGCCTACGAACAATAAAACTAGTAGGATTAGAAGGATAATGAGAATAAAGGAAGTAGTTAGGTGCATTTATGGTGATTTTGGGGAATTTTGGAAGGAAATCCCTCTCCTTGGAAGATGCATCCTCTATATATTAGTGGATTTTCATTATCAAAGGGTTGGCTCTTTGTTCCTCCTTAGACATATTGGGCCAGCCACTTATTTATTTTGTTTTGCTTTCCCTCTCTTTGTTCTCATACTGAGATGCTATCTAATTTTGCTCTCAAATGACCAATGGTAAACTTTATTTGTACTTTCAAGTGATATTTATTCAAAATACGAGCTATAAAATATTTTTTTACATTTGTTTACATGTATAATACAGTGGTAGTATTTTATTTTCTCCCAGATCTTTGATCCTCATACTCTAGCATTAATTCTTGTTGAGGTTATGTGAATATCGGTCGTATGAGGGATCAATTTGTGTGTGCACTTGATCGGGTGAATACAGATTTGGATGTAATTTAACAGGGTTTTATTTCCTTTCCCCTCTCTTTTTCTCTTTTTTATCATATGTTAGATTAGGATTTGAATGCAATCAACTATTATTGTTTTATATCAATTATAATATTTCCTCCATTACTGCAAATGCATTGTTGAATGTCAATTTAATGAAATGAATGAGCTCCAAAATAAGTTGTAAACTCATTTAATTAAAACCCAAAATGTTGATTTTAACTAGATGGACAGATTAAAAATGTGTGGTTTTATTATTTCTTCAAACACAATAAAAAAATCCACATGAATGAAACAAAAAATCTTGCATTCCCTCTAAAACCATCATAATACCATAATAACGTTAAATTTAAGTTTGAATATTCCCACACCAACAAAGGCCCCTTGACCAGAACAAATCACAATGAATGATTGAGTGAAATCAGTGCATTATGACCTGGTAGATAAAGACCTTGGGGAGACTTGCCTCTTGGGACTCCTTTTAGGAGAGGCTTGATAGGCTTCATGACCTATAGGGACTAACATTGGTGAGTAGTAACAAATGAAACGTTAACACATCCATTTTTACAATCTACTTTATCTACCTATCATGGAATTAAATGCAAAACCTACCTCAATAATCATTGTGATGTGTTTAGTGCACCAACCTCCACATCCACCTCTTTATCCCATATAGCCATCATCCCTCTTTGTGCTAGAAATGGTCACCCAGAGCCCTTAGAATCAAAATTCTAAAAATAAAAATGTTCAAATGAATAGACTTGACCCCTATTTATAGGTTTTTGAATCATAATTTTGTATGAAAATAGCACAAGATTTCTCTCATGGCCCACTCTATATCATAATGGTTATCTCATAATGGCCCTCATGAATCCACCCACTACTCTAGTGCAGTGAAGATAACATATATAGATGATAGATTATGTATGATGTGGTCTCAACTAGGTAGCCTAATCTATATATCCCTCAACCAATGGGGAAGAACTTGATCGCCTTCCCCCTTCCCTTATACTATAGGGTAGGGGATGGGTAATCCCTCCCCCTTGTGCCCAACCCCTTATATTATATATATGGTCAATGATTGGGTGATAATTTTTAATTAAATAGAGTGCCTATATATCTCTAAAAAAATAGAGTGCTTATATATCTCACATCCAAAGGGAAAAACCCATACCCTTTGGAGGTTTGAATTGTTCTAGATCCATCCTCAACACTTTTTACCAAATTTATATACCTACTCTTAATAATTTGAATCTTTTTTTGTCCTTGCTACTTTATTCAAATTGTGCCTAAATAGGTCCACTCTAACCTATTAATCTCTCAATTACTTGGTGATTTTTGGGCATACATCAAGAAAAATTCATTGTATGCAATAACAATTGTTGTTAACTTATTTCCAATTGAAACATCAAGTACCACTTGTCGATGTCTTATATAAGTTATAACTGAATTGAGTCATGTCCAACAACTTAGGCAAATTTTATTAGTCAAATGGCACATAGGACCTCAAGAATTCTTTTAAAATTACTTTGGTTCTCTTTTCTGGTCATCAGTCTATAGGTGATGACTTGTGCTCATAAATAATTTCATTTCCATTAACTTGAATAATTCAGACCAAAAAGTAATTACTTTTGAATCAGTAAAGCAAGTATCTCTATATGATATGATGCTCAAAATAACACCCAAATACTCCATAACATGGTTAAATAAGTACTCAACTACATTTTTTTTCCTACATGAAGCTTGGCATGTGATAAAAACAACATACTTATAGAACCTACCAATAACAACCATGACGATTGACATGTTAGCTACATTGGGAAATTGAGTGATGAAGTGGAAATTGAGTGATGAAGTCCATGCCCACACTTTCCCAAGGCCTCACTAAAACTAGAAGAGGGTGAAACACCTAGGGACACTCAGTACTAGTTTGGCACCTTACATCAACATGTTTTACATCTGACATGCCAGATCTATCTTAGCACAAATTTTCACCATGTATTATCATTCTTAGTCTAACTAGGTACATGAAGGTATGTATTTTTATTTATTTACTCTCATTTATCTCAAATTTATTATTCATTTATTACAACTCATGTTTTTATTTTATGTCTCTATGTTCCTTCCCAAGGTACCATCCCACACTATTGTGACACATGATGAGGTTTGGGTCGGTAATATGTATACACCTATATTTTCAACTTACTATTTATTTCTCTTAGAAGACTCATTCGTGAATGAATCTCCTTGAGTGCATGTTCTAAGGAGAACACTAAGATTGGGGTGAGCCAATTCATGGTGCTTTATGAGAGAGTCCCCGATGATCATATGTTATATCTATCTACATTCATCATCATTTATTTATTTTTCTCCACTTGTTCCTGCTCTCCCTCTTCCCTCCTCTTCTTCATGTATGTGTGCTTCTAACCAAAATATTTAGCCTATCCAAAAGATTTCTTTTATGCCCCCTTCTTGATCAATATCATCAACCAAGAAGAAGGTGTATTGTGTTTTCTCAATATGCTTATGGTTAGGCTGATGATGTTAAATAAGTACAGATTATGGTGTTAAGATATGATCTATATTTATAGGGTTCCTGATTATCATTTTTCATAAACAATACATCTAATGTGCTCTAGTCATGTATAAAAAACCATCTTAATATGAATAATATGAATTAGGGCTTAAGAGCTTACACTTGAATAAAGCTAGTTTGCACAAGGTCTTTTAAGATGCAAGAAGAGATGTTGAACTAGAAAGGTACACCTAGTCATTAAATCCCCTAATTAAGTATGTTTAGGTCTTATTCTTCCCATATTCAACTTCAACAAAATAGATCTCACAAAGTGTCACTTGACCCAAGGGGGAGATTGATGAGATGACAAGTCAACCCAAAATAAGTATTCATATCCCCATACTCTTTATTTATTTACTTTGGTGGATATATATGTATGTGTGCATGTGTTATATTAGTATGTTATTATCTTCCATTATTAGACTAGTTTATTCTTGTTAGTATATGTTATCTTTGCATGCTTTATTACTTCATTTACACCTCTTGGTTACAACCCCTTAGTTTAAATACTTCTTGGTTACAATCTTTTGGATTAGATACCTCTCAGTTACTTCCTAATGGAATTTTTATCTTTTTAATGTCTCTTTTACATATTGGATCTAAATTTGTCTTTGTTTGTCATTTTCTTGTAAATTTATCCTAACTATATCATTGATATCCTCATTATACACAACTTACTAATAACCATGTATTGTTTTGTGGAATGGAATTTTTTATTTTTGTTAGATCTAATATGATCTTATACATTTTCCTATATAAGAGGATAATTATATTTTTGACCATATTCACCCTACATAAAGTCTCATGAACGTGACATGAAGGGACATATGTTTATTTATTCACTTTGATTTATCTCAGAATTATCATTCATTTATTACAAATCTTACTTTCATTTCATATTGTTATGTATATTTCCATAGCACCATCCCATGTTACACTATTGTGACACGTGATGATATTTGAGTGGGGACAGGTATACACATATACATTTCACTTATTGATGATTTCTATTATAAGACTCATCATCACATTAATCTCCTTGAGTGCACATCCTAAAGAGTGCACCAAGATTGGGGTGGGTCAATTCAAGGTGCTATTTGAGATATTCCCTAATGATCCTTTGTTATATATCCCTACATCCATCATTATTTGGCCTCCGCTTGTTCCCACTCTCTCTTCCCTTTCATATTCATGTTTGTGTGTTTCTACCTGATGTCTTAAGCCCAACTGAAGATGCCTTGCAATGCTTCCTTTCTTGGCCAATGTCATTAACTAGTTCGAAGGTGTATTTTGTTTTCTAACAATATGTCATCATTCATTATGGTAGTACATCATCAAATATGGTTATATTTATACTTAATTATCCATTCTAAAAGTATGTTGTCAGCCTTTTTTATATTTTTTACTTTACCCCTCATTTTGATAGTATGTCATTCGCCATCTTATTAAAATTATAATATACCAAGTTGTCAAATTCACTTTACACATCAACAAAGAAAATGGACTAGATTGAACAAACCAATAGAGGGGTCAATTTTTACACCTATCTAAAAGAGCCATCATACCATATTTTCAATATGAAAATAGAACTATTTTTAAAGGTAATGCTTTGAAGGGCATAATATTTTGAGGGTGTCATCCAATTATACACCTTACACTCCTATTATATTTTCCATAGTATTCAAGATATGTTTTTTAACTACTCTCATATATTATGATCCATTTGAATAGATTGGTAAATAAATTTGTGTATGTTTAGTTATTCCCATTATGGTAATCCAGGGTTTGATCTTAGGTTATTGTAGTGATTGGGGTGATGATGGTGATCCAAGTATGACTTGCATTCTTGCACTAATGCTTGTTTATTTGGATATTTATTTCTATTTTCTCAATACTATATTGAGTAAGTGTCACTCATCTATCTATTAGAAGATGACAATCTTAAATTTGTTAATGATGTAGGACCATCCAAGGGATACAGGGAATCTTGCATCAACCAAAAAATAATATTTGTGTGTTTGTGTGGTTTTTTTGGTGTGTTATCTTTTTAATGTGGTGAAAATGATCCATGGGAAGAACCCATACTCCTACACTTATGTAGCATCAAACACATAATGAAAATATCAGTTTCAATAAGATTCATGGTTCCAATCAAGTTGGTTGAGTTTCTTAACCATCAGTTTAATACAGGAAGTGGTTGTGTGCATCGAAGGGATAAAATGGATAGGTTGTGGGTAAAAAACAAAAATGGCATCAATGACATCCCTAAACCTAAATATGATTTCATATTTTAATTTATCTTTAAAAAATTACAATTTCAAAAAATCATCTCGTTTTATGTTTGTATGCAAAAGTTATAGCTTCTGGAAGATAACTGACTTTGCTATAGTGACAAAACTGTCAGTTTGAACTGAGATGTAGTTTGACAAGTGTGAGTAACAATTTTGCAGCTGTTAGTTTATATATAGTGGTAAATTTACAACCAATGTGGTTTTTTTGAAACCATCGGATAGCATGTAATGGTGTTTTTATCTACATGAATTCACTCCCCAGAATGATGAACAGACATATATTGATATTTTTTAAAGGTTAAGGAAGGTAAAGAGATAATAAAGAAGGTATAATAATATCAGGAAATATCCAAAATGGGCAAAGGAGTGATTGACATGAAACAAGTGAAGTTAGCTCTAAGTTGGCAAGAAGTTGGCTCTAAAAAGGAGTTTAGTAGAACTTGTTCTTTAAGAATAGAGAGTGGGGAGTAAAGAGAGTGCTCGAGTCCAAAATGGATTGTGAGATATTTTATATCTTCTTCATGTTATTATAATAATCATGTCAAGGCAAGTGTGAGTGTGTGGGTGAGAGTGTGCATTCAGTGTTTGTAATAGCTTGATGAATTCAATAAATAAGATATGTTGAATTGTGACAAGTCCAAATGTGTACCTGAAAATGTGTTAATAAGAGATTAAGTGTAGATTCAAGTAGGATGGTATTAAAGGTTTCCCTTATTTAAAACCCCTTAACATGACTACATCAATTGGTATAAAATCAAGGTCTTTCCTTATTAGTTTGAGTGTGTGAGACTCTTGAATGAGTCAGTTGCAGTTTGTGATAGAGAATTTTGCTTGAGTTAGTTGTAAGTTGTGAAAAATAAACTTGCATAGGAAAGAACATAAGTTTGTTACAAGTGTTTGAGAATAATTTCAAGTGTAGAGGAAGTGTGAGAGGCTCTTGTTTGATTCTATTATAATGTGTGAAAGAAAAGCCTATTTATGGAGAAAATATGGCACGCAAAAAAGGAAGAGAACCAAAAGTAGAAGACTTGGCAAAGATGTTGAAGGAAATCCAAAAAAGATTGGATGTGATGGAGGATGCACAAAATAAATATATTGTAGTTATGAGTAAATATGAAGCATAATAAATGTTGGATATGTTGATATCCATGCAAGCAAATTTGGATGTCTTAGAGAGAGGACCAGCTAAAAAATAAAAGAGACCAAAAAACGTTAAGGTGAAGGAAGGAGATAGGGCAATTAGTAATATACTTTTATTATGTGGTAAAGAGAGCCCAAAGGAGCTCATGAAATAGATAGTGAGTTATAATTTCTTTTTGAAGAGTGACTCACACCATGGTGCCCAAGACCAAGTGTGCAAGGGACTATTGAGTTTGGTTGTGCAGATTGAATGTGCAAATATGTATTCAGATGAAACAATCAAACACACATTCAATGGCACATAAATCTTACTTGCAGGAAATGTAATTTCTATTCATAAATGAAAGAGTAGGGGAAATAGAGTACAATGTCTATAGTGTATATGTAGAGTAGATGCACAGAACAAGTTATATGTGTCACAATTGAGTAATGGCATCGACCCGATTAAACATCTTAGCTATCATTAGCCAGATGTGTATATTACATATTTAACATGCATAATACAAGAGCAGTATTAATTGATGTATAATTACCAAAGAGAGTGTCAATAGGCATAGTTATCTTCCTTTTAGATGTGGTAGTTGGCAATGGTTTGAACAGTTAATGTACAAGCTATCTTCAATAACTCCCAATCCCATGATCCCCGATTGGCTTCAAACGGCTAGTTGGGCCACTTGTTATGCCACATGGTCAAGGTAGGCTGACACTTGGTTATGATAAAGTGGGGCCTGAAGGAACAATCAAGTCTATGAGTAGGTGCCAATTAGGCACATATGACTGTGACCTGAGGGGTGTGCAATGAAATGCATAGGCTACAATTTGAGGTTATCATTGCATGGAAGTGTACAAATAAGCATGAGACTTTTGCATAAGGTTGTGAATAAGCTTCAGGAAAAGGAGTGTGTAGGGATATGTGAAAGGTGTGAGATATGTGTATAAGAATAAATGAAGAGTGTGTTTAGTTATGTAGAGATTATGCATGAATCATTCACCCTTTATTGAAGACCAATGATCTCCATTGCATTGGTGTGCATCTAAGGAAACTACACTTGGATTTACTAAGAATTATACCACTTAGCTTGCTCAGCATATTGTCCAACCTTAACCACTTACAAAATTTGATGTGTACCATGAAAGGTGTGTGTGTGTATCACTTTTATGATATAGTCCTTCTCTATGGGTCTCAAGTGTTCAAGATCCAAATCTAAAGGATGGTGTGTCATTGTTGGCACAATGAGTGGCAAAGTGTAAGGCTTGAAAAGTTCCACATTGAAGATTGGGTGCATACCCAAGTACGGAGGTATATCAAGAATGAAGGTGTTCCCTCTAGCTATGTGCAGGATGGTGTAAGGACCATAGCATAAAGGCTTGATATTCTAGTGTGGACCTTTGAAGCATTCCTTCTAAAGGTGCAGCCAAACATTATCACCAATGTGAAATACATGAGGTGTGTGAGTGTGTCATGGCACTCCTTGTACTTTATTTTTGTGTGAAAAGAGATCTATTAAACCTAGTGATGAATCGACTAGATGTGTTGTAGAAAATTCACAGCTTTGTACGCTTTATGTTCCTATGTGCATGACTCAGTCCCAGTTGGTGCATGGTAGGATATGTCTAGAGGTGTCGAAGGTTGAAATCTAAGACATGTCTGAAAAGGTTTGTGACCCATAGAAATGTGAAGGGATCTATTGTAGGTGTGTTAAATGTAGAAGAGATTCTCATCCCAAGTGTGAGTATGTGCCCAATGTCAATTTTTCATTTAAAAAATATGAATGAGTATACAATTAACCACTTTAGTTTGCTCAATTGTCTGTGGATGAAAAGTCATCAGTCGATCCAGTCGCATACCCATCAAGTCCCACAATACTTGATAAAAGTGACTTACAAAGTACAGATCTTGATCAGAGATGATGGTTGTTGGAAACCCAAAATGAAATCAAACATGGTTGAAGAAGGCTTGCACAGTGCCAGCTATGTCAATGTCTTTCTTACAAGTGACCATGATAGCCATCTTGGAAAACCTATCCACTATAACGAACATAGCATCATGTTAGCATCTCAGCACAATTAACCTAGTCATGAAATCCATGTTGATAGATTCCCATGGTCTGGATGGATCCGGTAAAGGTGTGTAAAGAATATGGTTTGGGATGCATAATAGTGGTAAGACTAAGGTGTTGAGATGTGGATTGCTTAATGATGCTCTTTTCCATACCATTGTCAAAGATGACGTGGAGAGGCTAACCTTTCACCTAAAACTTGGTGTGGAAGAGGCATCACACTCTTTAGATATGTTAATCATAGTGGTGTTGGTGTTTAGACAAGAGGCATCTGGATCAATATTATCAATTATTGTGGGACCTGATGCAGACTGTGCAAGCAAGGACTATTATGCAAAACATTTAAATTCATCATGGGTGGATGATTGATGGCAATGGCACCATTTATCGCTTGACTTATTCTTGCCTTTATCTGAAGCAAAAGGTGCAAGAACCTTCGAGTATTTAGTAGCATTATGAGGTTTCTCACCTTTGTGTGAAGTGTTGTTCTTCTGTATAAAAGGCCACAATGTGGATTTGTGTGAGGGTTGGCCCTTACATACTGCATTGGATGAAGAGGTGAAATGTTATTTCATCTTTATCTTGGATTCGATCTAGCAGTGTTATGATATGCTTGTCCCAAAGTGTCAAAATTCAATAACTCTAACTTCACACAGATATAAGGTGAGAGTTTGTTGATGTACTTCAGCACCCTATGTTATTCGCTGAAGTTCTCTTGCAGGGGCATAGGGTAGTCATGGAATGTGTTGGTGTAGTATTCCATTGATTGATCATTTTGCTAGTGCAGTTGTTAGAACTTGATTTATTCATATTCAAAGTGTTGTAGAGGATAGTATTCATCCTTCAATGCATCAACAAAAGCCTTCCATGATTCGATTGGAAAGCATGTTGCACACTAAAGGTCTCCCACTAATGAACAACTAGAATGGACATCTTCAGTACTCCAAACATGATCTTCTCAACAACGGTGAAGCAATTCAATGAGAAACACACCTCGAGTTATCGAATCTAGGCATCTAATTCTTTGGCATCTATCTTTCCTTCAAGTAGAGGGATGTCGATATTGACATGTACTTTGAAGGGGTTTTGTTGATGAAACTGTTGTGGAGTGTACTATTGAGATGGATGGGAAGGCATCAGGGTGAGTTGCATCATTAACTTGTGGAAATGACCAAAAACATTAGTGTGTAGAGCCTCTAGTGCATTGATGATGAGCCTTTGAAGTTATGGAGCTACCTCAAGTTACTTTTAGGTGTTAGCTATCTTGATTTTGCTACAATGTTCTTCTAGAATATTTGAAATAAAACCAACTATTAAACCTTCTCTCTCTCATTGCACTCATGTGGTTATAGGTATAGAAAGGAATAAAACTCAGCTCTAATACCAATGATTTATACCACAAGGCTTAGAACTAGGTGTGTGGGGGATAACCGAGTTTAGTTGTGAAAAGTGAATGCATGGAGATTTATTTATATGGAACAATATAACATGCATTCAATGGGGTGGAAGTTTTACTTGAAAGAAATTCAACTTCTATTCATAAATGAAATAATAGGAAAAACACAGTGCAATGTCTATAGTGTGTATGTAGAGTGAATACGTGGACCAAGCTATCTATGTCATGACTATGTAATGGTGTCACCCTGACTAATTATCTTAGTTGTCATTGGCCAAATGTGTATATTACATATTTAACATGCATAATACAAGAGTTGTATTAATTGATGTATAGTTACCAAGGAGAGTGTCAATAGGCACGGTCATCTTACTATCAGATGTGGTAGTTGGCAATGGTCTAAAAAATTAACATCCAGGTTGTCTTCAAAAACTCTTAATCCCATGATCTTTGATTGGCTGCTAACAGCGAATTGGGCCACTTGTTGTGTCATATGAGTGGGGCAGATCGACACATAATTGTGTTGAATTAGAATCCAAAGGAGCAAGTGAGTATGTGAGCAAGTGTCAATTAGGTGCTCAGGATTGCGATTTAAGGGGTATGCAGTGTGATATGCAGGGTGTGTTGTCTACGAACAAGCACATAACTTATGCGTAAGGTTGTGAGTAAGCTTCGGGTAAAGGAGTGTGCAAGGTTGTGTGAGAAATGTGACCCCTGCACAGAAGAAAAAAGGAGTAGTATGTTTAGTTGTGCATAGGCTACACATGGATCAAAGAGGATTATATTAAAGACCTTATGAAGGTAAAGGTTGAAAATAAGAGACTATGTAGAGTCGCAATTGAGTATCGAAGATTTCAAATAGAAGAGATAAAAAAAAAATGAAGGTAAGGAGTTGGGAACATATGGTTTCCAAGTTGTTGGAGTCATGTTGTGAACCCAAGAATTACAGTAGAATGATTAAAGAAGCTTCATGTCTTGAGGCTCAAAAGAGAAGATAAATAGAAGAAGTTGCCATGAAAGGTAATAAGAAGGAATTTTTCATGTGCATAGCTCAAATTTATTTTGAGAAGTAGCAAGGAGAAGGATAAGAGTGAGAAGAAGAAGGTTGTCTTAAGAAAAACAAGAGAGTGAGGTTTCTATGTGAGAACCCCAAATCTGATTTCAAAAATAAGGAAAAAAGTTGTGAGTAGCCCATAGAGGAAGGAATCCTCATGGAAGAAGATGTAGAGGAGATAATTTTTGACCCAGAAGGAGACCCATTGAAGATGGGAAGGAGTTTGTAGTATCCCATAAGTGGGAAGAGAGAATCATCCTTGGAGAATGAAGACAATGCATTTTTATTTTCTTTTTTGGAGGGAAGAAGCGTTGAGGACAACTAAAAAAAGCTACATGTTTCCTTGAAGAAACAATAGAGGTGGTTCAGATGCAAGTTAATGTATGAAAAGGATAGTATGGTTGAAGACCAGACATGTGAAGGGGAAGAAAATAGAAAGAAGAATGAGGAAATGATAGCCATGGAGGTTGCTGAGAATGGACCTTTGAGTGTCCATCATGTGAGTGGAAGCCATCAAAAGAATGCAAACAATGGAGAAGAGTTGGGCTATATGTCCATGAGGCATGATAAAGATGTTGAAGAAAGTGTTTGTGGGAACTCTTAATTCCCTTAATGTGTTTGTTCAATCTATAGGACCAGTTATGGAGAATATGATAAAGAAGAGGATAGAGTGTGGTTCATTTCAGTATCCTCATATGTCTGAGAAGCAATTGAATAAATGGGTCAAGAGGATAATATGGCAGCGGTAGTTGAAGCATTGGTTGGTAAGGATATACTAGCACTAGAATATTGTCTTTAAGTCATCATGGAGACAAGAGAGAGTGGAAAAGTGTGAGTACAATAATGTTCTTAAGATTATATGCAAGAGGGAGTGCATTTTCAGTAGTTAGAGTTGGGAGAGAAGACTCTCACAAAATTAATTGAAAGAGATTGACAAGAAGAAGACCTCAATAGAACAGTGGTTGATAGAGAAGGATATGCATCCAATCTCCATCTTGACAGATAGATAAAGAGTGTAATGGTGGATGGAAAATATAAGAACTTGGTGATGAAAGTTGGTCCAAAGAGCATTTAGCCAAATGAGAGATGAAGAATGTCAATCATGTGGCATAGAGGCAAGCAAGGAGATAGAGATGGTGGACATGTATCTACCGAGAGGAATGAAGGATAAAAGTGGTGTTGCACTTATGGGAGCAACCCACATAGATATTGAAGAGAATACTCTTATAATTTAAGGTATGCATTGTTCTCATATTTTCAAAGAGAGAGCAAGGTTCTTTGCACATGGTGTGGTTGTGGTGAAGGAAGGAGACTATAATCACCCTAAAGCTAATGTAAAGAGTTTGAAGATGAAAGAAGACAAGGATGAGATGGAACAGCTTAATTTGTTATCAACGCAAGCATGTGATTAAAAGTATGAGGTTGTAGGTGTAGAGATGAAGAGAAAGGAGGCATTCAAATAGGCCTTCCAAGGTAAAGAGAGTGAGCCACTTGAGTTCACAAGTTGTAAATAAGTGAAGGAAGAAGAAAATATTTTAAAAATCTTGCAAAGGAAGAAGCCACAGGCAAGATGATGGTGGCAAGAGAAGAGATGGTAGCCATGATAAAAGATGAGTTGTAAATAGAGAAAACTGGAATGTGGAAGGATCCAATAATAGGTTAATAATGCATTAACAAAGCCAAGACAACTCTTGGTGGAGGTGGATAGATGATGGTAGTGGGTAGAAACCCACAAGAGAATATAAGATACAAGAAGGAGCATCTTAGGGGAAGTGGTCAGATGAAGCTGGGTTTCAGTGCTCAAGAAGATGGAAAAAAAAAAAGTAGCATTTGGTGGAGGGGGTCAAACTATAGTGGGTTTAATCCCACAAAAGAGAAAAAAATGAGCATGGGTAAGCAAAAGATGTCAATTGAATATAAAAAGTTGGAGGTGGAAAAGATAAAGGCAAAATCAAAAAAGATATTTGGTGTGTTGGAAGGGGACATCGTGGCCATCAATCTCAATGACCACAAGAGTGGTCTTGGCACTCTTTCCATCAATGTGAGTAGGAATGCACATATTAAATACCTCAGGTGTATAATGCAGGGGCATCAAGGCGTACAAGCAAATCTTGCATCAACCAAAAATAGTAGTTGTGTGTTCATGTGATCTTATTAGTGTGTTGTCAATTTTGCATGATGAAGATGATCCATAGGAAGCACCCATACCCCTACACTTTTATTACATCAAACACATCATAAAAGGATTAGTTCCAAGAAGCTACATGGTTCCAAGCAAGTTGGTTGAGTTTCTCAACCATCGATATAATTTGAGAAGCAATTACATACATTGAAGGACTAAAATGGATAGGTTGTGGGGCAAAGACAAAAATGGCATCAAGGACATCCCTAAACCTAGATGTGATTGCATATCTAGATTCCTCTCGAAAGGTTATGCAATTTCAAAAAAAAACTTTGTATGCAAAAGTTATGGCCTTTAAAAGTTGACAGAGTTTGCACAATGATGAAACTATCAATCTACAATAAGAGACAATTTCGCAAGTGTCAGTGGTTGTTTCAAAACTACTCGTCTACATATAGTGGCAGTTTGCAACCACCATGGCACTTTCGAAACCCACAAATTGCATATAACAACAGTTTTGACCGTGTCATTTGAAAAAAGAAAGTAACACCCCAAAACAATGAACAAATGGATCTTGAGCATTAAAGAGGCTAAGGAAGGTGAAAATACACTCAATAAGGCAAAGGAATGTCAGGAAAGATCGGAAATGGGAAGAGAAATGAATGACATGAAACTAGTTAGTGGAATTAACTCTAAGTTGGCTAGAAGTGGAGTTTAGTGAATCTTGTTCTCTAAGAATAGAGGGAGGAACAAAGAGAGACTATTCAAGTCCAAAATGGACCATGAGAGAGTTTATATCTTTTTCATGTTATTGTAATAACCCTATCAAGGAAAGTGTGTGTGTGTGTGAATGAGAGTGTGCATTCAATGTTTGTCAAGTCCAAGAGTGTCTGTACAAGTGTGTCCATATGAGAGAGAGTAAATCCAAACAACATGGTGTTAAATGTTGTCCTTCATTGGACCCCCTTATTGTGACAACATCAATTAATCAATTCATATATTCTCTAGACTATTATCTAAATATATTAAAGATTATCTATTTTTCGTGTTATTTTAATAACCCTATCAAGTGAAATGTGAATGTGTGCGCGAGTGTGCATACATTGTTCGTAATAGTTTAATGAATTCAATAAAAGAAATGTGTTGAATTGTGTCGAGTCCAAGAATGACTCTACAAGTGTGTATGTAAGAGAGTGTAAATCCAAGTAACATGGTATTAAAGGTTGTCCTTCATTGGACCCCTTATTGTGATCGCATCAGTTAAACAATACATGCATTCTTTGGACTATTAAGTAAATATTATCATATCATATTGAATAATTGTCAGCCATGTAACTATTAGAAGATGATAAATCTTATATTTGTTTAACCAAAAGACGTGCTCTTTAGACCATTATCGAGCATGTTCTTGTATTATTATTAGTTGCTTTGTTATCCTCTCAACTTTCATGATTATTTTCTTATCAGAAGTACATTGGTATTGGTTGTTCTATTGTGTTCTTTTCTATGAATCTTCTTTTTGAAGTTTTGGAGCATCCATTATGTACATATTTTGGGTTACATGACAAACGTTGGCACGTTGTTTTAACCAGCAATTTGATCCAAACATATCTAGCATATTAAGTAAAGTTGGTTTCTTTTAAGACATTGTGCAATAGAAATAATGCTATGCAAAGCATTTTTTTGACAACATTTAATAAGACGACAAAAGCCCTAAGTGCAACTACTATAATTATAAATGCTTATAATACAGGTATTATGTGCATCTTGAAAATATGAAAAATAAGACTTCAAATGGTTTCTTGACAGCTACAGCTTAGCCAAATTTAGGGTCTTCTAAGACCATGTGCAATAGAAATAATGATACAGAAGACCACAGAGTTGACTGCAACTTATAGAATTGTAAATGCTTATAAAATATTTGTATTATGTCTGTTTTGGAAATGTGAAAAAATAAGACTTCAAAAGGTTTATTGGCAACTACAGCTAAAGCCACTTTGCACTCGCGAGCAAATTTAGATTTTATTTTCCTCAAAGATATACAATGTACTGAAATAAGTAAAGAGTTCATAGTCAATTTACCCCCGAGATATACAAGGAACTGAAATAAGGAGGGATGAGTTCATCACTCCCAAAAGTAGTGTTTATCTAATATATAAAGATTTGTTAACAATTAGCTTCAAATCAAAATAAAACCACCAATTCTGCGATAAAGACCAGCTCTTCAACTCTTCAGTACCAAGTAGGTTTGTATATTTGTAACTACTATGACATATGGGAGAGAAGTCAATGGTTATGCATGGACCAATGGTTGAGAAGGTACTTTTGAAGTAAAATACTATTAATTATTTAAATAACTGTGAGTGGATACCACTTTCACAACTAAAATTTGCATTAAAAAAAGACATCACAACAAATCAAATCAAACAATTAACCAATCAAATACTATAAATAAACACATAATCTTCAACTAATGATCTACCTTAATTTTCTTTGTATTTAAAATCACCTCATTTAAAGCCTTAAAAAATTGCCTTCAACTTAATTTAAATGCCCAAAACGAAATTGGTGAAATAAAAAAATCATAATCTATTAAAAGGTGATTTTTTTTAATAATTATGTGAAGCCTACATAACTGTAGACACTCCTTAAGTTGCCCGGCTACTGGCTCCTCTCCCCTACATCAAATGTTAGTGACCGTAATATTATTGCATATGAAAGAGGGATTGCTGTTGAACAGAAACAATCTCTTCAAAACATATAATCTAAACCTGTATTTAAAATATGCTTTGCTTCTTTGATTTAAATTCATTCAATTCTTTCCAATCTCTTCAAAACGACTTATCTAAATTGTGTTTAAAATGCTTCATTCATTTTCACTCCAAATTCATTCCGGATATGAGATCACTAGCTGAGTAGAGCCACGCAACAATTACCAGTATTACAAGTCCCTCACAAAAACTAGAAACCTAAAAGTGTTCTTGACATTAGAAAAGCATCAGGGAAAGGATCACAAAAAGGCACTCCAGAACAACCAACTCGTTTATATTTTTTAGCTTTTGAGCTTTATCAGAATTAACATAGAACTCGCTTTTATCGTATATATTTCCACAACTACTGTCATCCAATGGAGAATTTCTATTTCTACTTTTTCGTACCTTGGAAGAATTAAACACCTTAGCAAAGTTGCAATTTTTACACTAGTGAAATATGTCACCAAATTCATAAGTCTAGAAATCATTCGCCTAGGTATTAAACTATTTCAAAATGGATTTAAATGAACTTGAGAAGAAAACAGATTAAACAGAAACTTGGGGTGCCGACAAGATCAATGGTTTACACCATGTCTTAATGGTAGTAGGAAGTCTACACAGTAACTTTAGATACGTTATCGTTGAAGTTGTTTTTCAGTCCAATAAATTTTACATAAATAATGTCAATGTCTTGACAAAGAAAAACTTCATGAATCCCTCAGTTCCCCTGTACACTTCCTCAGGTTGGATTCAACAGAAGAATTGAATGTTTACTGCAAATTCTTCAAAGTTGTTGTTTAACCTGAGTATATCGCCGGCTTCTAAACACAAAACTAAGCAATCAATGTACCATTTATATTTACAGAAATGAACAAAGGCCTCACCAAATCTGATGAAACAAAACGAGACCACTGGAAATAAAGTCTTCTAGCATCCATTCACCAAAAGCCAAAAAAAGAGTGTCTGTCCCCATAAACAACCCACATGAGACCTATAACTCTCAAGGCCCTTTTCATCAACAGGTTTCAAACCGGGAAAGATCAAGCAACTTGCTTATTTCAATGAAGTCACCGTCATTGGTCGTATTGTCAACTTTTTGTAAAGATTCATCCTTATTTGCATTTTCTGTTGGACTTTGTTGTATGTCTACATCGCCAAAGTCTTTTACCGGAAGGACCTTCAGATCAAGTCCCATTGGAAGTATTTCCTGGAAGTTCAATTCGACATACCAATAAAAAAAAATCATCAGTATCACTATCTGGCATCATGTAAGTCGTTAAGCCCATATGAAGGGGCTAAAACTTGCAATATTACTATTTAAAATAAGGACCATTACCAAAACTACCTGATTCCCAGCCTCAGGATTAAAAACAATAGGACGGCAACGCTTATCTTCATTCAGCAGGCTAGAATTTTGAAAATGTGATATAAGAGCAGCTTTTCCCTGAATCCGTGCATATGCTAGAGAAGCAACTTTTTCACTGTTGAACTTCTCCCATTTCTTTCCATTAAATGCCTGCTATTTATATAAATAAGAATGTTGTTAGTAGTCTACCAACGTTTTTATATTTTCAAATTTTATACTAAATCACACAAGCACAGAGCCACTCATATTGAGACATACCCGAGAAGAATTATCTAGGATATCAAAATAAAAACTAATCCAAACGTGCATTAACAAGTGTGGTGCACTCTCAACATTTTTTAGGCTACAATTTGGGGCGGCATGGACAAGAACTATAACACATTGTATTGGGAAATGGATGATCTAGAGTTCTGGTAATAACCATTTAAATCACACAAAAAAACTCAAAACATCAATGACCAGTCTGAATTCCTATACTGTACTGATTCTAAACATGCTATTGACAAAAATGCAGAAACAATAGTTTTTCAAAAAAAAAAAATTATATAAGGAATCAATAGCTTTGCAATTTTAGATGAAAGAAGAAACAATGATATTCGGATGTGCAACAACTATAAATTTTATTCCATGGTCCAAGGATTGATTAGGCAACGTACCTGATAAAAAGGAATTATATGAGATGGAGCCGTCATATTTATAAATGCATAGCCAACATTGCATTTATTCTGTCACAAGAAATAGCAGATTAGATGATTTTGCATCACCAAAAGCCCATTGTGGAACACAGCAATAATTAGAGTTCATAACTTGAAGTCTTTTTGTGTTGCAAGAATCTTGCCTTAAAATCTATAGGCAAGTAAAGAAAATCATATGTTCCACGATGGTGTTCGTCAATAGCTAGAATTAGCATCTTCGAAGTATACCTGTAGAAGATCACAATAAAAAGTTCTCACGACTGAATACAGGGCATCTGTTAGCAAAACACAGAAGTCGTGCCAACAATATGAAGAGAAAAATGCCAGACCAAAAAATCTTCATAGCCATATTATTTTTAAGGTAAATTCATTTGGAAAGGCTTGCATAATGGTTTACAATGATTTTCCACATAGAAAAATATTTCAAACAAAAATAAGTGAAATGCTTCTATATCACAGAGGACAAGGTGAAAATTTTCAGAAACACTTCCAGATAGATTCTTTAATAGCATTTCCCATTTAACACTATTATTGCTCTGTAGAAAAAGTAAAAAAATCGTCAGTGCTGCATCACCAAATGTAAGATATTCCTAATATAGGGCAGAGCCCCGATAGTACAATACATGGTTAGAGGCACCATAAAACAATGAACACCAATAATGTTCAGTGATATAAAGCCTTGCAATAAACATACAGATGAGAAAAGGGATAACTTATTTTAATCAGTAAAAGCATTTATATGAATAATAGTTGTATGAGTACAAAGTCAGAAGAACATCTTCTGCTACAAGATACGTATAAGCATGTAGCCTAAACAAAATAGAACACTACAGTATGATAAACTATGATATAGACTACACTATAACCTCCAAATGCAAAACCAAGATTAAACAAGGGGGCTTACTTGTTTGGTATGTTCTTAATCATAATAGTTGTCCGGGTATCTTCACCATGCATAATTTTCTCCAAATCGAGTTGATATTGCTTCTTATTATCTGCTTGACTTGTACTGGTATCACCACGGCGGCTTCTTCCACGGTCATTTAGTCCTTCTCCAAAGTTTGTCATTGAACCCGAAAGGCCAGCACCAGGAAACATCCGGCCTTTACGCTGTGGAGAAAGCACCCCCATTGGAGACCCACAGTCAGTGCTTCCATTGGTCACCATAGCAGCAGCAGCAGCATTTAGAACACCTTGTGCACCAAAACCTATGACAGGGCTCCCATTGGTACAACTCATGGTCCCAAGTGAACTATGACTCATAAACGACAAATCAGGTGATTCTGTGATATAACCAAAGTGTCTTTCTAGTGAAGGATCACTTGAAGGAGCAGAGCCAACATGATAATGACGAGATGTCATGGATGAACTCATATAGGGCATCTGCCTCGTTGGGTAGGGCTGAGATCCGCTAGCATTGAATGAGTGTCCGTGCGATGGTCCGGGCCATGGAATATGATGAGAATAGGGACTTGGGCTGCCCCACAAATAGTGATGACCTGACAAAGTACCACTTCCAACTGAACTTGGGCTTGGATGACCAAATGAGCCACTGCTTCCAGTTCCAGTCCCTGTTCAGACAATCCAATGGAAATTATACTTAAAATAGAATGGAAAAACACTATTTCTTATACATTGCAACAAGACCCCAATAAAGGATATATCAATAATAGTTCTAATTTTTAAACAGTAAATGGAAGTTTTAATCCACGAATGTTGGTTGATGGACACTCACAAAAAAAAGAGGCATTTTTTTATGGATGTAGAATTCTGTCATGTTTTATATTCAAAATTTGATCATACTAAAGGTTCTATTAAAAGATTAAATTTGTGGTAAGGCCCACATCATCGCAAAAATCCTAGAAACAAAACAAAGACCACTGACAAAATGAACATGACAGGAACCTTCTGCCTACTAGTTATTTTCCTTCATGCATTAAAATTACTTTGAAAGTAGTTTGCACACATCTGGTGTCTTCACATTGCATCGTTATTTTTTATGCATTTGGTATTTTCCAGTGCATCATCATGTGATAGTGTTTTTTCTGAGGAATCAGCAGCATATTAATAACAAGACAATTTTCATGGCTCATCTTTCATGAGTAGTGGTTCACAAGAATTGTTCTTTCATAAGTTTGAATGGTCCACTTGGCACTTATTGCATCTAGGCTAAGTCACAAGGTTAAGGTTCGATTTCGAGCTCGATGATGATAAAAATCGAAAATCAATTCAAGTTCGCCAATGGATAAAGTTTGAAAAAAAAATCACCATTGAATTCGACCAATAAATAAAATAATAATAAATATAAAAAATATTACTATATATACAGTATTAATAAATATAAAATTATTAATTAAAAAATAAAAAGATCAATATAAAAAACATAATTAAAATATTCAAAGTCTATCGATTAAGATATTCAAAAGCCTTTTTTTTTTTTTATAGACTCCTGGTTGAAGGGAGACAGATAAGACAAAGACGAAAATATATGTTAATGTTCACGTGGCGCTCGCAAAAAGGACGCATCAGGGTATAAATGATAAGGTAAGAGGAATATCAGGAATCGTCAAAAGCAATAGTCAATGGTGTACCCCATCTCTACGACAAGCAGTTGTCTCTGTGGCCTATCTAGCTGGCGTGGATGATTCCCCTTACAGAAAGCAGATGCATTACGGCAGCCAACCCAACTAGCAACAAATATATTCTCCCACGCAGCAAGCAGTTATTTATGTCCAGGGCCCTATGGCAAGCCGTCAAATCTCTGTGGCCTTCAGCTGGGTGTGGATACCTTCAGCCCATGCCTTATCGTTTAACCCAGACATGCATTCCTCAAACCGCCACACGCCAGCAACGACAGAACAAAAAAAGACGTCAGATGTGAAAAACACATACCCAAAAAAGGCAAATTTTGACAATTTTTTGATGCCGGATTAGAAATTGGTGAATTTCAAATTTTGTCCAGAAAAATCGTCAAACCTTGTGACACAGCATCTAGGTGATGCTCACAAGGTTGAAGCATTGGGACTTCCTGGGAGGTCACCCATCCGAGTACTATTCCAGCTCATGCACGCTTAACCATGGAATTTTCTCCACAATCAATTCCACTTAGCTTGCTACCGCATTTGCAAAACCTTCAGCAAGTAGTGTGTATAGAATATAGTTTCCAGATATCATTTTTTTATTTAGTTGTATTCATAAATAAACGTTTTAGGATCAGGAAGCCTAGAAGAGTCCACTAATGTTCAGGTGCTTGCACATTTGAAAACACAAGAATTTTAAGGCATATTTGAATCGACCACAATAGTCAAAGGATAAATCCAATTTCCACATTTCTAAGATTGAACTCTCCCAATGCTAACTTGTTTATTAAGTACGCTTGTGAAAAAAATCATTTATTAGTTGAAAAGGATGTTGAATTAACTACTTGTGGGTGTGTATCTTCACTAATTTAGACATGTAACTCTCAGAATAGCCACTTAGTCTTCATACAGTTCCATTTTACACAATTTTCATCTGGTTCCATTATCCTAATTGAACTATAATCTTGTTTCAGTGCTTCATTGATTTATATCCAGGCTTTTGTATAAACAATCTTTTTAGTATCAGGTAACATATATATAATCTAATTTCTGTGCCTATTCGAATTCTGTGTAACTCAAAATTTCATCAATACCTAATTGTCCAGGTCCTAATTTCTTATGATGTAAGAATGAACACCTGCAACGAGGGTGCCATTGTCTTTACTTATTTATTTATACGAAAAGGTAATGTTTGATACCAATAAAGGCCAAGGAGACCATGTTTAAAATTTATTTTTTTAATATAAAGCACTCAAAATCCCACTTTATCCATGTTGAGAATAAAAATTAAATCCTCACCCTTGTCGAGAATAAAAGTGAACTGTAAACTTGAAAAAGTAAATATCTCATTAAACATTCTCTTGCAATGAAAGTGATTGAATCGGTGTACCCCAGACATGCGCCCCCTTGTACTTCAGGACGCACCCCCTTGCCCTCAAGGCTTCAAGGTTCCAATATAATTGATACCTTTTCATTTGTCATTTGAGAATTACTCCTGCTAAAATTATTTCAATGATTATAAACAAAAAATATAACAATCATATATTGCGTGAATAGCTATAAAACTCATTTATTTCTTCTGTTTTTTTTTTTAATTTAATATATATAATTTTTCATTCCCTGCCCCAGTTCCAAAAATTCTTGACAATTATGTTCTCACCAGAAACCAATTAAATGGTTCTCCCAAATCAAATCAGGATCACACTAGCTCTGTAGATAATTGGAATTAAATAACTGAAAAATAACTGTTAAACCGTACATCCCCATTGCTAACATGGAATGTAAATGATCAATCCCCAATCATATTGAGGCCAAAATTAAAGGCAAACAATTTTAAATGGATGATTTATATGGCCAACCCTGTGCCTTCATCTGATCAAAATTTTATCTAGACAGAGTTAACCGAAAACACTATATTTTCAAAATGAAGATAGAAAACAAGATGGCATACTTCTTAAATGAGAAAATTCTTGTCAAACCATTTATATTTGGAAAACAAAAAGACGAGAATGTATCCATTAGACAGATTGTGGGCATGTGGGTATTGGGTATGCTGAATATACAGTGACACATTATTGTCTAGGATACATGCACCGTGAAGCTCCCAAAGCACAATGAGAATGTCAACAACGCATTCAATTCTAAAATCATTCATTGCTTTCTAAAGAAGATTTACTTGAAATTTACAAAACTTTTTGTGCTATTATGTCATACCAACAAACAACTTTAGTCCCTTTCATAAGAAGTAAAAGGTCTTCAAAATTTACACATAGCTAAATGCCATGATGTCATAATCCATGAATATCGATGGGGCAAGTAGGCCTTAAATAAGACTTGTTGAATATTAATGTTTCTCCCTTTTCTGTAGATAAGAAGTGTATATTGGCCCTTTACATCAGAATTGCCAAAGTTTACCAAAAAAATATGCCCTTGTCATTGCAAACCTGTAATAGGAAAGAAAGTACTCAAGATATGATGACTTTTTTGTTTATGTCCCTCGCATCATAGCGCCAAGTGTCTTGGTGTCCATTACCACTTCATTGGTGAGGAACCTCATATGGTAGCTCCCATATTCAGTTTGTATTATTTCTAATTGTTGAAGGATCGCATAGACCTACCCCAACTTCGACTTGATGGAACTAACATGCCTTCTCCCAGTCTTTTATATTTCAAAAAAAAATCCCTGTACACACTATTACGTGTCCATCAAGCAATAACAGATATTAATGTTTTGTGTTTATTTGATGATAAATATGCACAATGAATAAGCTATTAATCCATGGAGTTGAGTTGCGCCTGTTCAAAGAACAGTCATGTTACATTGTTAACATTAGTAATGTTTCATTATAAGTACCCCTCTTAAAGATGATTTGGCCTCAAAGCATCAGCAAGGATAGATTGTTAACATAAAAAGTTTCATTCTCCCGTGATGCTTCTTTGTAGTTTTTTATACTTGACAAGATATTAGGTAATGTGCATCATTCGAAGCTTCTAACTATAAATCTCCAAAATAATTCAGGCCCAAGGACATTTGTCATTTTTCATGACAGTGTTATTACTATTTCAACATGTGTCAAAATGGTATTCCCCTCACATTTGCTATAAATTAAGATGGCATCGAAGAAGACTTGAAGAGTAAAAAATATTTATTATTGTTTAACATTTAACTGATGCATTGAATAAGCTTTGTTCCATAAGTTTCAGGGACAGCAGGGAGGCATATATATAACATAAACTAGCATTATAAACAAAAACAAATTGAAAGAAGCTGATAAAAAATTAAAATAACGACATTGATACATCCATGATCCAACATTGAACAATATTGTCACATTATTCGAGAGTCATAAATGTCAATATCAAACCTCCAATGATAACATCTCTGCCTCTACTCCATCCAAACTATTCTCCAAATAGAATTCTTGGACTATGTCCAAAACATCTTTAAAATTAACAACCCAATAAATTCTTATGATATGAATACAAGATTTGCTAGAGTGAAAGATTTAAATTTTCAACTTTTCATTCTAATTCTTTTAAGACTAGCTACTCCTGTCTACTCTAAGCTAGTTTTACTTTTTGAGTCCAACTGTCCTGCTTTCCTCCATGGCTACTGCTAGGCCATTTTATATATGTTATTCACTGCTTAGCCTGTAATTTATTTAATTTGTTGAAATTGGAATGTTTGTATTAATAATGCACTAATCAGAAGCTAGAGAGGAGCAGGGGAAGGCTTAGCCAAGCTCAGCTAACAAACGCACTAGAAATACTAGTGCTAAAGAGATTCATGGAGGTGTCCTAGAATGGTCAAGGGACGTCATGACATTCCTGAGACATCATCAGACATGCCAGCACGTCCCCCTTGCAAGGTGGAGGGTAGGGAGTTGTTTCTGGGACAACCCCCTTTTTACCTGTGCAGAGGGGTATGTTTCCTCCACATCCCGGGAGCCCCGAAACATCTGGGATGTCCAGGACGGGAAAAAGCACAGGAGCACATTCCCAGCTAACTATGTGCATAACCCAAGTCTGTTACTTAAATTCGTAGCTCTTCAAAAGCATGTCTTCAGCCTTTATTTTGATTTGATGGTAACCTGACCAGAAGTCCATTTAACCGAAATGGCATCCATTTTGATTTGAGTGGTATGAAAAAACATCCAATAGTCACCTTGTTGACCATCCTTAAACATCTCTTTCAATTCTCTTTTGCTCTAGTATTTATTCTTTTTTAGTTAGTCGTTGTTCCTGGGGTCCTTTTACGCTATTGTATTTGGGTATACTCTCAAGTCACATTGACCTACTATCGGTCATTTGTGGACACTAATATAATTTATTTATTTATAAAGTCAATACGAAGTTGATATGATCCATCGCTTTTTCTAAAGTAGAACCTCTTCAACAGAAACTACACCAACAAAATTATATGCGTCAGAGGTTTGCAGCCTGCTGCCCCAGTTGGGGATCCACTAATTTACCTCGTATCAAGAGGGTTCAAACATGCTTTAAAATATGCTCATCTTCCTTATAAGTTTGAGCTTTGATTTTCTCAATAATTAGTGCTGGAGTTGTGGTAAATTTTAATAACTTTCTACTCGCTTTCCCAAGTCTCATATCGATGGCTGAACAAAATTTCCAGCTCTCAATTGTTGAGACTTATTTTTTGCTCCAAAAAAACTAGCGAGCTCCACTGCAAATGTCATGTTTGAAGGTCATTGTGTATTTACATCCAGACTTAAAAGGAGGTTGCTGTGCTGGGTTCTTCCCCGAAAGATTTTTTCCAAGTGAAAATCTCGTGTATCATGAGTGTGTGTCATTTTTCCTCTGTTATAGATTCATAATATGTTAGCATTGTTTCTCCTGCATAAGTTTATCGGTCCATTTTCTCTTCATGGAATGTTCCGATGCTGGCTAATAATGAACAAAGACTTGACAAAATTACAGCTGATTAACGGAAATTCAGTGACCAGAAATAAACTATGATAAATAAACTATGCTTAAAGCGCAGATGATGCTTAGAGAAAAAACGACTGAAATTGATATAGACGAAGTATTAAAAATGAATGGAGGATACACCAAGAATGACATTTAGACGTGTCCAACAGTGGAGTACACGTGAACAAACATTGAAGCACAAGACAGATGAATACACACTGAGAAAAAGGTCTGGAATTCTGGAAGACAACCAACACCCCATCAAGCACAAATAAATTGTATTATTTCACATTTCATGGTGGACAAAATGAAAGCTATTAATTCAAAGTTGAGCCACGACTGTTCGGGGAATAGCCACCTCACATTGTTTGGGTTAGTAGTGTTTCATGACATCACAATAAAGTTCTCTAACAACGATGATGTTGTCCTAGACGATATACAGCGCACTAGATAAAGACAGAGATTTTCTAGTTAGACCGTGTAAAAGATTTTAAAATCAACATTTCAGATCACACTCCATGAGCCATCATCAAGATGAAAGAGAAAAAATAGTAAGATTAGATTGCAAACTTAGGTTTCAATTTATAGATGTTAACAATGAAGTGCTATGAAGACAGGTAGTTGGGTAATGAAAAATAAATATTTTTTTTTAATCATATTCGCTTTTTGACCGGAGCTACCAACTAGTTTTGGGGCACAAACCGGGGGCACAGTCCCCAAAGACTATTAAACCAATATACACGGCTACCACTTGATCACTTGAAACCACTGAGTAAACTCAAACGGCCACATCCGGCCTATAAACGCCCTGTGAAAAAAAAAAACTTGAGAAGAGAAAACTAAATAATAATTAATTTTAATTAGTTACTATTAAAAAAAACTAAAAGATAATGCTACAAAGAAAAATAGTAAATGAAGTTAGATTATTTACAAAGGAAGATTCTATAAATTTTTGTATTAAATGGGATGTTGAGAATTATAATTTTTTGAGATTGGTTGATACAATACATAGGAATATCTAAGTTAATTGATGAAATTAAATAAGTAACTTGAAATTTTTCAAAATTGAATAAAAAGTAAGGAACTAGGTAAAGAGAAAAAATATTACATTAAGAACAAACAAAAGCACAAGGGAAGGAAAAGAAGTGGGGGAGTGGGGAGGCCTAGATTTGTTATGACCCAAGAAGGAAGACAAGAACAGACCACTAGATAATAGGATGTGTAACAAAGGAACATAGCCAGCAAACACATCATCGTTTTTTAAGTAAATTAATGATCAATCCCCAAGATTGGTTTAATTTCAAACTGCAATCCTTGTTTAAGTTGTTATAATACTTGTGAATTTATATTGCTTCTCTTAGTCGTCGTTTGAAGTAGTGGTCCTCTATGGCTAAACACCTCCGTATTATCAATGCAAATATGATGACGAGTTTTGACCGAATGTTCTGCTGAAGCTGATTTAACCACTCTTTCCTTGTTAATATTTGCAACATACTTGTTTACCCTGGTGTTGATGGAGTGACCTGTCTCCCCAATATATGACACCCCGCGAGAGCAATCAATTTTATACACTCCACTTTTAAGAGTTGGTTCTAAATTATTTTTCGACGACTTGATCATACTCTTAAGATTTCTGTGAGGGATAAAGGTAGTATGAATGTTCTTATTCTTTAATATTTTTACAATTTTATTTGAAATTCCTTCAACATACGGGAGGAAAGCAGTAGGTCTATTAGGAAGGTCAATTAAAGTTTTGGGTATAGCAAGTGTGTTCCTAGTTGATTTGAAGGCTCTAGCAATATGTTTCCCTTTGTAACCATTCTCTTTAAAAAGTGCAGTCAAATGTTTGATCTCATCCTCTAAGTGATTGCCATCACAAATTCTAAAAGTCACTAAATCATAGCAATGACCAAAATGAAAGAAAATCCTTTCATCTTCTGATATTTAATGTTGCAGACATTAGGCATGGATTTCTTTCTGATCTTTTCAACAGTGGTCTGTACAATCGTGGTTACTAACTTAAAAATTGTTGCAGTTTAGCCCATATGCACTTTGTATCTGTATGTGTTCAAACTTTGACTAGCATAGGGAAAACAACTTGGACTCCAGCCCTTACAAAACAAAGATCTATATTTCTACCTGGTCCAAAAGCAACCCTTTTCAGCATCTTATATCATATTTTGAGTTGTCAAGACTGAAACCCAAAATGTGTGCCCCTACCCTTCCTAATTGGCCACTATTCTTGTAATGCCTGGGAGTTCATAAACCAATCTCTCCTCCACAAGAGGCACCCTAGGAGAAGACAGGTTGTGATGAACGAACCAGGGAAAACCTCCAGCTAAAAATTTGACACAAATCTAACATACTTGAGGAGTTTCTGAAATTTACATAATACGTACAACATCGGAAAACTATCATGAAAATGTATATTTCTACCTGGTCCAAAAGCAACCCTTTTCAGCATCTTATCATA
This sequence comes from Torreya grandis, assembly GCA_037957365.1. Classification (NCBI taxonomy): domain Eukaryota; kingdom Viridiplantae; phylum Streptophyta; class Pinopsida; order Cupressales; family Taxaceae; genus Torreya; species Torreya grandis. The sequence goes on along the minus strand of JARHVA010002084.1, from coordinate 193,356 downwards.
TTTTGAGTTGTCAAGACTGAAACCCGAAATATGTGCCCTACCCTTCCTAATTGGCCACTGTTCTTGTAATGCCTGGGAGTTTACAAACCAATCTCTCCTCCACAAGAGGCACCCTAGGAGAAGACAGGTTGTGATGACCGAGCCAGGGAAAACCTCCAGATAAAAATTTGACACAAATCTAACATACTTGAGGAGTACCTGAAATTTACATAATATGTACATCGAAAAACTTTCATGAAAATGTATGTAGTTCACTACGGATCCATGCAAGTTCTTGCAATACTACGAATTTAACATGGAAATTTCCGAACTCAACAAATTTGATGTTTATGACTTTGGTCGAAAAATATGCATTTGCGATAATCAGTATATAAAGATTTCCTAGACCTTAGAATTTATTTTATAACCTATGCAATGAGTGACCATTTCAGAGCTAAGCATCAAGAATCCAACCTCTGATTACATTGAGAGATCATTGGACCGCCTCTTAAAGGCAATTATCAATGCCTTCCGCTAGAATTTATTTCAACCAAATGAAGCAAATGCATGAATATTAAGCAAGAGTAACACCCATATCCCTTTCTAATAAAAAAGCCATGACCCATGCATGAACACAAGTAATCAGACAAGCAATTATAATTTCTGTAGTGAAATATAGCAATGCCAAATGCTGTGAAATCAACATAAAACAGTACCTTCATGATGGCCAAAAGGGGTGGAGCTCCGTGGTACTGGTACATTTCCAGAAGAATTATGATGCATCGCCGGCAGCATACCACTTTCGTAGTCTGGAAACGAATGAGACTGGTTAAGCTGGGCAGGCTTTCCATAACTCTTGATGGTGGACACTTGCTCAATCTGTTTAGTTCTTCCAAAGTCACTATTCACAATTCCACTTTTGGTAGAAGGGAAAGGTGGTAGGCTTGTGCCAATTCCTGGTGATGGTTTGTTAACCGTGTAATTTAGATTTCCAAACCCACGTGAATATGTTATACTGTGCACTGAACCATTATCGCTAGGAGTGCCAAAATGTTCCCAGGTCCCTGTTTGTAGTACATCAAATTATTTAGAGCTGTTTGTAGATACAACAGAAAGTAAAGATATTACGATGAAAATTTTCTACAAGCATTCATACAATGTAAATCAAATTCACAAAAAAAAAACTTATGTAATCATGCAATTTGATAATTGTTCTTGTAATCTCCCCTTTCTTTGCTGAGAGGAAATTGCCATTCATAAAAAGACAAAGAACTTATCAATCAAAAAAATTCCGGTGTAACCAAGAGAAAGTATCAATCCAGGTTATGCATTTTTTAACAAGATGTTATCATTATCCCATGATTTCTTAATCTAAAACATTGATTCACAAGCCAAATAATTGACTAATAAATATTTGTATATCAAATATCTGAGAGCACACTTGAACTGAAAATTGTGAAGCTGGAAACAAAGCAAACCTGGAGGCGAATTCATCAATGGTGAACCAGCTTGTTGCTGGTAAGTTCTGTTTTCATCCTGGTCTGCCTCCTGGCTCAAGCATTGTATAAAGCTGGTGACATTTCCAAACATAATAAGAAATATAAAAATATAGTGAAATCGCAATTAACTTGACAGAAATGTAATCACATTGATAACCAACACATGATGCTTCAACCTGCACCTATCATTGATTGGATGCTTTATCATTAATGTAACATTGAAAAGAAGTGTTTGCAGTATATCTGTTTGTCCTGAAGCATCATATGATTTCAACATTCATAAATTTTGCAACATACTATGCCACATGCAACTTTTAACCCTAATACAAAACTCCTTGCACAGAATTCCAACCTGACAAAAAATTTCCTCCAAGACATTTATTTTCAACTTCTAACTCTTGCCAGAATTTCTTACATGACCATGACTTGACTCATAAACCATTGGCAATAACATAAACCACCAAGAATTTGACCCGATACTTTATTCAAATAACCATAACATTTACCTCATAACACCAATAGCTTGACTGAAGGACTACCTTACAAAAAAAATACCATCCCTTAGGAATATGACACTATGACCTTCAGCAAATGTCCATGACATAGACACAATGTAACTTTTAGAAAAAATAAAAAATAAAAGTTGGCTTCTTTGTTAGCACCACAGAAATAGCACAACTTCATATCCGTCATATGGAACAATGACAATACAGAAAAGGCATAAATCAAAAATTATCAAATTTAATTTGACTCTCAAAATGGAATCCTTAAATAAATCTCTGCAGGGATTCACTGCTTCACACTTGATATGAAATACATCTCTATAGTTCACTTGCACTGCATCTCGGAATTTTTGATTGCTCCACACTTGACATGAAATACATCTCTATGGTTCACTTGGACTGCATCTTGGGATTTTTTCATCTGCACCAATATCATGTCTTCGTATTCATTCTCCAGTCTGCAGAAACACTTGTAACCCTATCTAGCAACTTGCCTTCACTTCAACTATTCATACAATTTGTTCTATGGTGCTACATCTCCATTATACACTTGTCCATTTGTTGTTCCATTCAATCATCGTTCTTCCCCATCACAATCCTTTTATGCTTGTCTTTTGCATTCCAAATTGGGCTCCTGGACCATTATGCTTCCTCCCAAGTCACTTTTATCAACCAATCACATTAATGCTTTACTATTCATACAATCGACATGCATGTAGCCTACTAAGCACTTTGATACTTTGTTCTTCCACGATAAAGACATGGACTGCCTGGTCGAATGCTGACTGAAAAATCAGTGCTGTCAAACATACCTTTACTTCATTTCATATGTTCAACACTTTGACTTTTTATTCTCCACATTTTCTCGTTCATCTATAATCTGCATGTTCACATTTCAGTTTCTTATCTTCAATATGCAACCATGGGAAGCCAAATTCTATCTTTGTCAGCTTTAACTATTCGTTCACTTCCTCTGATCTTCTCGGGTATAGAACGATCCCAACTCTGAGACCGTGTTGGAAAAATATGGCAAATAATCAAAAAAAAATTGACAACAAACGAGGGAGGGAGACAAAATATGAGAAAAAGTATTGCATTAAAGGAACTCTCTCAAATTGCAAAGTATTATACAACATATTTAAAATACACAAATGGCTAACATCCTCCAACATACAAAACCTTCTTGGAGTCATGTTTCGTCACATCCCCTAATTGTCTTTATCCAAAACTTCCATTCAAATATAACTAACAAAACCACTCTTCTTAAAGCGCTGTAGATTTGTCCTCGCCTAAACACTCCATTACTTCGTTGATAATTTAGGGATAAAAGGGATAATTCTTTATTAACATTCATCATTTTACTCAACATACTCAAAACGAGATCATTCAGTGTGTAACTGCTCCTCCACCCTAATGTATACACTAAAATTTTCTTTTGTAACTCACTAGCTTGCCCACTTAAGCTGGTAAAGTGTGCTTTTAATCCTTCTTATAATCATAAAAAAGGTTTCAATCTTGCAGTAGAGCACACAACTTAAATTTCAAGTACAACTCTTTTAAGTTATTCTCGGATATAAATAGCTATTTAATTGATCTAACAACGCATTTCTAAAAAATCACTCTTATTTTCATTGGGCAATCAATAATTCATGCGACCCACACACAAATTCCTATAGCATATCAGGGTTGGCTGCTACTTTTGAGGTAAACTCCATGTTTTCCTTCATGATTTGATACTTCTAAATCCAATGGCAATAACATATCTACCTCCTCTCGTCATACACACATTTGGTTTGTTGTCATTTAGTATTCTATTTTCCCTGTAATGTCCCCTTTTTCGAACTAAGCTAAACAGGGAACCCCTAAGTCTATTTAAAGAGGGACAAACTCAAGGGAAATAAATTAGTCATAATTCTTTAAGTGTTCCCAAGGGTACTTTTAAGTTATAACTTAAAAGGGGGACATTTAAAGGGGTATTATTAATTAAAGTGGGCCAAAATAGTATTTAATTATAAGCCCAAGTGGAAAATTGGAATTAAAAGTAATTATTAATTACTTTATGAAGCAAAGAGGAAATTAAAATAAAAAGTAATTTTAAATTACTTTTGGAGTTTTATGTGGAAAAACAATTATAATAAAGGTGAAAAAGAGGAAAATGACATCTATTATTATCATTCAACTTTCATAAATTATTGGAGAGCTTGAAACTACCATACTTTTCCACAAATAATGAAAACCCTCGGATTTACAGGTACGAGGACAAAACCCTTCATACCCATTTGGTGATTCCATCTAGGAATTACAACCGTGCTATCAGATTCAAGAAATATCGATTTTAGAGGTCCATTCAATTAAGGCATCACATTTCAAAAGGCAGAGTTTTTTTTTAAGCACAGATCCGCACAGCGTCCATACAGCGACCATTTTCAATCAAACTGGGCAGCATCAGAGCAATTTAGAGCTGTCATAATATGCTGAACCGTTTCACCTAGGGTTTCAAAGTCTTTTTAGGCATTTCAAGCTTATTCTAGGTTAGGGTTTGACCAATGATCAGCGGTACCGTTCCCAGCACCCCAATGCTGCCAACAAGTACAATTAACGGTATTTAATTTTAGAAGTAATTGTTTTTTTATTTCCTTTCAGTAGGGTTTGACCCAATTTAATTGTAATCAGCATTTACAGAAAAAAAATTAGTAGGGTTTGAACCAGTTGATTATATTCAGCAGTGGGCATTCGTATTTATTGTTGCATGTGATGTTTTATGCTCAATCAAATTGTCAATCTTTCAGAACAAATAAATAAAATCAGAAATTCAGGGTTTTAATATTTATTTGTCAAGATTTCAATTTAGAGGGTTATTACATTCCCTTTTGGAACACAATTTCAAATATAGTTGCTTGCTTGCACTTTATGAATAGGGCAAACAAAGTAAAGAAACACATTTGACATCAAATGCAATCAAAATCTAATGAATATTTGATAATTCCATATTTGAGTATTCAAAGCTGAATTTTCAAAATTGGAAAATAATGCAATGACTCCATTCGAAGGATTATTGTGAATGGCTAGCTACTTTTGAGGTAAACTCGATGTTTTCCTTCAAGATTTGGTACTTCTAAGTCGAATAACATATCTACCTCCTCTCGTCATACACATTCAGTTTACTTCCATGAAGTATTCTATTTTAACTTTTGGAACAGAATTTGTCAATTTCAAACATAGTTGTTGGCTTGCACGTTATGAATAACGCAAACAAAGTAAAGAAACACCTTTGATGTCAAAGGCAATCAAGATCTATGAATATTTGATAATTCCATATTTCAGTATTCGAATTTGAATTTTCCCAATTTAAGATAATGCAAGGACTCCATTCGAAGGATTATTGTGAAATTGGCTAGCTAGTCCTGACTGCATTGCTAAATGAGGCTGGTTACAGGTATATTCTAACACACAAACTTATATTAGACAGGCCATAATTAGATATTTCTTCGGCACAAAGAGATCATATCCACATAGAGTGAACTGAGTAGAACCCTACCTCCTTTACTATCTAGAGGGGGAAATATTAAGTAAAGTTTTTTTCTGATAGCAAAAGTTAAGAGGTTCATCCATTTTGTCACAGCTTGTGTGTGGATAGGTATTTCAAGAAATTTCAAATTTAATAACAATTGGCATTTCAATAAATTTCAAATTTAATAACAATTGGCATTTCAATAAATTTCAAATTTAATAACAATTGAAACAAATACTCGTACCGAAATCATGTCAAGACTATTAAATCTTGTCAATCAATTTCAACATTTAACTAACAAGTAATAATTTAAAGGCAGTTTATTGACTCTTTCATGAGCACTAGAGGAACAGTTCATGAACCGAAATAATTGACACTGATTCTTGCACAAGACATGCCAAAATCAAACAGCCAACAGAATTTTTACTTTCCAATGTAAAATATTTAAATTTTAAATCTTTTACATAATCATAACTTCTGTCTGTCAAATATCTCCTGTGAGCATAATAGACCCCAGGTGTCTGTGTTGTTTCTGACTGATATTTTACATTACTAATTTGACAGATTGGTACCTCAAGAAGAACCCTCCAATAGAAAATTTCTTTGACCAAAGCATAACATTCACTCCTAGCCAAATTGGATAAATTATATATACCGACCTTAAAAAAAACATGATGAAAAATTACCTACTTTGATCAAATATTATATCTAAGGCCAGTACCTGCGCCTTGCTCCACCAGGACGGCTAGGTTCAAGTTTGATACGCTTGCCCGCAATCTCACTCCTGTTTAGAGCTCGTAGTGCTGCTTCAGCATGTCTCACATCATAAAACTCAATAAACTTGTGATGCCGTTTGTGGGGTGTCTCCCTTATCTGTTACAAACGCCAAGGTCAGTATTGATAAATTCAGCATGAAAATAGCCTCCACAAAAAAGTAAAACATTACCTCCTTTACTTCCCCGTGAGCTCCAAAAATTTGGCGTAGGTCATCATTTGACACAGACGGATCCAAGTTGAAGGCAACAAGTGTACCCTGATTTATGTCTTTATCTGAGGGATTCTCCTGCAAGCATATCAGAAACCAAATGTGAAAAACAAGTTTTGAGTGACATTAAATTTAGATTCTAATGTGCAAGGAGAACCAAAATGGTCAATGGGACTGCAGAAAATCCTATATTATTGCAAAGTGGTAAAATAGGAAGTGCTTAAAGCATCTCTTACAAATTGAGATTTTCAAAGTTCAAACAGAAACAATACAAGCAGAACTTATTAATTCTATGGATAAGCCTGAAAAGTATACAACAAAAGAAAATCTGAAAATATGTTCCAATGTCTAAAAATGCTAAATCATCGATTCAGAATTGACAAATCAACCACAAACATACACATTTCACTTTATGATTTTATTGAGTGGTCATCAACATACAAGGTTTATGCTCGCACATATTTTGCCACATCGATAGTTTATTGAGTTTATGGCAAGTGAGAAGTATTTTACCTTTCTACCACTACTACTTACTGCAGATGCCTGCTGTAGTATTTTTTTCTTATGTTTGTCAATTGTTTGTTGCAGTTGTCTCAACATTATTTTCTTCCAGATAAGTCAAAATAAAGATCATTCATCACATACCTATATTCCAAAAATAATCTCATTGAGTATGCAATAAACTGTCACAGTCTAGGGTCATAGTGTGTTACCAGAAAATGGTCAAAACTGTCCAACAAATGCAACCAACTTTAGTACTCAATTTCAAGCTGAAGTCATTTTTAAAAAACTTCAATGTGGCGCATGGAAAATCAACTCAGTTGGTATAGAGTAGCTACAATACACCACACGTGGAGCAAGCTCCAAGCACAAAAGAATAGTCAAGCTAAGGCCGAGACAAACTAGGCTTAATGTAGCCTGCTTCTAAGGTAGAAATAGTATATACAAAATTGCCTCTATTATTATTCTGTTGAAAGGTGTTGGGAGTTTGCGTCCAAAGTGCTCAAACTAAGATCATTCATTGCCTTTTGATACACAAATGATTTCAACGAGTATGGAATAAACTGTCACAATCCAGGTTCATGGCATGTTTTACCATGAAAAAGGTCAAAACCGTCCAGCAAATCCAACTAACTTTAGTAGTCAATTTCAAGATAAGAACTCATTTTTAATCAACCTCAATGAGGCACATGGAAAATGAATTCAGTTTGGTATAAAGGAACTACAGGCACAACACCCATGGAGCAAGCTCTAAGCACAAAAGAGTAAGCAGGCTAAGGCTGTACCAAACTAGGCTTCATGTAAATTGCGTCTAATGGAGAAATAGTGTATTCAAATTTGTCTCCACCATTACTCTGTTGATGGGCATCAGGACGTTGAGTCCAACACTAGCTGTGCAAATGAAACCATGAGGTTCCCCGTGAAGATCCTCGTTTGGTATTTTTCTAACCTAAAGGGCCACTCACCCAGCAGGAAAATTTGTAATATGGCTTAATCATGCCAGTAGGCGTTCAACAATGGCAGCAAAGGGGTGGGATTTAATAGTGTGAGCATATTCACTTTAATGTTCCACATTGAATTTGACATCCATTTAACTGTCAAATGGTAGATTTAACCTTAAATTTAAAGTCCATTTAACAGTCAAAAGTTAGTTTCAACCTTAAATTTGACATCTATTTGACCATCACTTAGAAATTTTTTCTTTTTGCTTAGAAAATTCAATAGAAAAATCATAATATCTTTGGCTATATGGTGGGTTTTGGATATCTTTATTTTTTCCCTCTGAAAGATTTTTTCGAGCCCAAAAGAGTCGTGTAACTGGAGTAATGCCATTGTTCATGAGCCAGTGGAAAATTTTAACCTTTAATTTGACATCCATTTTACCGTCACTTAGAAGTCATTTATTTTTGCTTAGAGATGTCAGTCGAAAAGTCATAATATCTTTGCCATACAGGAGTTTAGATCCCTTTTTTTTGCAAAAAAAAATTTGAACCTGACACAGTGACATAAGCTAGATTAATGCCATTTGTCACTAGTCAGTGAGAAATTATAGGAGAAGGTAATTGAATTATTAATCAATGTGGTATGTGATAAATCCGAGATAAGAACCTTGAGATTGTTATCTCTCGGCCTATTTCAGATAGATGTACTTAAGATATATGTACTAGTGTTAATAATTTTTAGCTTCAGTGTAGAGTGATGTTTATTCTGTTTACTCTTTCGACCCTATGGATTTTTTATAGGGAAGCATGACTACCATTAAAGAAAATTTCTGGTCCTTTAGGGATTTTTTTTATAGTTATACAAACATTATCATATTTCTGCCCATTGTTTATCCAATATCATCAGAAAAGTTGGCCATTTAGTTTCCATAATGTTGTACAACTAATAAACAGCCCAAAGACCTTAAATATATCACTCAAAAGCACTCTGTGAGTCTCTACTACTGCAAAGCAGCTCAACGTACTGTTTGCAAAAGGCCAAAGACAGAAATGATTCTATAACTTAATTGTTTGTATGATTTAACTTCATCACAAAATTTCATAGAGCTTTGATTTCAGAGTTACAAATTTGGTTTTTCAACAAAGGGTGGTCTTCAAATTTTTTTCAATATGCATGGTATGCTTTCGAGGTGTTGGATATGTTGTTCATTGTTTGGAGGTGCACTGGATATGTTTATCATGCTCGTATGTTGGATGGTGTTCTTTATATAGCTTGAATCATTTCAAGCCCAATGAAAATATCTAGACTACAGCTAACCAGCTAGAAGATGGAGTGCCAGGATAAGGATAGCATCCTTATGGAGCCTGGTTATCTTAGAAAAGTTTTAAAAAGTAAAGTTGGAGCTGTCCCACTCAACTGGTCTGTGCATTCATTTACCTTTTTATGTCCTAAACACACTCAACAGCAGTATTTGGGCAATGTCATTCAACCTTGACCAATACCATGAACTGAGACAGAATTTGTTATTGCCATGTGACTATCATAATGGGCTTTTGTGTTGTGGCAAGAACATCGAAGTAGTTCTGCAATATTTTTGCAATCTCATGCAATGTACCTTCCTTCAGTAAACACTACAGCAAATAATAGTGTACTTGGGTCACTTTTTGGTATAAAGCTCGTCAAAGAGCTGACTAAAGATACAAAAAAATTTATGACACAAATATGTTGTGCTTAACAGGATTTATACATTCGCTTTTGCACCACTGATTATCTATACTATAGGGTGTTGACCACCATTGACAAGGGATGAACCATTTGGGAAGATTCCTTTTGCACAAAAAAGCTAAGTAGTAACTCAAATCCCCAAAATATTTACACTGGTTATCATGCACTCACATGAGATGTTCCTTAGTAACAACAGAAGTTGTATCAATCAAATGCCATAGTTTTCATACTAATAGACCTACAACAACAAAGCTTAACTTTAAACCTTTAGGAAGTCACTGATTGTCTGTCCTAAACCTTGCTTACAGAAATGATTTTCTCATAGTAAGTGACATGTTATTTGTAACTGTAAACAGACAAGGGCCTAATCGCTACTTGTATGATTTGAGTAAAGAAGTAATAGTGGATAAAAGCAGCTCGCTGAGAATCTGTAGACCCCTAGCTTTAAATGTAGAGAAATATCTTTGATGACTCTCATTTGACTTTCAAAAGCATTCATTGTTAATAAGTTTTAGTTTCACTTTTAATCGTAAAATTCCGCTATATTGATTTCACAGCATGAAACTGTATAAAATCATCACCATCCACATAAAGCAATTGCACACAAATTTCACCGTTTGTTAATGTTCAAGCTGCCTCAGATGAAGAGTCTCCATGACCAGTTCCATATTTGGATCAATTATGGTCATGGTTGAAAATATTTGAACTTTGCACATAGAGTTTAGACTCAAATCAAATAAAATCAAAATGCAAAAACACTTTGTGACATTGAAAGAGAAGCAAACCTTCTGGGTTCTGCTATTGTATCATTTTTGTTGAGTAATTAGCAGTGAGATCTTGTGCATAAATTACTATCTAAGATTTTGTAGGTTGTGCCTTTATGACATCACAGTGATACCTACAAGAGGAGCATTTTTTTTCAATTTGTAAATTATGTATATATTCTTCATGGTCAGGACTTGGAACATCCATAAGGGCTTCCTACTTTATAAGAACTATAATTTTAGAAAATAAAAGGCTGACAATATTGAGGATTTTTTAGTATTGGTTTGATCTTTGGAGTAGTTGTTTCTTTTCAAGCATAATTAGCATGTTCGAAAAATTTGATTCATTCGTAAGGCCCAATAAAATTTGAAGATTCTGAATTTCAAGAATAATTTGGTTCAGTTTTAAAGTTTTAAAATCTAATAACAATATAATAAATAACTAGAACAACATTTTCATATATACAGAAATTAAGTACACATTGTATTCATGTTTTTCACTATTTTATATATTGAATGGAACTATCGTTCTTGATAAGATGCATATGTATATATAGGTAAAGATATAAGGGTAGTTTTTTAAGTACACAGCTAAGGGAGACACCAATTAGGTGTATGAGACACCCTAAGGGGGCTTGATGGTGAAGGCATACATACTCCATACAGAAGGTCCCATGTTTGAAACCAATAGTTCGATGCCGCCAAACATGATAACTATGTTTTTGAGACATTTAGTGAATCCATCGATGTAATATACTGCATGTCCTTGGTTAAATAATTATGGAATATGCATTTATTATATTGATATCTGTCTTTGCTTGAATTGGAGTTTAAATGGATACGTGCCATATCGAATTCACCTTACAGAGACTATCCAACTTAAATTGGTTATTCTATATATAATGATTAAGCCACTATCTTAGCTTGTACTGGGAAGCTTTTTCTCTATGAAATATTTGGCACATCATGTTTGAAAAATTTTGAGATAGAAGATAGATGGAACTACAAACTATACATGGATTTTTATATCAACATCACTATAAATGATTTTTCCTCAATATTACAGGAAATGGTAAACTAAGATATTAATTAATTCATACAGCTTTACTTCTTATTTTTAAGATTCTGCACAATGACCAAAAACACTAATTAATACTATGTTCAGAAGAAGTTAATACAAAGAGAAGTGCAAAAATCCACATACTTTTACACAATGCCATATCTTTGCATCTACAGACTGTTGAATAATGAATAGCATATACCTTTGGAATAGAAAAATGAATGTCAAGTTTCCTCCGACGTAGTGGTTTGTTCTGAAGATTTCGCATAGCATCCCGAGCCGAACGAATATCATAGTAAGATATCATTACGAAGCCACGATGCTTGCATGTAGTGTACAGCATCCTGATGTCACCATGTTGCTGCCCAGAAACAAGAACATTCCCATCAGTGTCACACATTAATTTCCATTATATTATTTGACTGCCTTACTATAAACACAATTATGTTAGAATGGTTACTGAATTGAATTGATGTCACCTTGTTACTGCCCAGAAACAAGAACATTCCCGTCAGTTTCAGACATTAATTTCCATTATATTATTTGAATGCCTTGCTACAAACATAATAGTGTCTGATCATCAGAATTAAATCAAACTGAAGTAATCAGGAGCTCAATGTAAAATGCACATGATCTACTAGTACTACACAAGATTTCAAGAATAATCAAATGCACATCTTACTGGGTCTGATCATTGTGAAGAAAAAAGAGTTCAATGTAAATTGCACATGATCTAGTAGTATTATACAAGATTTCTATTGTACACATCAGAGTTGAACTTGTTTTTAACATTATGGTTATCAGATTAAAAGCACGTCCAGTATAAAGCTCTAAAACTCAGAAAAAAAACCCAGACAATAAATATGAAAAGCAATACATCAAAATAAAATGATAATCACCTCAAATAAAGCGCGGAGCTCAGAATCCTCCACATTACTATTGATGTTTCGCACAAATAGAGTTCTGGAGGGATGTTCACCATAAGGATGTTCTCCTACGACGGGTCCAGGCACATTTGAAATGCCATGGTGGCTTGTACCACCCCCAACAATATAATCTGAAATTATATTATTGTTGTAATTTAAATTGAGACGCTCCTGAGAATCAGAATCTAGCTCCATACCACCTCCACTGCTAAATAGATCATCATATTCTTCTAAGTCTTCAACCTGGCTGGGTAGACCAGTCAAATCAAAATCATCAATTATGCCGGCCAAAAGTTCTTCTTCGTCATCAGGAAGGACAAATCCTTGAGATTGGGACTCCATGTCTTGAAGGGTTTCCAAAGGATCTTCTCCTTGAGGTTTTTCATTCACATGAGAGGACATAGATCCCGTGGACTTCTCACTGCACTCCTTATCTGACATAATTACTGTAGCAAATGTGCACAAGTAGTGATAAGCATACACTGTTACAACTCTCATTTTAACATTTATGGAAAATTTGGTATGCACAATGGTACAAATTCTCTAATGCTTACATTTTCCATGAAAAAGAACAGGAAGTGAACTTGAAAACAGACTGGTATCACTTGGTACATGAAAGTCATTCGACTTGGCTGGAATATAAGCAGTGTCTTCCTTTGTTTGAAAAATATCAATGGAAGGGCTCCATCCTGGTGAACCTGCACTCAAACCTTAACAAATTCAAGCTTCCTCATCTTTGGAATACCATATTGAACACAAGCCAAGGGAGATTACAAGGAAATAATATAAAACATATATTACCCCAAAAACTCTTTGACTGATCCTCCAAGCGACCCATTGCAGTCTTAAATTGGTATCTACAAATAAACAATTTACCTTCAGTGAACTCCAAAAAATAACAAATTTGGGAGCTATGCTAACAAACATATGGCATTAAAAACTAACAGTGATGGAAAAACTAGATATACAATTTAAGACCTTACCAATAAAAACCCATATACACCCATCTTGGAAGAATGTTGTGACCTCCCCTAGCAAATACCAACAATGCAAGCAATACAGACTAAACACTATCACATAAAAGATAGAAGTTACACATCCTTTCATTAAAATAAGTGCTATTGGCCCCAAATTGACCATTATGGCTTAAAGTATACCATTTGCAAAGCAGATAACTGAGCTCCTTACAGTTATCAATGCTATTGGCCCCAAATAAACAATTAAGTCATCAATGCTTAAAATTTTCCATTTTGCAAAGCAGTTAATGATGTATAGCAAACCAATACTATTGAGACCATATTTCTAAGTGGATTCACCCAACATCACCAGAAATATTGCCACAGAATTGTGTTCTAAGATGAACAAATAAATAAATAGGTAGATTGCAACCAAGATCTCTAGAAGTTTAAAGAATGGATATTTGGAAAAAAAACTAGTAGGCAGAATGTTGACTTGAAAACAATATGATACTGATTAATTTTTAAAAGCTCTTTTCTCAAAAGCATCTAATTCTTGTCATAAGAGAAGAACTTTCGAGTTTATTACAGACAGGAGATTCAAAAACAAAAATGCAAAAGCAAACTGAGAATTGAAGGATTTCAACATCATGAGAGATATAAATTTTACATGAGCTGTAAATGTGGAACAAGAAAGACATAAACTAAATTTGCAAATTTCTTGCAATACCCTGTTTCAATCCCCCTTCGATATAGATGCATATGCCATCTATATTTGTGAATATCGCCAAAGGATATTTCAAACAAGGTTGCACATAAGGTTTGGTAATTCTGGAGTATGGCATACTTGACCCAAGTGTTTGAAAGGACTTGATATGTATGGTGTCAACATAGCTGAAGCTTTGAGGTTTTTTTATAGTGCTGCATGATTGGTAGAGGTTTCTAAAATCTGCTGAAAAACAGATTTCAGAAGCCTCCACGACTTAAAATTATTTATAAAGTTCTAAAATTATTATAAATGATAAGATTAATTAATAGAATCAAATATGGCAAATTTAAGTGTAGAGTGCCCCTCAACCCCCTTTTTGCTTCAAGCACCCAACCAACTTGTAAGTAATGCTTGAAGTTGAAGCAACCTAAAGAGTTACCCATAGTTGTAATACTTCTCCATACAAAAATGGAAGCTCTTAATCAAAGATGATCCAAAACATATCTTGAACAGCTTGAAAATGACCTTATAGAAAGATATCAAAGTATGTTAGAAAAAGAAATAGAAGAATAAGAAAAATCAGAACCAACTCCTCTCTCAAAGACACACCGAGCAGAATAAATACTAGAGATCATGGAGTTTCAACCATGGTTCTTGAAAAGAGAAATTCTTCTCTTTAAAGATAGTCGCGTATTTTCACCGAATAAACAAAGCATTTAGCAAAAGCTTGGTTGGATGATGACCATGTAATAAATATTTATATAGATATAAAAAATGTTTTCAAGATAAAGACAAACCGATGATGCAATATATTATGATTGATTTTGCATGGAACTAGAAAAAGATATCTCACCCAAAAATGTTTCTAAAGGTGATAAGGCATGATCGAAACCAGCCATAGTCATCTAACAATCATCTACCATAGAGAGAGAGAGAGAGAAAAGAAAATGGAAAAAAGAAATATAAAAGAAAAATAAATTACAGCCCAGGTTTTTCCTCTGCAGAAACTCAGTAACAAATGCCTCAAGGATGTCCATACAGTTTATAGAAGAAAGTGCTTCATCATATAAAGCAAGAAATATAGATAACCCCAACTATAATTGGAGCATCCATAAAAAAGAATGGTGAAGCCGCTATAGGGGACTACTGACAAACTAAGAGGAATTTGCCTAAAAAGTGGCACTAAAGATGAGGTGTTGCACTAATCTTGACATAGAAAGAAGTTAAGAATGGTCACTGTGAAGGCTATTAGTTAAGAATGGTCACTGTGAAGGCTATTACTATTACAAACTTGATAATTAGTTATCATTACAAATATATTTTGGCACGAACAAGGTACTAGCGAAGAAGAGTATTTCAACCACTCCCAGACTGATTCTGGAAGAGTTCTGCCTCTTCAAGATAACCAAGCAGCTTTAAAAGAGTAATTACATGGTTTTGGAGGGATATCAAGTGTGCTAGAATATTCAGAATTGAAACTTTGAAACAACAATGGATATCTTAATCACAATGGAAAGAAAATCACAAAATATAGTATGAACCTATATATGTGCCTAAAACAAAATTGTGTCCCTTGAAAAACTCTAAATCTTTAAAAACACAAAGCTCATCATAATCATCATTATGAAATGTTCTTAGCTCATGGTAAATATTTTGGAGGTGATAATAACAAGAAACTGATATTCCTTCATTTCAGATCAGTTGTTTATTATTGTTAAAGGTTGTGGCTTGCATTTAATGGCTGCACTATGACTTCATCTCATCCTTGATTATGGAGCCAAAAGGTGTTTGGACTCTGGAGACATTCCAAGAGTTTAATAGCTAGTTCCAACACATGCTAAGTCGCTATCGATGTACTCATTGACTTGTTGAATTTTGTCAAGATTATCGATCTGGACTCATATTTATGGGGGCTCATTTGTCAAAAGGAGAGATTTTCTATCATTATGATCATGGGTTAACCTTAACAAGCAGTTTTTGGGAGGCTTAAACAATCTGTAGTTATTGATTATTTCTTGTCAAGAATAACTGACATCGTATATTTATCAATGCTTCTACATCCAGAAGTCAACACAAATTTTTCAAAATATTTATAAGCATGTACATAAAATGGTTCACCTATTTTGGAATGTTAAAGGCCTCAATACCCCTAACAGGAGGAGACTGGTTAGGTACCAACTTTAGTTAAGACAACCAAATCTTGTTCTAACTCAAGAAACTAAGATGACAAACTCCACTGGAAAGGGTGGAAAAGCATAGTACCAGATGCCACTGGAGCATCGAGAGGGCAGTACATAGTGTGAAATCCCAGGAGGGTCAAGGGCACACTGACAGCAAAAGGAGCTAACTGGATATGCAGCCAAATCAAAGCCTCCAAGGAGAATATTGAAGTAATATTATTCAATATACATCACTCTAACAGCCCAATAAAAAATAATGAACTTCGAAAAAATATCCCATGAACCTAATAGGTGGGGTCCGGGGATACCAATGCAATCATGGGATCCTGGGAAGACCCAGTCCCATAAAGGCTTCCATAGCTTTGTTCTCAGTAACAAGTTGATAAATATCATTCTAGGGAAGGCAGATTCTCCTGGAGTAACTGTCGCTTAGGGTTTAAAAACATAGCTAAAAGAATAGATCGGTTCCTACTGTTCTTCAATAGGTAATAAGAAGACTGGGTCACCGAATCAGAAGTTCTAAAGGTATCAAGCTCAGATCACGCTGTTTCGCTTTCAGTCACTGCATATTATCCTCCATTCTAATGCCCATTCAAGTTTGAAATGATATGGCTCAGTGACCCAAATTTGTAGAGCTAGTGGAAATATGGTGCAAGGGCTGCCCCAAACTACAAGACTCTGGTATGTATCAGCTCTCTCAAAATCTCAGTTATATAAAAAGCAATTTAAGAGAATGGAATGTTAAGCACTTCAAGAATATGATTTATTATCTTTAAAGCAAACAAAAGATTTGATGAAGAAATAGATTGTCCAAACTCCATAATACAGGCTGAAGGGATTAATGATATTATTCTTGAAGAAGCAAACTTCATTTTTGAATAGCTGGAGAACATAAGTCTTTTGCCAACACAAATCTACGGAAACTTAAGACTAAATAAGGGGATAAAACGCCAAATTCTTTCATCAGGAAGACAGTTTAAACTTCAATCACATTAGCTCTATCACATCTTTAGAGGTGCCAAGTCTTTGAAGATCTGTAGAACACCAGAGCAAAGGTAATAAACTATTATAAACTCCAATTGTCAGTTAAGAACAGGGCAGAGGATGGGGCCAAGAAGAGATGGTAAGGCACATCCCCCAGCTTATTTCAGACTCTCAAAATGATGATTAAATGGTACCCTTTACAACTAAATCAGTGAAATAAATAATTTTCAAGATGCAGAAAGCTAAGGCCCCAAGCCTGGATGGCTTCCCTGTGGGTTATTTTCTGAACTTTTGGGACATTTTAGGTAAAGCGCTAACAGCAAAAGTGAATGAATCAAGGAGATCCTAAAAGTTATTGCTCGACCTCAATTGCACATCCATTACTCTTATGTCCAAAAAGGTAGACCCCTCAACCTTTGCAGACTCTCTCTCTCTCTCTCTCTCTCTCTCTCTCTCTCTCTCCAACCCTGAGTATAAGGTGATTACTAAGGCTATGTCAGAAGAGTTAAAGCATATTATCCCTAACATCATTTCTTCAAAACAAGGCAGCTTTGTCAGGGGTAAACAGATTTTCAACAGAATCATTATAGCACTTGAGCTCATGCATAATTTATAGGAAAACAAATAACAAGGTATTGTCATTAAACTGGATATAAATAAAACTTATGACTGAGTAAAATGGTTCTTCCTTAGAAAACTTATGGAGAAGTTTGGCTTTTCAAAGGAATGGTGTGACTGGGTCTGGAGTTGTATATCAGGACCTAATGCCTAGATACTCGATTCTTGTCAACAGTAGCTCATGGGTTTTTTAAGGATCAAGAGGCATTAGGTAGGGAGGCCAAATATCTCCTTACCTTTTTGCCATCTTAGCAGAGACATTAGGCCAATCCCTCTCTGCAGCTAATAAGACTGAATGAACCATCAGAGGTTTACAAGTCAGACCTAGCTTTATGCCTTTTGTTGCACCTTCAGTTTGTAGGTGATAACCTCCTATTTGGGGCAACAACTAATAAGAAGCCTTGAAATTTAGACAAATGCACAAGGGCATCAGGACCATTTATCAATGCAAAGAGAGAAATCTAAGTTTTTCACTGCTAGAAAAAGACCACCCCTTCACTTACATCACTATAAAGCAACAAAGGGGCAAGGATGTCCACCTTAAAGTAACAACTGCCGCAAATTCATATTTGGATGATACGGTAACTCCTTTTTTTGGACTTGTCAAAAAAATGAACTAAATTTTTATTCTATCTCATAGTTGTTTTTTATCATAAGTCAGTTATGAGAAATGCTGCTGCACTTAGGGTTGCCAACTATAAGTTTGTATCCAATCAAATTTGATCCATTTTTCTTCTAAACAATCTTTTTAGTAAAATAAAGCTAATTTTTCTCAGCTGCGTGTATTGAACAAAATTTAAAGAATCATGGGAGAGCGAACAGGGAAAACAATGCCTATAATTTCTCAGCAGCATCCCCTTAAAAATAATTAGTTATCCCCCAGAATGGGACCCCTACCTAAGTAAATCTAATACTTGGATGCCACAGCAAAAATAAAGACATTTAATAATGTTAGGTGAAATGCATTTTCTTCGTTACAACTTACAAAGTTGTGATTTAACATACTTACAGGGGGGGAACATTAAAACTCCACATCTAAAAAGAAATAAACAGACACTATGAATTGCAACGCACCAACAAGAACTTAAGCTGCACAAGGTCAGCAAGGAATTTTAAGGAAAATAAAAGGTGTTGAATGTGAGGAGTAAAAAACAAGGTCAATTAAACTGAGACTGCTTACATTTACAGTAACAGAAACATGAGTGGATTTAATATTAGGAAAGCAAGTTGTATTTAAATCTTTAAAGAACCATCAAATAGCTTTCAAATGGAAACAGAGAGGCTGCGACAAATGGAAATAGCCATAACAATTTCCTCTCTGCCACGGCTAGTAAAATGCAGCATATAAAAAAAAAATCATAATTAACAAAACATCCAATGCAATTTAAGAATGTCATACTCTTTTAGACCCATATAGTCAGCCACTCAGGCAATAACTAACTTGCAAAGCAAAAATATTAGAGGAGGCTACAACCCAAGGGAAAGTAGACAATATACTATATACCATTTGAACTTGTACGCTAGAAAGGCCAGCAACTTACCTGCTACTACCTGCAGTCAGAGACCAGTAATCCAATACTATCAAACCAGGAACCGATTCAATTTGATCAAATCAGGAACCAAGTAAAACAGTGCTCCTATAATACTTTGCAAGCTCAATAGAAAATTGAGTGACTTGTAAGTTTCAACTTCAACAGAATACCAGTTTCGGAGAAGCTCCTAAATTCTGCATTGTGTCCAAAACAATATATGGAAACTGAATAAATAAGATTCGTAGAGACTACTCAAGACTCCTCAATACTCGTTATAAGTATCGTCAAAAACAATAACTTATTTCTCAAAAAGCAAATTGGCACCTGTAATGAAGGGTTGGATGGCCGAGAAAATGTGATTAATTCATCCTCTACAAAATAACCGTGGCCTGTACATATCTTCAATAGCAAACTCTCGCTTTTGTCAGAACAGATTGGTACCTATAATGAAGGGCTTAGTGGGAAAAAAGGGGAAATCAAATCTCCGTCTACAATGCCTTGAAACCAATTCTTGGCTAGCAGTAACCCCAAGTGAATCAACCTTGTAATCTCTAAAGATGCATCAAGTGCTTTAAGCCCCTAGAAAATCCACAATTTGAAGGCCTGTATGCACAAACAAGATCTTTGATCTCAAAAATATATTTTTTTCCGTGACCACTGAAGTACAACAACAAACTCTACAGGCGAATCTTCGACCTCTAAAGCCACAAACAGTATACAAAGTGAACAACATCCCCTATATCAGTTACCGGCTTCAATCGCATTCACCAGACCATATTAAAAATCGCAATCAGCCAACGATCCAAGCTAAGCAGACACGGTCGCTTAGCAAAGAAGCATAACTGAACCCTTATCTCGTCCGTAGCTGCAAAATTCACAAGCCCCGCCAAGCACTCTCAAGAATTGAAAAATTTAACCTCAATTTTGCAAAATACGTTCCAGGATCTTAATTTAGCAAGCGGAAAACCAAAACCTATAATCTATTTGCCAAAAAGCATAACTTGTGTTGCGGATTTTACAAAATCCGAAACAAGAATCACTTCACAGAGCGGCCGTTGAACCATTCTATCAACCCCTACGAGAAATTCGAACAGAATTTAACAAAAAAAATACATATAAACGCCCAAACCCCTGCTACTTTCCGTACAAGTGCCAAATTTCCGTCGAAATTTAGCTAGAGTGAATTATTTTACGGCGACTCCGTCGCACATGGCGGACCTCCGGAATTGACACAAAATTCACCTCAAATTGAAGACAAAACTAGGGTTTGTAAGAGAAAAAATAGGGGTTTAAAAAACTATTGATAGCAAATAGGAGCTTTAAGCTAACTATGCGTACGCGGAAGACTCGAGTTGGAGCCCCAAACTTGTAACAGCAAACGCGGAGGTGTAGCGAATTCAAGGGATTCGACCGCGAGACCACCATTTGAATTGTGCTAAATCAACGTTCTCGCAGAGCTGCCGGACATGGGACATGCTTTTACTCGCGGAATCTAACGGCCTCCATGAAATCCATTTCATTGAGATTTGAGATCCGCACAGAGCGACCTGGAATCGGATGGCTGGGTTTCACGAGAAAAAGAAATGCGTATTTTGAGACGAAAAGATTGGGTGTGCAGTCATGTATGATTGAGTGTAGCTTTCCTTCAATTATGTGACTTGTTCACGAATGGGCTGAGAACACGTGGCCATGCTTTGAGTAGTCGCTTTCGTTCGTCTAAGAGACGACACGCAAGCTTTGGACACCCTTGTAATAAAGTATTCGTTTTTAATTAAGTATTAAATAAAGTCCAATGAAGAAGTAACTTCAGAACTTTTGTTATCCAGCGAAAAGACTTCAGAACTTTTGAACTTTTGTTGTTTGCTAAGACCATACAACTTATCCCTCATGTGGGCTTCTATTTTTATTTTTTTTATTTTTTGGGGTAAACACGAGTCATGAAATGGCTACTAAGTGCCAATTTTTGGTATTTAAGTTTAATTGTAAAAATAGTGTGAAAGATACTTAGATAAGATATTTATATTTATTAATTATTTTGATAATAAATAGAAAGATCGAATGATTGAGGTATCATACTGATAAAATTCAAAATGTATTGTACTTTATATGAATATAAATAGGATGTTATGTGGAAGAAAAAAATGTGGACCTACTAGGTCAAATTACAAATTGTTTCAAAATATATAAAAATTATAATTTACAAAATCATTAGGGCTAATTTTTTTTTCTTTATCATCTTCATGAAAAGCGTAAAAATTTTAAAGTGAGTTTCAAAAATATTAAAAATAAAATAAATAAATAAAAGTCTTTTCCAAAGTAAAATGTGTGTTGTTGATGATCTATTCAAAATTTCACCTTACATCTAAGAGAGTCTACCAAAGAATAAAATGACACTTAAAAAACATAAACATGGTCATACAACAAGCTACTCTAGTCCCTGATGGCCACAAAGGAGGTAACAAAACCTAAGAAACTGTGCACTGAAAGTTCTACACACTGTTGAAAATCAACAAACCCAGTTTCTCTTACCTTAAAATCGAACAAACCTAGTTTGCATGGGGAGTTGGGACAAAAACAATCAAACGACACTTAGTAGTGATTTAGTCGAATAAGTGTAAGAGTGAAGAAAAAGAAACAATGCAGTTGTCTATTGTCCATGCCCTCACTACCTCTACACACCACTAAAAGCCCTCCCTGTCATGACCTTTTTTATGATAATTATTTATACAACATTGTCCTTCAAATGTTAGAATCGTTAATAATAAAAGAAAGAAACATTAAAGATAACCTATATATTTATTATAATTCTTTAAGGTTTTTGGTAGTTTGTTTAAAATGTCTCCTTGCATTTCATACGGTCTACCAAAAAAATTGAAACCTAGTTTTTCTCACTTTAAATTGAACAAACCCAATTTACATGGGAAGTTAGGACAAAATCAATCCAACCACACTTAAATAGGTTAGCAACAAACATATTTCACCAACGAAAAAGGGTCGTTAGTTGCAAGTTGTCACTAATCACTATTTATTATTACCATTATTGTAGACTTGGCAATGATTTAGCCGAATAAGTATATGAGTAAAGGAAAATAAATAATATAAATATTTACATGTGGTTCTTTGTTGTTCATGTCCTCATCACTAGTAAAAGGGAAAATCACAAATCAAAATATAAGCAAACGACAAAGTAATAGGACACAAATAGATGAGGAAAAACACAAAAATTTTCTTCTTTGAAATACCAAACTAAACAAACAATCAAATGAAAAAACTATAGATAAAGTCGAATAGAATACACAACACATGAAACCCACCGCCTCCTAATCTTAATAAATCACTAGTTATACAATTATACCTACAATAAATTTTTATCAATTTAATTATATTTATCACTTAAACCATATAAAATAGGAAACATTGAACACTACAATTAAATTGAATGTAAAAATAAAAATAAATTATAAAAAATAATCTTTATGTAATTTTATTAATAAAAATTAACATTTAAAAAAATTGATTGAATATACTTAGAATAAAAAGGTAAGGAACATTCCAATAACAAACTATAATGTAAACTATAAAAAATACTACATTTTAGTATCTCATTAGCCAATGTCAATCAAAATATTTTAAAAAGTGAATCCTACAATACCTATTATAAGGTATTATAGTACGTAGAGTGATGGTTGTTGGTTCCACATCAATGGAAGATTCATGTCCATAGTGATTAGACTTTTTTGTAAGTTTGAATTAGCTTGCAAATCATGAGATCTTTGCCTTTTTTTATTGTCTTGTTTATGTTTATTTTGTTTTTTAAATTTGTATAAGGGTTAATTTAATTGAAGAGTTTTTATATATATTAACAAGTGTTGTGGTATAGTTTGAATATTTATTATTAAAAATATTATTTAAAAGTTGTTAAAATTGATTATCCAAATAATTTGATAAGTAAAAAAATAACAAAACAAAGATAAAATATATGAATATGAATATATATAATATTGAATTATATAATATATTATTAAAAATATTATTTAAAACTTATTAATGTTGATTTTATATATATCTTTGTTTTATACTTATTTAAGTTGTTGATTTTATATATATCTTTTTTATATATATCTTTGTTTTATATTTATTTAAGTTATCTAATCAACCTTAATAAGTTTTAAATAATATTTTTAATAATATATATTATATAATTCAATATTATATATATTTATATGTATTAATCAACTTAATAAGTTATATTTATATATATATATATATCAACTTAATAAGTTATATTTATATATTTATATATATATATATATATATATATATGAATATATATAATATTGAATTTCAACCTTAATAAGTTTTAAATAATATTTTTAATAATATATATTATATAATTTAAAACTTATTAAGGTTGAAATTCAATATTATATATATATATATATATAACTTATTAATCAATTATATATAAAAAAACTTATTAAGGTTGATTAATATATATAAATATATATAATATTAAATTATATTATATATATTATTAAAAATATTATTTAAAACTTATTAAAGTTGATTATATATATATCTTTGTTTTATACTTATTTAAGTTATCTGGATAATCAACCTTAATAATTTTTAAATAATATTTTTAATAATATATATTATATAATTCAATATTATATATATTTATATATATTCTTATATATATATATATATATAATAAGTATAAAACAAAGATATATATATATATATATTCATTAATTATATAATTCAATATTAAATAAATATAAAACAAAGATATATATTCATATATATATATATATATAATATTTATTCATTAATTATATAATAGTATATATATATATAAATATATATATATAAACATGAAGGTAAAGAGGAAGCCACATGTGATGTCGATCTTATCATTGAGCCATAACCACTTCATTTTTTCATACAGGTGGTCAAAATGATTCTTGTCAGGGGGCTCACCGTTAGGTTTGTCACCATCTTTCACTACATGAAGAACTAGTTTACACGAAGTTTAGATTACTAGAAGCAAACCCACATAGGGGTTTTGTGAGATAAGTGTCACTAGGGGGTGTCATTTATAATGGGATTAATAACAACAATAAGTTGTATTAGATTGAAGATTCAGTTTTTACCAACTTATCTAGGAGGATTTGGTGTGTTGAATTGTCACATGATTTATTACAAGCATACATGCAAGGGATGTTCTAATAAGCTTGCAGTAGATCAACATTTACACTAGACCCATAATAAAAACAAGTCGTATTGGATTAAAAACCGCAATTGAATTCAAAAATCAGTATTATAAGCACACCCAAAAGGATTTTTTTAGTTGGTTGATTACAATATCCATTACAAGCAAGCAATCAAAGGATTGGATAGTCACATCAATCAAATCAATCCTAAAGTAATATTCTAAATCTAAAATTGAAGGGGGATTTAAAACGGGTATTTATATATTAGAAAATATGCCTAAGTTAGGAAGGAGGAAAAAGAGGATTCACTTAAGCAAGCTATATACTTTTTCATGTGGAAGATCATCTTCGTAAGCTAAGGGTTCTTTATCGATTAGGGGCCCTGGCTTCTCCAAAGTTATATATTGCAACAAGTTAGAGAAGCATCGTCTACAACCCTACAAGGAAAACTATGTATCCACCACCAAGTACAATGCCAAAACTTTATTTCCCAAGGTTATGTTTGAGTAATTCAGAGGGGGGTTCAAACATATAATTTCTTATAGCAGCATAACTTCCCCTCACACACTTCGCACCTTTTACTACTTCCAATTTAATTATGTCACTGGTGTTCATTGTTGGAGTTAGTAAGATCAAGGAGGCCATCAAAGATTAGCATCACTTCTTGTAGGTCAGTATTTGTTATTATTGAATGAAAAATAATATGGTCACCAATAATATAAAAATCCCATATTCTTTTGTAGGCCTTGATAAATTTTCCAATTTAAATGCAAAGTCGTCTGCAAGGAGAAAATATGTTGCTAGGAAAATGAGAAATCCATATATCTTGGTGGGGTTTGTTTAAACCCCCAGGGGATGAGTACTTGTAGTGGTCAAAAATGGGAAAGGTGGTGGGATTTCAATGTTGTCCCCAACAAAACTGCACCATCAAAACAAGGAAAATTATAAGAGTATTATGAAGGAGGAAGATCAGATTAAGGGGATGAAAGGTATGATAATGGTGATAATGGGTCAGCAGGCAACCATGAAACTATCATTGTAATTATGTCATGGTAATCTAGGTATTCAAAAATAAGTGCCCTTGGGGCACTAACTATGAGTGTAATTTTGGTCAAAAGATTACAATGCCTATGGTAACCATGGCAGAGGTCATGGTGGTGGGATTTCTACAAAAGTAGTGGTTGGGTGGTGCCATGTGCATGAAGAGGTTTATATGCACACTGATCTTTTATCTCTCTAGCCTTTTTTCTCTTTTGGAAAAAATAAGCCCAGATATTCAAAGTATCCCCAGTCCTCCTCAAGGATCACTACAAGTAGCAATACATCCACATGTGGCATCTCCATATCTAAATCCTAAGATGATTATTATTAAAAGAGCGCATATTTATTGCTTGAGTGTACCTTATAACCCTAATGTGAGAGGTCAAGCTACTACTTTTTATACATGTCCAAAAGCAACACCAGGAGCCCAGAGTTCAATACTCAACTGTAGGGTAAGAAGAACGATAATAAGCAGCATAAACTGAGCAAAGTGATAAAGGAGCATTGATTGTGTAAGGCTAGTCACTTTGAGTTGTTAATGACAGTGACCAAAATTAAAAAAGTTGATTTTTTGTCTTGTTTCCACCTTAGTTCTAATTTTTAATGTAACATGTTTGGATGTCAACCACCTTTAATTTTTTTAAACATTAGAAACAAGACATTTGTTTTTTTTCCTTATGTTTTAATGGATAAATGTTTCAATTTCCCCCAAAAATTAGTCTTATCATAAACCTCTAACCAATCACACATTGAAAATAAATTAATTTATTTCTTATTTTTTTATAACATTATATTCCAAAGCTAATGTTAAAACTTAGGAATATGGAAAAATATCTTATTTCTATTAATGGCACAAGTTTCAATGAAAAATAATAGAGCTAAGTGATTATAATACTACATATGCAATACATACTAATAATACAATTAGTTATAAAATATAGTCATACATAAAATGAGTGGATGACATCACACTGTGAGAGGACACATCAGCCAAAGCTGAGAATAGTTACAAATTCAACTTAAATATGGAAAAGTTTTCAACCCAAAAAGGTGAAATGACCACCAACTAACAATGTATAAAAGTAAGAGCCCAACACACCAATAGGCAATGGTAGCAATAATAAGTATGGATAGGGGAGGCAGAGGATCATCTAAATTATCATCCCCAACCATAAGGCTCGGGCCTATTAAAGGGGAAGAAAGTGGGTTGAGCTAACCCCAACGACTACCCAATGAATAGTTAAGTATTGTCTATATATCTAATTATCCAAAGAGGGAAGTCAAATCGTATGTAGTTTTCCTCATTAGGTGTATGTGTGTAATATTGCTCCTTTAATGAATCCAACCTCTGATAGCTTTCAACAATTGTCAAAATTACAACTTTGACTTGGCTTGAGGTCCTTCAGACTTGGCTAGGACTTGTTCCTTGTGATTGATTTCTAAAATTGAGAGAATAGGGCAGTCCCTTTGAATGTGTAAGTGATTTTATTTGAGTGATAGATGATTACTAGATAGGTGGTAAGCTTAAACATATAGTTTATTTATATAGAACTCTTTGGGTGCTTTCTCATGCCACCGACATGTAAAACATAGAAGCCAACCCATAAGGATGATTTTAAATTTGAAAAATGACTATTGTTTAGCATAGGATGAGTTTATCAAGTTTGGATGCCTGTAGAATTTTGCTAGCATATGAGTCTAATAGGTTTGTCTAGGAGGCAAAAATATTGATATGATGATCTAGAGATAATTTGAATATGATTTTTAATAGGTTAGACACAAACTAGGGAATTTATGTACGTGATTGGTAGTAAATCAAGAAGGTCAAACCTATGAAAAGTATGTGAATGTGAGAGAAGGGTGTGTAAGATCCATATGTGTATGCACAAGTCATGTAAGGTGAATATAGGTTAACATTGATGTTGTCAAGTGTCTAATATTATATTTTAGTGTTTACAAATGCCCCATTTTATTCTAGTATTGAAATGAAATGCAGTGCTAGAGTAAATGGATAAAGAGATGTACCTAAATGATAGGTGATTGCTAGATAGCTATTAAGCTTAAACATATTGTGTATTTATATAGGGTTATTTGGATACTTTCTCGTAACATCGGCATGTGAAATGTACGAGTTGACACATAAGGATGATTTTGAATTTAAAAGATTATCGTTACTTAACATAGGATGAGTCCATCAGGTTTGGACACTTGCAGACCTATGCAAGCACTTGAGTCTAATGGATTTGTTTGAAAGGTAAGATTATTGATATGATGATCTACAAATAATTTTAATATTAGTTTGAACATGTTAGATATAGACTAAGAAATTCTTATAGGTGATTGGTAGCAAATTAGGAAGGTCGAACCCATATAAAGCATGTGGATGTGAGAGAAGTAAGTGTAAGATCCATGTGTATGCACAAGTCATGGAAGGTGAATGTAGGTCAAGATTGACATTTCCAACTGTCCAATATTGGATTTTAATGTTTATAAATGCCCTATTTTTATTCTAATATTCAAATGAAATACAATGTTAGAGTAAAAGGATAAAGAAATGTACCTAAGTGATAAATGTTTACTAGATAGAGAATATGATTAGATCTATTGTATATATATATGGGACTCTTTAGACACTTTCTCACACCATCGACATGTGAACCATATGGGCTAACCTATAAAGATGATTTTAAATTTGAAAAATGATTGTTGTTTAGTGTGATATAGGTCCTTCAGATTTAGATGCCTACAAACTTCCATGAGCATCTGAGTCTGATGGATTTTTTTAGAAGGTGGGAACATTTATCTATTGATTTTAATATAGTCTATATATGATTTTTAATAGGCTAAACACAGACTAGGGAATTCTTATAGGTGACTAGTAGAAAATCAAGGTCACACTCATGGAAAACCTATGGATGTGAGAGATGGACATGTAAGAGTCATATGTGTACACACAAGTCATGTAAGGTGAATGTAGGTCAAGATTGACATTTTCAAGTGTCTAATACTAAATTATAGTGTTTACAGATGCCCCCTTTTATTTTAGTACTGAAATGAGATACAATATTATGGTAAAAGGGTAAAGAGATGGAGCTAAGTGTGTATAACACACTTAGTCTTTAGGAGGAGGCTCTGAATGTGCAGTTTACTCCATGTAAACTATAATGAGTATGCAAAAATAAATGTCCATGTATAAAATCTAAGATCTAAAATGAAATTGAAACTTTTTAAACTTAAAGAGCGAGGAAGGAATTTCACTATAAGTTGGTGAACCATGTTGTCATATGACGTGTCATTGGAGATTATTCTCCCTTATTACAAATCATTGGATATTTGTGCTTCCTTATTTAATTGATTTTATAATTTAGTGTGATCATGCCCCAATTTATCTACTAAGGTGAGGCCATGGGTTGGGAAGATAAATGCCCCAACCCTTATTGAAGAAGGAGTAGTGCTTAGGTTATTGGTTAGAATCTCAACCATAATACTCATATAATTAATCTTGAACCTCAAGATGAAATGTGGGATCCATGTATTCAACTGGTGGAGTAATGCCTAGGCTATTGAGCATCACTAAACCTCAACTTCATTACTTATTTAACTAAATCAACCATTGTAGACAAAATTATATATTCAAAGTGCTCACTTCTAGGTATCATTAATGGTATTAAAGAAAGCTGTAATAGTTTTTATGTGCATAAACAATGTTCATGTCCCATGAATTTTATACAATCAATGCCAACGTGTTATATAATCATATGCATCTATATATCATCTATCCCAAATCTTTAAGAAAAAACATGTAACTCGTGTTCCTATAAAATGCATGGCATTTACTCCCAAATCTATCCAAGTTTATAGATATCTATAAACTAGTAACTTATATTCATGTAAAATGTGTGCATATGCATGGCAGATGCCCTCAAATATGTCTAAACCTCTAAATGTTTGTACCATATTCTATACTAAACCAATCATCTAAACCAACTTTAAAATCTCTAAATCCTATAATCTATCCCAAAATCCAATTTTTTCTTCATGGAAACATAAGTCTCTATGACAAGCCCACTGAAGTGATCTCTTTTTGAGGTGAGGGATGTAGCTTGTGAATTACTCATCTCAAAAGTAATAAGTCAATTGTATCACGTTATGTAAAAAGATGTAATTTGATTTAACTTTTTAGGTGTTTACTAGTGTAAATCCTATATTGTTAAAGGGCTAAGTAAAAGAGGGTAAATACATATATTTATTGCAAATAACTAATTTAATTGAATTACCCAAAATAGTGAGTGTAAGGAGAAGATTCAATTATCTAGAGTAAAACGAGGGTCCTTGGATGATGATAATGTTGAAACAAGTCTGTCTTATTATTTAATATGTAGTGTCTAAGCTTATGAGAAGTAAAGATTAATGCAAGGCATGCTTTCTCAATTGGACTATAATTATGCTTATAAGAAACCAATGTTTTGCTTAGATAATAAATTGCTCGTTCTTTCCTTTGATTGTCATACTGAGCAAGGAGTGCCCCCAAGGTACTATTAGTTTTAGAAAGATATGATAAGGAAGGCTTTCCTGACATAGGTCAAAAAAGTATAGGAGGATTAGCTAGATACTACTTTAGTTGATCAAGAGCTTCTTGGCATTCTACATTCCATTGAAATGTAATGTCTTTCTTTAGGAAATGGGTGAATGGATGACAATGATCAACCAATTGAGAGATGAAGTGTCTAATAGCCTAGATTTTTCCTTGTAAACTATGTAGTTGCTTCATATTAGAAGGAGATAACATTTCATTAGTTGTTTGAAATTTGCATGGGTTGACTTCAATACCTCTACAAGAGATAATCAAGCCTAATAATTGATCATATGTAACCCCAAAAACACATTTTTTAGGGTTGACATGCACTTCATACTTATGGATCCATTTAAATATTATTTTTAATACTATTGGATGTTTTGCAAGGATAGCCTGGAGCCTTTTTATTCTAGAACTGGAGTTTTAATTACTTGAGGGCAATTGCACCATCAACTAGATACTAGCACATTGCGTTATTGGCAAAGGCACCATGCTAATCTCCTTTTGTGGACATGAGGCCTGGGACTTCTAGGGATGTCGTGAGGGGTCTTCTAGGTTTTGTAGATGTGTTTAAAAGCTTCAAATCATCTTTTTGTGTCACTATTTGGTTGATTTCCCTTTAAAACTCTAATGAACACCTGCACACACGAAACAATGAAATTAAATGTAAAGTGAAGAAGAAAAGTGGGTTATGGGATATTACATTCTCATAATGTAGAACCCCTATTATTATGACCACTACCTATATTAACCCCAATGATAGGGGTCTCAGATCACATGTAGTTCTCCCTTATGGAACATGCATAATCAACGTACACGGTATGCTAGAATGACTTTTGCTTCAACCCTTCTTTGATCAAACATGCAGATCTATGTGTGATGTAGAGTGTTGAGCTATACTATTGAGTGAATTTTATGAAATTATGTGCCAAAGTAGTAAGTGTTAGATATAGAATGCCTTGTGAGGCTCTTTATATAGAAGGAACTTTAATTTGAATGTACAACATTTATTTATTGGCCGATAAGTTGAAAAGATAGATAAAAACATAAGAAGAGACCCAAAAAAGGGTAAGGACCCAAAACAAGCTAGAGATATGTTTATTGGACAATAACACTAAGGTGGATACTAGTGCAGTTCACTGTTATCCAATACCATGCTATTGTCCTATAAGTTAAAAACTAGGTTGTGACTAAAACAAGTAGGCTAAGGGATATATGACTGGGATAAGCATGACACAAGACTATTGAAGGTGCACAAATATGGGAAGACAAGCCATAATAAGGATAAAAAAACCAAAGTGGCCATGCAAATTAGACCTTTATTCATTATTAAGAACTTCTTATGAAAGAGCTACAAAAGACATAATACTTGTGTTGCTTGACCAAATCTAGGTGTGTACATTTGCCCCCCTTTTATTCTAGCAATGTAATGTAAATGAAAGTACTAAAGTAAAAGTAAAAGAAAAATGTGTACCTGTACTTACCTATGTGGATGTGTTCTAGACCCAATCAACTTCTTCGCTAGAGAAGTGGGCAGGCATTTGGAATACTGACTGTGAAGAGAAAATTCATAATGTGGGTGTCCCTTATTTGAATATGAGTAACTGATTGTATTGTGAGAAATAAAGCCTTATTTGTCCCCACTCTAATATGTGACTGTGTTTGAGAAGTAATATGTAACTATGGAGAAACAAGCCCTGCTTACCCCCATTCTGACATGTAACTGAGTCCGAGAAGTAATCTATGAATGTGGATAAACAAGGCATGCTTTCCCCCACTCTAATATGTAACTGAGTTTGAAAAGTAATTTGTGCTTAGAGGTCAAAACTATCGCTTGACCTGCATAATCTAGGTGTACTGGAAACTATGGATTAATTTCTATAGATAGCCATATGACCCAATCTTTTGAAATTTTGGTGACATCTTAGTGACAATCTGAGTGAAATCTAATAGTTTATGCATAGATAATGGTATAATTCGTCATTCCATCTATATAACCTAGCAAAATCCTATGGGATCAAGGGCATGTTCCCTACATCATGCCCCCAAACTTGATATCTAATTAATGTAGCTATGTATCACATGCATAAATTTATATGTATGTATAGGGATGGTGTACCATGTACATGCCCCCATAGTCATAATATGAGTCTAGAACTAGGTCAAAATCTTGTGTAAAATCTGAGAATCTGAACTAGTGTCATAGAACCCTGAAAATATGAGGTAAACTATGTATCTAGTTATATGAGTATCTGAGTGTCTAAGTAAAGAAAATTGTGTTTCTATATATTTGAGTCACTGAGTAAATATGTGTATCTAAATATCTGAGCCAATCTATGTATCTGATTATCTGAGCCTATCTATGTATCTAAGCCTAACTATGTGTCTAAGTCACTGAATCGAGAAATCTAAGTCAATTGTGTATCTATATATCTAAGCCACTGAATAAATAAATGTATATGGATATCTAAGTCAATATGAGTATCTAAACATTTGTGTATCTGAGTCACTAAATCAAAAAATCTGAACCAAATTGTATTGGTGTGAATAGTGTATATATGCCCCCTTTTGGTGAGAGAACCAAAATTAGGGTAAATGTATCAAAGCAAAAGCAATATTGATAGGCATGTTAGTGAATAGGTAGTGTTGATAAGTTGATTATAGGATGAATTATTTTGACAATTGTAGAGGAATTATTTGTAAACGGAGACTAAGATAGGTTTGTGGGCTATATTGAGTTTGTTAAAGAAAAATGACTTTTGTCATTTACAAAATCAAATTGATTAGTGTTGACCAATTCTTGCCCAATAGGCAAAAATTTTGGTCCCCTTCTGCCTCTTGCTATTCTAGGCCATTTCTTTTGATTTTGCACAGGTCCTGTAAAATCCATGGACTCTGCAAGAATATTTTCTAAGGATTCAGCAGTTCCCTATAGACTTCATGTTTCTATAAACTCAGTTGGTGCAGTCATTTGGTTCAACTGGATAGTTCATCAGCACTTGGTCATCCATCTTCAAGTTCAAACGGCCTTGTTTCAAGCTTTGGTTCGATGAGTTTGGTTCAAGGCCGCCGATTCAACACTTGGTTCATTGGCCTAGTTCAATCAAAAGGCTCATTGGCCAGTTCATTGGCGTGCAATGGTTGAACCACTTGAACCATTGAACCATTTTTGGTTCAACGGCTTGGTTCAAGGGTATGCCTAGTTGGCCAAGGGGCAGTCCGAAGTTCAATACCCTCGCAGAGGGCAGACACTTCAAAGGAAAGGCAACCGAGTAAGTTTGGATTTGTTTAAAGTCCCAAATTTGTTTAAGTCCTAAATTCCTTCAGACTTTTTGTTCAAAGGAATTCCTTCGGACAAAAAGTCTGAAGGAATTTAGGCCGTAGTTCAAGCAAAGGACGAGGTCGAGGCTGGGAAAATATCCATGGACAAAATGTTCGCGAGAAAACATCCGCAGACAAAAGTCTGCGGGGAAATTATCCACGGATACAAAGTCTATAGGAACCCAGGAAAACCTCTAGAGGAATGAAATTACCCACCGAAGGACCCCGAAGGGCAGGTGCCTTTGCGGGGGACTCTTGGCCCAAAAGGAAGGGGGCACTTTCAAAGGCAAAAGAGTGCCCGCAGAGAAGGCTGAGGAAGACAAAGCCTGAAGCAGAGCCTACAAAGGACTAGTTGACGTTTTGACAGGGATGAGGACGTCCTGAAAGCCATCAAATTCAACAAAGTGAATTAGCTATTGGTTTTCAAAGTGGTGACGACTGCGAGAACATCAAAATTAACAAAGCAAAATAGCCGTTTGCTTTTAAAATGAAAGAGCGCTAACCATAGAAGCCCAAAATGTAGTGACCCGCTAGAAGATCGCCCTCGAGGGCCGAAGGTGCTAGGAAGAGACGAGATAGAAAAAAGGACAAATCCTAGGAAATAAAGCGAGAGAGGTGCCACGTGAAGGAATAGACTGCCAAGTAGCGAAGGAAAGCATTGACTCAAGAAGTTATTTTTTACCCTGTGAATTGACCATTGGGGGACACAAATAACTAGTAGTACAATCGGTTTCTCCATTTCACATTAATGAGTAGACAAATTGTGTAATCACCTTGAAGAAGCGGCCTTACAAATAGACAAAGCACCCAACTCATTAATGTTTTGAGCGACTTGCTCTTCCCATTGAGGGGACACAATAAACCACTTGTAAAAAAAGGGGTGCCAAAAAGGCCTCCTTTCTTCTCCTATATATTGAGAACTTGTCATTTGAGAAATATATCTTCCACATTTGTAAGGCGTAGCCCTGGCAAAATTTCACTTGAATCAATAAACACATTTTTTACCTCTATCTTGGATAGACATTTCTGCGTATGTCTTGAGTGTTAATTTGTGTTTAGTCATTGTTTCTTGATGCTTTCATAGGTTCAACACCAACATATATGTTGTCTACAAAGTGCCATTTCTGTAGCTGGGAAGGAGAGTTCTATTTGGGGGTGAAGAAACATAAGGAATTACCTTGCAGAGTGCCTCTCACAACACCTTTGGTGAACCTCTATTCTCTGTAATTTCATTAAAACCTCCCTATCAAGTTTTTAGCAGTCTAGTTCTTCTGCCAAGTGTGAAGCGTATGTATGTATGTGTCTGATTTTAGGTGTAGATGTGAGAAGGTCATTTCATTTTTGGTGCATCACCTCCTTAGAGTAGTTTATCTTCCTGCAATCTTTCTCCGTTTTCATCCCCCCATTATATATTTGTATATATATATATATGTGTGTGTGTGTTAGCACTTGCTGGAATGAATATGATGCATCAAAGGGAGCTAACCCTTACCTAGAGACTTTCCCCTCCAGCTTCGCCAGTCCCACAGGCGAGAGGGGAGTTTCCATAGTTGTGAGGAGAAGGCAGGAGCTCGGCCTCCTACCAAGGGTGCAATCTTCGAAATCAATAGTTTTGGCACACCCAGTGGGACACAGTTTGACAACTCAGTAAGGTTTCAGGATTGATGCTAGTCTTGTTACAACAAATCAAAGATTTCTAGCATATGGTGACTCCACTAGTAAGAGCTTCAATTTTTCCAATTAAGACCAATTTCTTAGCTTTCTATGCCTAAAGTAACCACAAGGTCTACTTCTAAAGGGGTTCCTTTCAATTTCATTGAGTTGCCTTTGAACTCAGCAAAAAGACTAAGATTTGAGAGGACCCATCCTTATTCAACAAGCCACCCTCCTAGACGTATTGTAAGGGACGCATACGCAGCAGAGCCACAGTTACAGCCCATCCCAGCCATGGCATTGCCCTTCGCAGCTTTTCACGATCAGAGCCCCTTGAACCTCCCATGTTATGATCCAATTCCGAGAATAGCCCTAAGAAATGTGCCTTCTTTTGATGGAGAAGGGCCCATTATAGTTGTCGAGCACATTAGGAATATTGCTAACCTCTGTAATATTCACAATCTCACAGAGGAAAATATCGCCATCAAATTGCTAGCATTGTCTCTCAAAGGCAAGGCTCTTGACTGGTATGAAACTTTGCCTATAAATTCAATCCATTCTTGGAACGAATTGGGCACTCAGTTGACAGACCATTTTGGGGAAAAGAGCGATGGCCTCTCGCTTGCTGAGTAGTTGACGACCATAAAAAGAGCCCCACACGAGTATATGCAATATTTCAACACGCGGTTTCAAAAGACTTGGGACAAAATTCCCATCTTGGTAAGACCGACTCCCAGCTATGCTTTCCTGTACTATTTAAGAGCATTAAATAGTGATATTGTAGTAATGATATAATCCATGGGAGGGCATATACTGCCTGTTGCTTATGACATAGCCATAGCAGCTGAAAATTGCTTAGTATAGGCTGGGAAAATAGTCCCTAGACCTCACATGCCACTTTTCCCAAAAATGCTACCTCCAATTCAGACCATTGCTCCCACATTAGCCCTTATGCCTAGCATTGAGAAACCTACTACTGTTTTGTCCAATGAGCTTCACGAAGTTAAGAGTCTATTGCAGAGTATGTCAAATGAACTTGTAGCTCTTAAAAGGTAGCAAGCTCAAAGCAACATACCGAATCAGGGATACCAGCATTATGGTCAAGCCCCTAGACCCCCTTTCCAAAACTATAATCAAGGATAGGGTCAGCTTACTCAGACCAGGCCGTTTCAAAACTACAACCCATGCCCCCTTTCATCATCTAAAGTCATGGTGCTTATTCAGAACAATCTAGTGCAGGAAGAGCCAAGTTGTTCCACCATGGGATATGGTCAAGAACAGGCTATTTATACAAATGAGATGATGGGTTATTTCTAGAATGTAGACAATCAGGTAGCCGCTCAATCCCAAGTCTTCAAGGCTCCAATGTAACCCAGCACAGGTAGCAGTCAGAGTCAGCTTGACTCTACTCTTATGAACCACCTGAAAGGTGAATTCTGCACAATCAATTATGTAGGTGCTGCAGACCATCAAGCTGACTGTGTTGCAGCCAATACAAGATTCAAGAGGAGGGCAATGGGAGAAGCCTAGGCTACTACCCAATCGATAGTTGCACCTTCTCCATCACACTCAAGTCAGAAGGCCCCAAACTTCAGACATCCATTTATACCTTCAGCCCCTTAACGTGCACCTTAGGCTGGAATTAGCCCCAAAGAAAGCTTGAAGGGGGGCAGTCCCCAGGTCAATATAGTGGACTAAATGAAGAAGTTGCATATAAACATCTCTTTATGGGATTCATTGTCTCTACCAAGCCAGAAGGACGTACTATAGAGGGAATTGCATGAGCTGGATCGACAAGCTATCCCAGAAAGGGTTGATAACATCTTAATGATGAATAGACAACCTTCCACTTTAGGTTAGGTAAAGAAGGAAGAGAAAATTCCCCCTTTCTATGTGTCTTTGGTTATAGGAGATTTCTTGGTGCATAATTGATAGTGGGGCTAGTACCTCAATGATGCCTAAGTGCATAGCTGACAAGATGGGACTGAAATATGAAGAGAT
This sequence comes from Torreya grandis, assembly GCA_037957365.1. Lineage (NCBI taxonomy): Eukaryota > Viridiplantae > Streptophyta > Pinopsida > Cupressales > Taxaceae > Torreya > Torreya grandis. The sequence continues at coordinate 156,174 of JARHVA010002084.1, read as the reverse complement.
GAATAAGGGAGTCCTGCAGCTAGATGGGACACCTATAAAAATGGTTGGGATTTTGAAGGGTTTAATCTTGACATTGCATGCTTGCCCAACCTTCTAATTCCCCATGATATAGTGGTAGCAGATGTTCCTCCTTATTTCACAATTTGCTTATCCAAGGACTTCACGTCAAAGATAAGTGGTTATCTAGCAGCAAATTGGTCCTATCTGGTTTTTAGGACCAAGTATGGGACCAAGGTAAAGATCGAATCTGAACTACTCTACAAGGACCATCTAGAACCATATTTGCCCAAGGTAGCGAATGTCAATTACACCATTATCAACCCAGAAGAGTCCCAGATAGACCAATCTCCATCCTCTGATCTTGAAGGAGTTACAGACCTACTCTTGGATGAGTGGGGAAACCATAACTTTGAACATGATCCTTACAAGTTCATAGAGGAGGCAGACCTTGGAGTCTACTGCATACACGAAGAGGGCACCTTCATACCAAATATAATGAAAGCAGGCCAAGAGGACCTAGGCCTATGGCAGTTGTATTTTGACAGTTTTAGAAGTAGGCTGGGAGCTAGTGGTGGGGCGATGTTAGTCTCCCCTTCAAAGGATAGGTACTTTTCAGCTTTCCATTTCCAATTTTCTTGCACAAGCAATGTTGCAGAATACGAGTCCCTTATCCATGGTCTGGAATGGGCAAGAAAAAGAGGGATCAAGGAGTTGCAAGTTTTGGGAGACAACGAGTTGATTGTAAATCAAGTGAGAGGCCTGAATCTGACCAAGAATTCCTTGCTGAAGTCCTCCAAGCATCAGGTCTGGGACTTGGTGGAAGATTTCCTCGCTTTTAATATCACCTCCATTCCTAGAGAGCAGAACAAACAAGTGGATAGGCTAGCAGAAATTGGTGCTCAGTTCGATGTTTCCAGGGAAATAAGTCAAAATTGTGGTTCACGCCACTTGAAGGTGGTAGTTTGACCCTCTGTCATCGACAACATTGAAAACTAGTAGGTTTTCAAAAATGACTAGCAAATAGCTTTCTTCCTGTAGGAGGAAGCTGAGTTCGTAACACAGAACCAAGCGAAGCTGCAACAACAATATGGTAACCAGATTGTTCAATTGAAGAACAATAAGCTCCCTAAAGGTTTGGTCACTCTTGATGTCAGGAACCTAGAACAATAAACATGCTTTGATACCACGTGTCAGGATCTTGCTCCACCAATAGAGCACATATATGATTACTTCTTGTATTAGCAACTAAACACGAAATTTAACCAGAATCAATAAGTAACTAGAAATATGAAACAACACAGGAATTGAGAGACAATACACAATTGTATTAATAATCACTCAGAAGAATATACAATAAAGAAGATGCCACTTCTTCTTCCACCTCAAAGGCTCGCCACACCTCAAGACCTTCTTCGCTCTCTCTCTTGGTCCCAACAATCAACTCCAATACAGAATTGATGTTCACCTCTCCAACTAGTCAGTAACACGCTGCCAGTACGTCAAGTACACAACTGTACTCCAAGTAGATCTCCTGCTCTCTGTTGTTACCTACAAATCACTAGACCTTACTCACCATTGTAGATCTCCAAAAGAAGCCATGCTAACCTGCTGACTAACATCATACAAATATGAAGAACCCTGTTGATTCTCCAAACCAGTAGCCACCTTGGTACTGTGGCACTAGGAGGAACACTCCATTGCTCTCTTCTCTCAGAAGGAGCTTATTGCTCTCTTACTCTCTAGCTACAAGTTTACACTACAGCCTATGAGTCTATTATATAGATCTCATGCATACAATAATTAGACTATCCTAATTACAATAATTAGACATGTAACTCAAGACCAAAAATAGCCTTTGCATGCAAACACTCGATTCAACAAACTAACTGTCCATGGAACAAGTAGTTCTAGAACTGCCACAGGTGACCGACATTGGTCCTTGTCTGCCTAGAGGTGACCGACGTCGACCGACCTCCTGCCGATGTCGATTTCCTTCCTATCCATCCTGCCATCGTCAGTTGCCTTGTGCACTGCACTCTGTCGACGCCTGTCTCCCTGGAACTCAACAACCTCCTCCCTGTTTGCACCAGTTGAAGCTTTTAGCTCCACATCCTAACACTTGAGAGTGTCTTCAATGGAGATGACCAATTTAGAAATGACAAGGCATGCATCACAACTAAAGAGGAAAATTACGAAAGGGTTGAAATCTTCAAGGACAAACTGCTTGCGCTTGGAAAAATCTGCATGATTCAAGAAAGGTGATCTTTCATTTTGTTGTGTCAGGAGTTTGTCGATGTTTTTGCGTGGGATTACAGTGATTTGAAGGGCTTCGACCCAAGACCCACCCAGCACACCATCGAATTAGAAGAAGGCGCCAGGCCAGTCACGCAGAAGCAGAGACTTGTCAACCTGATGATTGAGCCCCTCATGCAGAGGGAATTGGCCAAATTAATTGAGTATAGAATTATATTTTCAATCAAACACTCCTCCTGCCTGGCCAATCTTGTTCTTGTTTGAAAGAAGAATGGGGAGATCAAGCTATGTGTCGATTTTAGAGACCTTAATAAAGTCTCTTTAAAAGACCATTATCCCCTCCCGAGCATGGAGTGGATCCTTTAGAATGTAACAGGTAGTGAGCATTTCTCCCTCCTAGATGGTTATTTAGGGTATAATCAAATTCTGGTGCAAGGCTGTGACTAGCACAAAACAGCCTTCACTACTAAATGGGGAACATGTGCCTACAAGAAGATGCCATTTGGGCTGGCTAATGCTGGTGCTACCTTTTAGCGAGCCATGGACATGGCTTTTGGAGGCTTGATAAATAACAATGTGCTGGTATACCTCGATGATGTGACAGTATTCTCCAAGAAGCGAGCCAACACATGGAACACATCAAGCAGATTTTTGAGAGGTGTAGGGAATTTGGCATCTCTCTTAATCCAAAGAAATGCGTGTTTGTTGTTCATGAGGGGAAACTCCTTGGCCACATTGTGTCCAAGGAGGGCTTATTTATTGACCCCAAGAGAGTTTGTTCTATCCTGGAGATGTCCCTGCCTAAGCACAAGAAAGGCCTACAGAGCTTCTTTGGTAGGATAAATTTCATTCGGAGATTCATTTCGAATTTTGTAGAGATAGTCAAGCCACTGACCTCTATGCTAAGGAAGGGTGAGGAGTTCAAGTGGACAACACAAAGGAAGGACAGCTTTGAAGCCATCAAGCAGGCCATAACCTAGGCTCCTACTTTGATCAGCCCCAACTTCAACAAAGACTTCAACCTCTACACTTTTAGCAATGAAGAGGTGATCTCCGCCATGTTTACCCAAACAAATGGTGATGACCTCGAGCAACCACTTGCCTTTTTTAGCCAAGGGTTAGAGGATTTCGAAGTCAGATACACGTATGTAGAGAAGCAAGTCTTGGTAGTAGTGCGGATCCTGAAGAAATTCAAGCATATGTTGTCAAACAGCAGGATTCACCTCATGGTCCCACATCCTGGCGTCAAGGATTTCTTGACAAATCAAGACCTAAATGAGAAGAGAGTGGGATGGATCACCAAAGTGATGGAGTATGACATAGACATCAAGATCACCAAGCTGGTGAGGGGAAGAGGCCTGTGCAAACATCTTGCTACAGACTTCAAGCAAAAAAGGGAAGACAACTTACTAATTCATGATGCAGCTATAGCAGAAGAACTAGTTATCATAAAGGACTGGACATCGGACCTGAGGCATTTCCTTCTAACTGGTGAGTGCCCATAGGGTCTTGATAAGACTGGAAGAAGGTACTTCAGGCTCCAATCTCTCCCTTATGTTTTGGTTGACGGAGTATTGTTTAGGAAGGATCTCTCTAGGGTTCTTTTAAGATGCGTTGATCCAAACCAGGCTGATAAAGTACTGTATGAGTTCCATAATAGGCCAGCAGGCGATCATTTCACTCCTAGAGCTACTGCAGCAAGGATAATGAGAGCTAGCTATTTCTGGCCTACTCTCTTCAAGGACACCCATGCCTGGGTTAGAAAGTGCCAGAAGTGTGCACTTTTCGATGGGAAACAATGGTTGGCTACCATGCCTCTACAGCCTATTCAGGTGGAGCAACCATTCATGCAGTGGGGCCTGGACTTCATAGGGATGATAAATCCTCCCTCCAATGTTGGACACAAGTGGGTCCTGACTGCTACAGATTATTTTACAAGGTGGGTGGAGGTTGTGGCTCTGAAAGAGGCAAATGAAAGTGCGGTCTTGGAGTTTTATGAGGACCTGGTAATTAGATTCGGGGTCCCGACCACCATAATCTCAGATAATGCCTTGGCTTTTCTGGGAACCAAAATAAGTGAATGGGTGCTGAAGTATGGTATATATCTCAGCACTTCATCCAATAATTACCCACAGGGGAATGGGCTGGCCGAGTCCACCAATAAAAAATTGATCAAGATCATAAAAAGGACCATGGAAGAAAATCAGAGGACTTGGCATGCCAAGCTGAAGACAGCTTTGTGGGCCGATCGAATCACTCCAAAGAGAGCAATCGAAAATTCTCCAGATACGCTCATATATGGAAGGGAAGTTAGGCTTCCCCATCTCGCTTGAATTACCAACATTGGACCTCGCTCGCCAACTGCAATTAGAAGAGGGAAGTAGCATGGAGGTCAAGCTGTGCGAGCTGATGGAGCTCCAAGAGACAAGGGACCGGGCTATAGCTTCTATGACCAGTCACCAACAACAAATAAAGAGACACTTCTACAAGAAATCTTTGCCAAAAGATTTCTCTAAAGGAGACATTGTCTTGAAATGGGACGAAGACCAAGCTAAGCCTGGAAAGCATGCAAAATTCGATGCCCTATAGAGTGGCCCATACATAATCACTCAGTGCAAGCAGCATAATGCATTCCAACTCTCCAGGTTAAATGGTGAAGAATTACATATCCCAGTTAATGGGATACATCTGAAGCATTGCCATTGAGTCTCCTTTCATTTGTATATATTTTCCCTTGTTTTCTTTCCCTATTTTCCCTAAGTGTTGTTACACAAAGTAGTAGTTTTCTTAGCTTTGTGTGCATTTTTATTTTCCTCTTGGAGGTAATATGCATAACTGGTCCTAGGATTTATCAGAGCTATTGCTATTTTTTAAGTTACCATCTGACTTTGTGCCCAATGGACTACAAGGTAACTAGTCTTTAAGCATAGCAGGCATGCTTCCCCTGGGAGTCACCAATTTATTGACCAATTCTTGCCCAACAGGCAAAAATTTTGGTCCCCTTCTGCCTCTTGCTATTCTAGGCCATTTCTTTTGATTTTGCACAGGTCCTGTAAAATCCATGGACTCTGCAAGAATATTTTCTAAGGATTCAGCAGTTCCCTATAGACTTCATGTTTCTACAGACTCAGTTGGTTCAGTCATTTGGTTCAACTGGATAGTTCATTAGCACTTGGTCATCCATCTTCAAGTTCAAACGGCCTTGTTTCAAGCTTTGGTTCAATGGTTTGGTTCGATGAGTTTAGTTCAAGGCCGCCGATTCAACACTTGGTTCATCGGCCTAGTTCAATCAAAAGGCTCATTGGCCAGTTCATTGGCGTGCAATGGTTGAACCACTTGAACCATTGAACCATTTTTGGTTCAACGGCTTGGTTCAAGGGTATGCCCAGTTGGCCAAGGGGCAGTCCGAAGTTCAATACCCTAGCGGAGGGCAGACACTTCAAAGGAAAGGCAACCGAGTAAGTTCGGATTTGTTTAAAGTCCCAAATTTGTTTAAGTCCTAAATTCCTTCAGACTTTTTATTCAAAGGAATTCCTTTGGACAAAAAGTCTGAAGGAATTTAGGCCGCAGTTCAAGCAAAGGACGAGGTCGAGGCTAGGCAAATATCCGTGGACAAAATGTTCGTGAGAAAACATCTGCAGACAAAAGTTTGCGGGGAAATTATCCACGGACACAAAGTCTGCGGGAACCCAGGAAAACCTCCAGAGGAATGAAATTACCCGCTGAAGGACCCTGAAGGGCAGGTGCCTTTGCGGGGGACTCTTGGTCCAAAAGGAAGGGGGCACTTTCAAAGGCAAAAGAGTGCCCGCAGAGAAGGCTAAGGAAGACAAAGCCCAAAGCAGAGCCTGCGAAGGACCTGACGACATTTTGACAGGGACGAGGATGTCCTAAAAGCCATCAAGTTCAACAAAGCAAATTAGATGTTGGTTTTCAAAGTGGTGACGGCTGTGAGAATGTTAAAATTAATAAAGCAAAATAGTCATTTTCTTTCAAAATGAAAGAGCGCTAACCATGGAAGCCCAAAATGCAGCGACCCACCAAAAGATCGCCCCTGAGGGCCGAAGGTGCTAGGAAGAGACGAGATAGAAAAAAGGACAAATCCCAAGAAACAAAGCGAGAGAGGTGCCACATGAAGGAATAAATTGCCAAGTAGCGAAGGAAAGCGTTGACTCAAGAAGTTAGTTTAGCAGATGATACAGTGCCTGTGAATTGACCATTGGGGGACGTAAACAGCTAGCAGTACAACCGGTTTCTCCATTTCACATTAATGAGTAGACAAACCGTGTAATCACCTTGAAGAAGCAGCCTTACAAACAGACAAAGCATGCAGCTCATTAATGTTTTGAGTGACTTGCTCTTCCCATTGAGGGGATGCAATAGGCCACTTGTAAAAAAGGGGCACCAAAAAGGCTTCCTTTCTTCTCCTATATATTGAGAACTTGTCATTTGAGAAAGATATCTTCCACATTTGTAAGGCGTAGCCCTGGCAAAATTTCACCTGAATAAATAAATGCATTTTTTACCTCTATCTTGGATAGACATTTCTGCATATGTCCTGAGTGTTAATTTGTGTTTAGTCATTGTTTCTTGATGCTTTCACAGGTTCAACACCAACATATCTATCGTCTACAAAGTGCCATTTTTGCAGCTGGGAAGGAGAGTTCTATTTGGGGGTGCAGAAACAGAAGGAATTACCTTGCAGAGTGCCTCTCATAGCACCTTTGGTGAACCTCTATTCTCTGTATTTTCATTAAAACCTCCCTGTCAAGTTTTTAGTAGTCTAGTTCTTCTGCCAAGTGTGAAGCGTATGTATGTATGTGTCTGATTTTAAGTGTGGATGTGAGAAGGTCATTTCATTTTTGGTGCATCACCTCCTTAGAGTAGTTTATCTTCCTGCAATCTTTCTCCCTTTTCATCCCCCCCATTATATATCTATATATATATATATATATATATATATATATATATATATATATATATATATATATATATATATATGTTAGCACTTGCTAGAACGAATATGATGCATCAAAGGGAGCTAGCCCCTACCTAGAGACTCTCCCCTCCAGCTTCGCTAGTCCCACAAGTGAGAGGGGAGTTTCCATAGTTGCGAGGAGAAGGCAGGAGCTCGGCCTCCTGCCAAGGGTGCAATCTTCGATGTCAACAATTAGGATAGGAGTGTAATTGCTATGATGTAGGTGATATCATCACAAAGATCCACACATAATTAATGGATAAAAGTTAGAGCCACAATTCTCGAGATATCACGATTGGAAGATTTGGTAATAGCTGGAGAAGTTTACGGGTAATGTCAACCTTAGATGGGTGGCATTTTAAAAAAAATGGTTAAATAGGTTTGATTGATTGATTTTAAAATCATTTAAACTTTCTAATTTGAGACAATTATTACTCTAAGTCAAGGAAATATGTCAAGGAGATGAGGTGCGAATGTGCCTCACTACGAGGTGGAGGCACTTATCTAGGTCAATGAGGAGGTCACCCTAGTAAGAATTCCATCATTTTTTGTGTTTTTGATATTTTGATTGCAATTTTTGTTATTTTTTCACATTATTTGATCTAGATTAGGGTATTTTAAGAGGGTCACACTACTATCCTAAGGACAACACTAGTATCCTAGGCTTATGTCCTATTTACAATGCTAATGTCCTGTAAACTAAATATTGAATTTGTTTGATTCAATCTTTTGTTTAATGATTGTTTTAACATGTATATTTTACCATCTAGAAATGCTAATGTCTAATTCTATGTATTTTGCAGGTGGATGTGCATATGAGGGAGTTTCATAGTGGTCAGATGATGGAGTGCTTATGTGGGCTTCCCTTGATAGACAATGAGAGAGAAGTTATGGATAGGATTGGTTTGGGTTACATTGCATCACTTACACCAAAGCCTTGGGATTGCCATATGATGACTACAATGTGAATGGTGGAATGCAGATGCATGTACTTTTTGGTTACCCATCGGGGAGATTATTGTTACCCTAGAGGATGTGTAAAAGATATTGAGGTTGCCCATTACTGGTCAACAAGCTATATTACAGCAGGCAACAGGGATATAGCCATAAACTAAGCCTTGAGGTATTTTACGACCATACCTATGAGGACCCATTGTCAGGGGATTAATAATGATGTATTATTAGTTGTGATTGTTTCAGCTAGTGTTCCATGTTTGTGAAAGTTTTTGGTAGTGTTGTTGGCATCATTTATTGATGTGGATGGTAGCGAGGTATCCATTTCATATAAGATACATGGGATTATGTAGGACATAGAGGAACACATGACCATATAATCATGGGGTTGCAATATGCTAACCTAATTATATCAAGATTTGTACCATTTTATTTAGGAGTCATGTGGTGGTAGAATTGGATCCTTGACATTATTGCATTGTTGGGCTTATGAGCACATTGTAATGACTAGACTTGAGGGGTTTTTATCTATAGGTTAGGCACACTCATGGGTATTTACATAGAGATGGACTGACATAACTCCCATACGATTGAGGAACTTGATGCACTATCGATGGGTATTAGATCAAGTGACAGGCATAGGTATTATTTGGAAACCTTACATAGCATTTTAGGGATGGCCTAGGATGCGATGTTTTTGAGATGGATTCGAGTGAGTTATTAGTTGCATCATTAATGAACCACTATTTTTTATAGGTTCTAGTATGAGCAGGTGACATAACAATTTGGTATGGTCTAGGATGTGCTACCCATGCCATGGGTTGGATTAAGGAGTAGTCAGGCCCCAATGAGGCTAAGTAGTAGAATGAGACCCACAACGATTGAGTTGGCTTCGATTCTAGTGACAGAGTGAGATCCAATGATAAAGAAACCTGATATAGATGATGTGGGGGATACCAATGCCTTCTTATTATGGTGGGGATGATATATATGGTTGCCACTATAAGAGATGGGGTCATTTTGGAAGTTGTATTGGATCTAGTGCCCATCAGGGTATTTGAGGGTACATTGTCATTTATATATTTGCATGCTTTATTTGTTTAGTATTGGATTATTGGTTTGTTTAATTTGGTCTAATGTATTATGTTAGTGTGTATATGTGCAGGAGATGATGAGTACTGGGAGATCATCATTAAGGCTATGTTGAGAGAGCTGACACGGTACATCCTTTATGATGTCATGGATGATGGGTTAGTGGAGAGGGCTATAAGAGTTGTAGGCATCCATACCCACCTATTTTATTAAGTAGCCATTGCTATTGTAGCATATACGTGGGTAGTTGTAGATAGAGACAAAGCACATTCCAAGTTGGAGAGCTGAGCTATGCCCCCACTTGATAGTCTAGGTGGGGCAAGTAGTAGGATTATGGATGACTATATTTCCCTATAATAGGAGCATGTAGATTTGTTGGTTGAGGCAACAGTGTTACAAGAGAGGGAGTGCAATTGTAAAGCTTGGTCTCAGACTAGATCTAGTTGGTATGAGGGAGCATCTAGCTCTAGTGTGTATGTATCTAAGAGTGAGGGTGATGAGGCTAGTTCTGGTGACCAAGCTCCAATTATTGAGTGAATGTGTATTACTATATTGAAACTTGTTTTGAGTTATGTGTGTGTGTGTGTGTGGACCTATTATTATATGGATATCATACCACTTATCATTTTAATTTATTGCATTGTTTATTTGAGTCAATATTTGATTTTATTCATTGCTTATGTTGATATGGAAATATATTATGTGTCTAGATAGTGGTAAGTTAATTTAATTGTATATAGATGTTTGAGTAAATATTGATATTGGATTAGGAATATTAGTTATTAGTATCGATGACATATAAGTGTCATATTGTAGGTGAGTATGGATCATGTGATTGTGGCATGCACTATTTAAATCTTGATGGTAAAATAGATAGGGGACCATACTGCTCATAATGTGTAGGTGTAGAAGTAGACTCTAGAACTGATATTGGTCATGGTGTACCACTGGTCGCTAAATTTGTAAACTCTATAGTAAATAAATTAATTGGTTGTCATATAAGAGTTGTACTCTATCGTGTATTATGTCTTAAAAAATATTTTAATTGGTTGTTATATTGAAGCTATGTTATGATCTATGTGATCTCTGCCAAATATCTTAACTAGTTGTTGTACTGAGACTGGGGGTTGAGTTGCTTTCCATTTTGTTACCATGCTACTATAAATAGGTTGATTTCTGTGAACTAGTTTCAATATTTGTTAAGTCTATGGTGCATGATATCTTTCATAAGTAGGTATTCTATAAACCATGTGGTTCATATGATGAGTAACCAATGACTCTTTGAAAAGAATATCCTAGGATAACTCACTTGTAGAGGAATGTGATATAGGAGAGTGTGGAGAAGGAGATCTTGATGCCCCCTACGTGAATGTTATAATGCCTTTATCGACATATTGGTCAATATGATCTCTAAGTACAAAACAATTTTTATCCTAATGTCCATTGATTTGATGATAATTACAATATGGTTTATTCCTTATTCTGTGTAAATGATGTGTTGGATGGTGATTATTAGGTGGAAGTGTGATCATCCCCCTATTTAATAATGTAAATAAGATATCATGAGGCCTGTCTCTATCTGAAAACTATATAGTCCCTCTATCGGTATCCTATGCTCTACTCACTATGGGAGATGCTTTGTGAAGTAGCTCTTTGCCCTTGTTTAGTATCTTGATTGGTTATTTATATTCCACTTTTTCATTGATAATGGGTAGATTAGGTGATTGTACCATATTGGATGACTGTGATTGTAAGAGATCTAAATCCAAATTTGCATCTGAATGTGTCTCAATTAGTCCCAACTTATTCTCTGATGCCAAAGCTATGTAACATATATGCCAGAATGATTTGGATGTCTCATATAACAATTTCTCTTTAAGAGGTAAAATGAGGCCTTTAACAAAGATGTATTATGTCTCTAAATCTATTGGTTGTTAGTTCAATTATTACATACATGATTTGAATCATAAGATGTAATCATGTATTGTTTTTAACTTGCCTTGGTGTAGTGAAGCAACCTTTCATATGTGACTCGAGGTCCCTTATTTTGAATATAATACAAGATAAAGACTTCTTATAACTCATCATAAGCATGTAGTGAACCACTGGAGAGTGAATTATGGAACCAATTCTAGGCCTCATCCTCTAGAGTTTTTGTAAATAATTGTAAGAAAATCAAACTGCAAGTGACATGTGTCATATCCTTCCTATCAATTTTGAGGTACAAATATGGGTCTCCATGTCCACTAAAATTTAGTAATATTGGTATCTAAAATTGCTTTGGTAATTTTGTATCAAATATTTTACGGGGATATGATTAGCATGGATAGCATTGGAATAAACCTAGGAGTAGTATTCTTTACTTTTCAAGGTGAACTAGTGTACTTGTTATTGTAAAGTACCCATAGCATGCATCAAAGAGATGACCTCTTGTTAAGGTATATTAACATCACCAAGAGGTTCATTTAGACCTTGAATCTTACTATTAATTTTAGCCATTGGCACACTAATTGGGGAATATTGGTAGAGATAGTGGGTTTGATCACCGTAACTTTTAAAGGGGTAATAACTTGGACCTGGTGAGAGCAAAATTGGCTATCACCCTCATGGAGGTTAGTTTTATACTCAAATTTTGCATTTAATCTTGAAAGAAAGTAGTAAAATTGAAAAGAAGGGCATGGTTAGTATAACCTAGATTTGGTTTACACTCTGTGATCCAGACGGTTGTGAGAGCTCCTCTTTGCTTAGGAGGATAACCTACATAAGAAAGAGACTAGAAAATGGTTTATTAGTTAGGTAGGCAAGATGGATTGCCTAACAAGCTAGATCCAAGAAGTGCAAGTTCCCTTGGAGGTTATCAATCCACCTTTTAAGACAAGTTAATATTTAGAAAAGAAGGTTATATAACACATATAAGTACTTAATCAACTGAAATAAATACTTTTCTAAAAGAAATACGTTTAATAAAATAACATTAAGGTAAATGCTAAATTATTAAAAGGTCAATTTAAGTTAGGGTCAAGTTACAATTTCAAGCTGTATAGTGACATAGGTCAAGAAAATAGAGTTTGGTTGAGGTTATTGGGTGGTTAGGTGCTTGCAGGTTACTTGCTAGTTTCTGGTCTAACAATGATCATCAACAATCAGAGTGACTGTCAGTGGTTGAGTTGATCATAGGTAATTGACCTGACCATTGGCAGTTAGATAGATCATCAATGGTTAAGCTGATCGTATGTGGCTGAGCTGATTGTCAATAGTTAGATAGATCATCAACAATTATAGGGATTATTGATAGTTACTATAAGTCTGGTTTGGGTCAAACAACTCAGTTAGGTGAGGTTGATTGATTTTATTCAAGGTTGGTTTTAGTTGGATATTGGTTAAGGGATAGAGTGTAAGTCTTAGATGGGTCTGGCTTAGAGGCTAAGTGTTTAGATGGTGAAGAGGTTAGGGATTGGGTGCAAGCTATAAAAAACTAAATAACTTGGAATAATGATAAAATACTTAGTTGATAGTTTGATGAAGAAGAAATCCATTGATAGAGACTACTGATGATGATTATTGATGTTGATGATGGCTAATGCTGATTGATTAACCTACAAAAGAAAATCTAATACACAAAGATCATAGATGAAGATGGCTTTTGATAATTGTAGATAAATGGTTGTCACTCCTTTTCTCCTCCTGAAGTTCTCTTTTTATAAGAAAGGAGAGGTCGGAGTGTAGGTTCAAGAGGGGTTCAACTCGTGTCTAAATTTAACTTTAACATGCATTGACTCGCACAAGTTAATTATAAAAAAACAAGTTGCATTTTGATGTTGGAGTTAACTATTCATGTGACGGATAGCTGACCATCGACGGTTAAGCTAACCATCGATGGTTGAAGGTCAAAGGTTAAATTGGTCAAAAGGGTGGGTTCAGCCAATTGGAGGTTTGGTGAGGTAAAACTAACCATTGATAGTTAGGGTGACCATCGATGATCAAATTGTTGATCATCGACAGTCAAAGGTAAAGGTTAAAGTTGGGTCAAAATGTGGGTTTAGCTAGTAGGTCAAGTTGACTGGAGTTAAGTCTAGTTTGCGATCGAAAGGTCAAGGTTGGGTCTCGAGGTGGTCTAGGGGTGTTTTAACATCTAGAACCATAGTGTGTGGTTTTTTAGTGCCTACATTTTACCCCTTTTTGTTATGTAATTTATATCAACAAGCTACAAAACAAGAATAAATTATGGGTTGAAGGTTTTGTGAAGGTTAGGTTACCCCAAGCATGGGAGGAGGTGTTTCCCCTTAAACCAGGAATTGATGAGGTAAAATAGAATTAGGTGCACGTTTGATAAGGTGAATGAAGGTGATGATGAAGGTAGACATCATGAAGTTGGGTGATAGGTTGCGTTCTAAAGCACAAACATGTACATGAAGTATGATAAAAAGTATGATAGCCAAGATCACACATTGACTAGGTTGCCATAGCTGGTAAAAATAAAGGTTAGTGCTAGAAGGATAAGTGACAAGTGGACCACATGACCACATTTAAGTGTGGTGGCTGGGTATACTCATAAATGCAAGTCTCGTAGGCAAGGTCTATGTTTTCATGGGTATCTAAGGTAGAAATTACTCTCGATGAAAATATAAACTGGTCAAGTGTCATAGGTATCTGAGGTAGGAAGTGCTCCTGAAAAGACATAAGTGGGTAAGGGATGCACGAGTTGGTGTAAGTTCAAAAAGGTGGTCAATATGGCAATTTTGTCACTATGGTTAAAGGACCAGGTAAAACTCATCACAAAATACATGTTAGTTGGGCCAAAATAGACCAATGGTGAGGTGACGAGGTGGTCAGATTGGGCGGAGAAGGTGGTCTCCATGGGTGGGTGCTTGGTTGGTGGAGAAAGGCGATCTGCAATGGTTAGTTTAGGTAATGGTTCAAAAAAGTAAGGTTGGGTTATGGATAAAGGTGATCTTCAATGGTTGGTGGTGTTTAAATCGGTTGCCCAATTTAGGGTACCACTTAGTTTGGTAAAAAGGTACCCCATTACCTAGTGAAATGGTGCAAAGTGGGTAGTTGGGGGTGTTAATCACTCAAAAAAAGAAGACATACATCTTGACAAGGTTGTCATGAAAGTAGGAGTAGGTTAAACACTCCAATTGGCAAAGACTATAATGGCAAGATGGGTGGGCTTATGAACATAAACTGTTCATGTTTTTCTTAGTTGTTAGTTTGATGGTTAAAAAGGTAGCTTGATCACTAAGTGTCAAGTAAGCTCAAAATCCCTTAATTTTCTAGAGCGTAAAAAGGGAGATGGGTAAAATAAGTAAATGGATGGTAGTGTGACCTTTTAGTGGGGATGGCTTTCCCCTTCTATAGGTAACCTAGGATCCATGATAGACAAGTCCATGTTTTATGCTGGGTGTAGATTGATCGATGCGGGAAGTATACACATGCTATTATGAAAGTTGATTGTAGCTTCTTTGGGATTGCTTTGATTTATTTTTTGAATAGGGTCTTTTGATTACTTTGTTTAATGTTGGTAGGAAGTTGATCGATGTAAGAAGCTTCTAGGTGATTGTTGGTTTGACAAAGTTGACTTAGCCATCCTTCAAAGGAGTGGTCTGAGCTTTAGATTTGCACATTTTGATAACTATCCTTCAAGGGATCAATCTATATTTTTATTCAATTTTGATAGGTATGGGCAGTCGTCCTTCAAGGGAGTAATTTGCAATGCTAGAGATGTGACCCAAGTGATATTTGGTATCCCAAATAAATTTATGTTAGTTTAGATATGGATGAGTTTATATAGGCTTAAAGCTTTCCTTTATGGGGTTGAAACCATAGCAAAAGAAGGTTGGTGATGGATAAAAGAGGTTTAAGTGACAACAACTATGAGAATCTATTCTATAAAGGTGTTGAAAGTACCATTAGAAACATGTCATGGGTAGATCCGTGGTACCCATGTTTAAGATTAGGCTAAAGTTGTGATAGATAGTCACATTATCTTGTTTGTAGTCGATTATCCTTAAAAATAAGGAAATGAAGGTGGTATGACAACAAGGGATGAGCTTAAGTTAGACACAAGATGATTAAGAACTTATTTTTAACAAAAGAACATACAAGAGCATAAAGCACTGAGGGGTTTAGGCTCATATATACCCCAGATCCATACTTATACATGAATAGCTCAAACCAATAACGGGTGAAGATGTCCCCCAACTACTTTTTCAACACTTGAAAAGACATGGAAAATATGTTGGATTGATAAATGGTTAAAAGGCAAGGTTGGGTAGGTGGTTGGGTTGGTTGGTGGAGAAAGATGATGTCCAATGGTTAAATGGTTAAGGGAGAATAAACTACTTCCTAATAAGTGGTTGGTTGTTCAAAAAGGTTTGGTTGGTGGAGAAAGGGTAATATCCGGGTTGGTTGGTTGGTTGAGGGAGAATAATCTACTCCCAAATAGGTTGGTTGGTTGGAGAAAAGGTGATCTCTAATAGGTTAGTCTGGTTGGTGGAAAAAGGGTACTCTCCATGGTTCAGTTTGTAGAGAAAGGTGATCTGCAAAGGGTCAATGATTGGTTTGGTAAGGGTTGCAGAGAAAGGTGATCTCCATGGGTAGGTTAGGTCAAGAATCAAGGTTGGGTTAAGATCACTTTCTAAGGTTAGGTTAGGTGGTTAGGGCCTTTTGGAAGGAGAGTTCCCCCAGTTGCTCTTCTCATAAATGGTTGAGGTGGGAAAAGGTCCAAAGACAAAGGTGTTGGGTAGCAAAGAGGGCCTAAGAGGGATGAAAATGAATTCATTCATACCCCAAGGGTTGTTAGTTATTAGTTGTTAGTGGGTGAAAAGGTCAAGTTAAAGGTAGTGGTTTAGATGGAATGTCAGGTTGATGTTGGTTCAGATTAACTGATAAGTTGGTTATGGTTGATTGATTTGGTTCAAAGGTTGGTTTGCTTGGTTTGGTTAGTTATTTGGTTTGTTGGGTAAGGTAGGATGGCAAAGATTTGACCTTGCTCTAGAGGGGATTAAACTAAAGATAATGTCATAAGGTAGATAAAGGTGAGTAGGCTATAGATTAATTAGGTAGCCTTGGTTGTAGTTGAGGTTAGGTTGACCTTAGGTGAGGTCTGATTGGTTGGAGGTTGATCCATTGAAAGGTGAAGTCGAATAGGTTAGTTAGGTTGAGGTTGATCCACTAAAAGGTGAAGTGAAATAGATTACTCGAGTTGATGTTGGTCCAGCAAAAGGTGAAATGGAGAAGGTTATTCAGGTGGTTGATCCACTAAAAGGTGAAGTGGAGTAGGTTGGTTGGTTTCCTTAATTATGGTTTTAAGGAAAATTGTAAAGGTTCCACTTGGTCAACAAGTGGATTGGTTAAGGTTAGTGTGATTATAGTTTCCTTAGTTTTAGGTTTGCTAAGGGCCAAATCTAATTGATGGGGCTCATTGTGTTGAGGAATTTGGTCATGGTTTTCCCCAATAATGAGTTAAAGAAGAGATTCAAAGATTGATTGCTTGAAGAGATTCAAGGCTAGGTTAGGAGGAACACAGAGTCTAGCCTTGGGGACCTCTTTATGATCAATAAGAATTTGGATGATCATCTTAAAAATCAAACATCTGTGTATGTCATGTATGTGTGTACAATGATATGCACAAAATTAATTTTCTATGAACCAAAGTGGTTTTGGAAGAGAAGTACTTATGGGTTTGATTGGAGGGAGTCTAATGATAGAAGCCCTTAAAATTTTATCCAAGATTGAGGCATATAATTCCCACAGTGGGGTATATTGCCTAGGAAGAGGGTGCACCAATTGCTCTTGACTTGGTGAGCTAGTTAGTTGGTTTGATAAAGTTGGTTGGTTGGGTAAGTTTATTTGATAAGATAGGCTGGTTTGGTTTGATTGGTTCAGTTGATATGATAAGTTGGTTTGGTTTGATTGGTTAGGTATGTTTGGTGGGGTAGGTTGGTTTGGTAAGGTAGATATAGTTGGTTGGTTTGATAAGGTTGATAGGTTGGGTAAGGTAGGTAAGGATTATAAGGTAGGTTGATTATGAGTGGTTGATAGGTTAGATTGATGGTTGTTAGTTGATAGTTATTGATTGATAGGTTAGGTTGATGGTTATTGGTTGAGTGACTAAAAGGGTAAACTAAATATTGGTTTTGAGATAAATAAGGTTTTCATAAAGTGGGTTTAGGTGATTGATATGAAGGTTGGGTTAGGTAGTCAAAAGTTTGATGAGGTTGAGGTAGTTGATATGATGGTTGGGATAGGTAACCAAAAGATTGGTTAGGTTGATTTTCACAATAACTAAATGTTTGTTGATAGGTTGTTCGTTATTGATAAATTTTTGGTTGGTTATTTTGTTGATAAGTTGCTAGTTGGTTGTAGGTTGTTGGTTGGTTAAGGTGATGATCAATTGGTCATTGATAGGTTATTGATTGGTTTTAGGTGGGGTTAGGTGGTTGTTGATTGATTATTGGTTGGTTATAGTTGAGAGTTGATTGATTACAGGTGAGGTTGGGAGCATAAGTGGCTCGTGATGCAAGATAAGATGCTAAGGCAAGAGGGTTGTTGTCTAAAAATCTAACAAAATTAGGATCTATATGTTAGGACTTGGAAGCACCATTGATTACCATTTACAAGCAACTTAATATGCGAAAATTAATCAGAATGCATAAGTAACTAGAATTCAAAAATAACACAAAATATGAGAGACAATACCCAATTGTATTAATACTCTTCCAAAAAAGAATTACAAATGAAGAGACGCCACACTCTTCCCACCTTACAGGCTTCCCACACCAAGTGTTCAGTAATTCACCTTCAAGAGCTCACTCTCTCAATTACGGTCCCAACACACAACTCAAACACAGAGTTGGTGTTCACATCCACCAGCCAGTAACAACACCGCCAGTCAACCAGTCAGTAACAATACTGCCAGTACACCCTGTATACAAACATACTCAACTGAGTACACAATGCACTCCAAGTAGATCTCCCATGAACTTGCAACAACCTGCAACTCAAATGATCATACTTCGGAAGGAACTACCTTGCCTTCCTCTTTACTCTCCAATTGAGTACACACCATACTCCAAGTAGATCCCACATAATCTTGCTCCCTGTTGTGTTGCTGTCACCTTGATCCTGCTGCCACCTGTAGATCAACCTGGTTCTACACACTTGCAAACCTAGACCTTGCACACACATACACCTGCAGATTAATGATCTTACTTACCATGTAGATCTCCAAATGTGGCCTTGCACACCTGTTGACCAATATCTTACATACATGAAGAATCCTTCTGATTCTCCAAACCAGCACCCACACTTGGCACTGTGGCACTAGGAGGAACACACCTTACTCTCTTCACTCTGAAGGAGCTAATATTTGCTCTCTTACTCTCTAGCACACATTACAATACAACCCATGAGTCTATTATATAGATCTCATGCAAACAATAATTAGACATCTAATTACAAAAATTAGATCCACAGCTTCAAGTCTATAATTGGCCTCTTATCGTGCAAACAACTAGTTCATTAATTAACGATCTGTGAACTGGCAGTTCTAGAATCGCATAGGCAATTGACATCGATCCCTGTTTGCTTGGAGGTGACCGAGACCAGATGATCCCTGACCGACATTGGTTGCTCTTCTCACTGTATATGACCGACGTCGGCTGATCAGACTGACGTCAATTTCTCTACAACTCAGCAAACTCCTCCATGTCTGCATCAGTGAAGCTTTTAGCTCCACAACCTAATAATCTCCCACTTGGAGATAAACAGCTACACTGTACCTATACCTGTACACCGTCTAATCTATTTCTTAGCTTGTATCTCTCTTCAAGATCAATCCTGAAGACGACCCACCACACAACCTATGGTGCACCTCCTGTCATCCAAGTAACCTACCACATTCGAACCTACAAACCCATGTAGTGAAGTCTTAACCCTGCATAGCATGTATACCTGTTGCTGGTCCCTCTCAAATATCAGAGAACCCACTTCCCTGAATTGGCTCCTAACTCTCTAACAGCTCCCACTGCTAAGGAAAACTTAGGTCTATACCAGACCTCATGTGATTTTAGACACTGAACTATCTAGCCCTTAGTGTGCTCTGGTTCTGCATCTTGTGTATTGAACTTTGCTAACACCTGATTCACATCAGCTCCCACTAGAGACAAAATCAACCTGTGATCTTCCATGTCTCTCATGCTAAAGAATTTTGTTGCTCCAAATTCCTCATGACATGCCACTGAACTAACCTTACCCTTAGCTCAACAAAACCCTATATGTCTGAACCTGCACCAAGCATACCATCCACATAATGTTGCGACCATCACCCACCTGGTAAGACAAACACAATGGTTATACTGACATTGACTAAAGCCCTGCTTTGTCATCCACCTGGTACCACCTGTCAGCCCTGTACCACTATCCTGCAGCTTGCTCAAGATCATATGACCTGGCCTTCCGTCTCACGTGTCCATTCTCTCTATTCTTTAACTAAGGTATCCATTCATCTTTTAGTACTTTCTTCTGGCTGGCTACCCTACCAAATCTCCCGTTTGGTTCTACATCTTATTCATGCCATGCTCCCACTGTTTCCTAGATCTTTCCTGCTCTGCAATGAGTATAAAGAAGAGGAACAATGAATTTGAGGCTTACTTACCCTTTTAGTCCTCCACATGGGTGTTTGAGACTCCTTGACAGCTTGCTATCTCCTCAAAATTCATTCCAGTGACTGACCTCAGTCACCACACAGTCTGCATCCGACCGACATTGGTTCCATGCGACTGTCTAGGTCACCGACACCAATTATCCTATCGATGTCGGTCTCCACCTGCCCGACACCACTGAATCCTCTAGTCTGCACATGACCGATGTCAACGGCTACCTATTCGATGCTGGTTTCCCATAACCGATGTCGGTACCTGTGTTTTCCTATGAGTGATGACTTTTTACCTGCAAGCTTTCTTTGAATCATACCCATGTCCAAACTACCCTACTCAGAAGTATCTAGCCCCATCCACTGATCTCTGTCCATCATCTCCTCCAAGAACACCAAGGCTTACCAGTTCTTAAGTTTGTCAAATACATCATACTTCTTTTTCCTGCAATAAATCCAATCCTTTCATGTAGCATCTCCCTGCTCACAAAAATCTCGATCTATGCTCTCTGAAGCTGATCTCTTACCATTTGACTTAAGAACATCCATTCCCTTCTTACTTATGTGATCAAGCCTATAAAGCCACACCTATGCAATAGAAGTGGAATCAGTAATACAAGCAAGTAGATAAAGAGTACCTGCTTTCTTACCACATGCTAATTCAAGTGCATCCTTGGTAACATTCCAAAAATCTACTCTGAGAGTTCCTATGCATCTCTCATCACCCAACTTTTCTGAAGAAATTAGCTGCATCTCCAAGACTGGGACCTGCATGACCTCTTTCAACACCCATGTGTTGGCCATCTGCAATTTCAACTGCACTTCCCCTTTGCCAAAACTTTGACAAGGCTCACCAACCCCTCTATTTTGGGTTGCATGGAAAGAGGCAACAAAATCTATAAACTAAGATTCTACTTTATCCAAGAAACATCCCAGAGCATCTTGTGCAACAACACCTGCAACATCTGCTTCTTCAGTTCTTTCATGCTGATCTGCTACCAACCAACAATTTTTCTTTACCTGCTCTTTCTTTCCATAACACCGTAATTAATCATTCATGCCTTTGAATTCCTTCATTCTTAGTATACTTTCTTATGCCGTTGCTATACTCCCACTCAATCAAAAACCCCTGAGAGTGACCTGTAATCAAACACAAAACCTGCTCCCTGCAACCTTAGCTCTGATACCAAATGTTAGGACCAAAAGCACCATTGATTACCATGTACAAGCAACTTAATATGCGAAAATTAACCAGAATGCACAAGTAACTAGAATTCAAAAATAACACAGAATATGAGAGACAATACCCAATTGTATTAATACTCTTCCAGAAAAGAATTACAAATGAAGAGACGCCACACTCTTCCCACCTTACAGGCTTCCCACACCAAGTGTTCAATAATTCACCTTCAAGAGCTCACTCTCTCAATTACGGTCCCAACACACAACTCAAACACAGGGTTGGTGTTCACCTCCACCAACTAGTAACAACACTACCAGTCAACCAATCAGTAACAATACTGCCAGTACACCGAGTATACAAACATACTCAACCGAGTACACAACACACTCCAAGTAGATCTCCCATGAACTTGCAACAACCTGCAACTCAAATGATCTTACTTTGGAAGGAACTACCTTGCCTTCCTCTTTGCTCTCCAACTGAGTACACACCGTACTCCAAGTAGATCCCACTTGATCTTGCTCCCTGTTGTGTCGCTGTCACTTTGATCCTGCTGCCACCTGCAGATCAACCTGGTTCTACACACCTGCAAACCTAAACCTCGCACACACATACACCTGCAAATTAATGATCTTACTTACCATGTAGATCTCCAAATGTGGCCTTACACACCTACTGACCAAGATCCTACATACATGAAGAATCCTTCTGATTCTCCAAACCAGCACCCACACTTGGCACTGTGGCACGAGAAGGAACACACCTTGCTCTCTTCACTCTGAAGGAGCTAATATTTGCTCTCTTACTCTCTAGCACACATTACAATACAGCCCATGGGTCTATTATATAGATCTCATGCAAACAATAATTAGACATCTAATTATAATAATTAGATCCGCAGTTTTAAGTCTATAATTGGCCTCTTATCATGCAAATAATCGGTTCATTAACTAACTATCTGTGAACTCGCAGTTTTGGAACCGCATAGGCGACCGACGTCGATCCCTGTCTGCCTAGAGGTGACCGACACCAGCCGATCCCTGACTGACGTCGGTTGCTCTTCTCACTGTATATGACTAACATTGGCTAATCAGACCGATGTCAATTTCTCTGCAACTCAGTAACCTCTCAGCAACCTCCTCCATGTCTACATCAGTGAAGCTTTTAGCTCCACAACCTAACACTCTAACTAAAAAGATAGGTGGGATCCCCATTGATCAAGGTAATGAAGATAATGTAAACAAAGGACAAATGGTAGAAGCTAGAAAAAAAGAGGTTAATTTTCTCACAACTCAAATAAAGAGAAGACAAGAAAAAGTCAAGAAAGATAGAACACACTCTAAAGTATGTTAAATCCTAAGGTTAGTTTTAGTCTCACTTGTGGCTTATGCCTTAAGCTTTAATATTTGACTCAACTTTGGTTTGGTATAATAGGTACTAGATAAAAAAGCTATGGTTAGGTTTCAGGTAGTGTTCAGGTGCTCAAAAGGAATCTATATTGGAATCAATACGTGGCTTGGTATTAGGGCCTACCCCTCACTTCACACATTGTAATGATAAGGGTGTCAGGTGCTTAGCCAATATATATTTATTTCTAGATTTTTTATTCAACTAGAGAGTTGAGTTGGTTCTCCCCTTGATGGTGAAATCCAAGTAGGATAGTCAGGACAAGGTAAGGTCACCACTAAGTGATGAAATCCTAGTCGGGCCTTATATCAAGTTGTTATTATGTTTGATTGGTGAGTGGTTTGGTTTGTGTGTGATAAGAGTGATGTTTTGGTTAATTACTTGCTTAATTAAGCTACTATGAGCTAAACATGCAAGCAAATGATGGATGTAGTTGATTTTAAACCCAAAAAGAAATTTCATTTTCATTTATGAGCACAAAATAAGGAGATAACATGTAAATACAAACCATGAAAATGGAAGAAATGATGGGGGTCCCATTGGGCATGCCAAAATGTTATACTCAAATTTTTCTTTTAATCTTGAAAGAAAGTAGTAAAACTAAAAGGAAGGGTATGGTTAGTAGAACCTAAATTTGCTTTGTACTCCATGATCCAGATAGTTGTGAGAGCTCCTCTTTAGCTTGGGAGGATGACCTGCATAAGAAAGAGACTAGAATATGGTTTGTTAGTTAGGTAGGCAAGGTAGATTACCTGGCAAACTAGATCAAAGAAGCATGAGCTCCCTTAGAGGCTGTTAATCCACCTTTTAAGACAACTTAATGTTCATAAAAGAAGGTTTCATAACAGATATGAATGTACTTAATCAACTAAAATAAATACTTTTCCAAAAGAAATAAGTTTAACAAAATAACATTAAGATAAATGCTAAACTATCAAAAGGTCAGTTCATGTTAGGGTCAGGTTACTATTTTTGGTCTGTATAGTGATAGAGGTCAAGAAAATTGAGTGTGGTTGAGGTTATTAGGTGGTAGGTGCTTGTAGGTTACTTGCTAGTTTTTGGTCTGATAATGACTGTCAGTAGTCAAAGTGACCATTAGTGGTTGAGCTGATTGTCGATGGTTGAGATAACCATCGATGGTTAGATAGATTGTCAATGGTTGAGTTTATTTGAGTTGACCATCAATAGTTAGATAGAATGTCAGTAGTCCTAAGGACCATTAACGGTTACTATCGGTCTGGTCTAGGTTAAGTAACTTAATTTGGCAAGGCTGATTAATTTGGTTCAACATTGATTTTGGTTGGTTGCTGGTTACAAGATAAAGGGTGATTCTAAGAAGGGTCTAGCTTAGAGGCTGAGTGCTCATATGGTTAAGAAGTTAGGGATCGGGTGTAAGCTATAAAAATCTAAATAACTTGGAATAATGACAAAATACTTAGTTGATATCTTGATAAAGAAGAAGTCCATTGATGGATATTGCTAATGATGATTGTTGATGCTGATGATAATTGATGTTGATTGATTGACTTGCAAAAAAAAATCTAACACATGAAGATCATAGATGTAAATGGCTCTTGATAATTACAGATAAATGGTTATTGCTTTTTTTACCTCTTGAAGTTCTCTTTTTATAAGAAGGAAGGAGAGGTGAAAGTGTAGGTTCAAGAGGGGTTAAACTCACATCTAAATTTAATTTCAACATGCATTGACTCACACAAGCTAATTATAAAAAAACAATTTGTAGTTTGATGCTGGAGTTAACTATTCAGGTGGTAGATAGCTGACCATCTATGGTCAAGCTAATTATTGGTGGTCAAAGGTCAAAGTTTAAATTGGTCAAAAGGTTGGGTTTATCCAATTGGATTTTTGATGGGGTAAACCTGACCATCGACAGTCAGGGTGATCATTGACAATCAAACCGTTGACCTTGTACAGTCGAGGGTAAAGGTTAAAGTTGGGTCAAAAGGTGGGTATAGCCAATAGGTCAAGCTGACTAAAGTTTAAGTCTGGTTTGTGGTTAAAAGTTTAGGGTTGGGTCTTGAGGTGGTCTAGGGGTGTTTCAACATCTAGAACCATAGTGTGTAGTTTTCTTGTGTCTACAATTATTATGAGGAATAGGTTCTAGTGTAATAAGGAGAAGTGGGGGAGATTCATTGGTATTTTTTGTATTGTTAATTGGTAAAGTACTATCACATGCTAATGGAATAGAAAACACATTTTTATCATGTGAATGTAAACCATATAATCTATGAACATGAATATAAGTTCACACACTTTTATTTGAAGACATATTATTACTTGAATTAGTATTTAATAAGTAATCAATTTTAACATGAGAGATGGGTGAAGTAGAGAGAGGACTAGACTCAATTTCTTCTTCACTAATATCATAGTAATAATTTTTATTCCAAGTTTCATCAAAATAAGAAAATATTTCACTTGTAGAGGTAAGAGAGGAAGAACTATCATTTTCATGCTCAATAAGAGGAAGAGTAGAATAAGATTTTAGATTTTTACTACTACGGAATATATCATCATGTTTAAGTGAAATGCAATGTGTATCTTCACTAGCTACAAGTGGAATGCAAATGCTATTGTTATTTTCAATAATAGAGTCAAGGGTAGAATAAGTAGCAATCATGTTTTCATTTGGCATATTATGATATGTAGTAGAAGAAGGGTTAGAGATATTCAAATTATCTATATTTTGTATTCAATCACTATGTTGAGCTTGAAATGTAAAATAAGGTGACAAAATAATATCATCTACTTTAGTTTGTGAATATGTAAAAGGTGCAACATTATTTTTACTTACTTTTTGGAATTGAATTGGGAAAGGCAAATAAGATGCATCTAATCTATCTTCATTATCACTTTCATTGTCATGCTCATAGTAATCATCATATCAATCATTACAACAACAATCATCATAATTATAAATGAAATCATGTTCATGATCATGTGCTAATGTACAATTTTGAGAATTGGTCCATTTATTTTCATAATTATGTGAAATGTCTAATAATTGTCAATTGGGTGAGGGGTAAGAGGTTCCCTAGAAGTCATTTTAAACTTACCACAAAAGAGAATGTAAAAAATGAACAATAGGCAATAAATGGTTAGAAGATAATCCAACATAAATATATTTGAAGATATGCTATATATTCAACCCAAAGTACCAAAAAATTAGAAATTGACTTAAAATCCTAAGGGCTAATATTTGGATGTGTGAGGACCTAATATGTAGATCTAGGGTTTTAGACAAAATTTTGAAATTTTGATTCAATGAAACCCTAATAGAGGACTGATATGGATTAGTGAAAATAAGCAAAAATGAGGAAAAAATTATAATTTTATAAACCCTAATTTGTTAGACAAAAATGGAGAAGGCAAACCTTAGGATGGACTGGGGTCGTAAAGTAATATTAAAAGTAAGTTAGGTTCACCAAATGATTTAAATTTTTAGGTGTTTACTGGTGTAAATCCTATATTATTAAAGGGTTGATTAAAAGAGGGTAAATATAGATATATATTTCAAATAGTTAATTTAATTTATTTACTAGAAATAATGAGTATAAAGAGAATATTCACCTATTTGGAGTAAAATAAGTGTCCTTGGATGATGCTAATGTTGAAATAGGTGAGGAGGATAGCCTGGATCCAGTTCGTTCTAAAATTGGATTTCTTGTTGCTTTTGGATAATAGTGTAGTCAATTAGACACTAACACACTGTGTTATTGGCAAAGGCACTATGCTAATGTCCTTTTATGGACAGGAGGCTTAAAACTTCTAAGGATGTTGTGAGGGGTCTTCTGGGTTCTATAGATGTGCTCAAGAGCTTTCAATCATCTTCCTATGTCACTATTTGGCTAATTTCCCTTCAAAACCCTAATGAACACCTACACACATGAAACAATGATAAAATCAAATGCAAAAGGAAGGGGAAAAGTGGGTTGTGAGATATTACAATTGCATGATGCTGAACCCCTGCTATTGTGATTGTTGCCTACATTAACCCCAATTATAGGGGTCTCAGATTGTATTTAGTTCTCCCTTAGGGAACATACATATTCAACTGCAAAATATGCTAGATTGACCTTTTCTTAGGCCCTTCTTTGATCAAGCATGTAGATCTATGTGTGATGTTGAGTAATATGCAATGTTTTGAGCTATACCATTGACTATTTTTTATATAATTATGTGTCAAAGTAGTAAGTGTTAGATGTAGAATGCCTTGTGAGCCTCTTTATATATAAGTAACTTTAATTTAAATGTAAGATGTTTATTCACTGGCTGACAAGGTGAAAAGATAGATTAAATCATAATAAGAGACCCAAAGAAGGGTAAGGACTTAAAACAAGCTAAAAATAGGACTATTGGATAATAGTGTTGAGGTGGACACTAGCACGGTAAACTATTGTCTAGGACTGGGCTATTGTTTTATAGGTAAAAAACTAGGTTGTGATTGAAACAAATAGGCTAGGGGCCCTTGTGACTAGGCTAATCATGGCATAAGACCACTGGAGGTGCACAAATATGGGATGACAAGCCATAATAAGGACAAAAAGACCAAAATGACTATGTCAACAAAACTTTTATTCATTATTAAGAACTTCTTATGAAAGAGCTACAAAAGACATAGTACTTGTGTTTTTTGACCAAATTAGGGTGTATACATAATGATTTAGAAAAAATGTGTAAACATATGGAGAATATGTCATCGTAGTAATTAACAGACCATTAAAGCATATATGAAACATGTGATTCAAGGCATACAAGTGTCATGTCAATAAATATTTAACATTTAGGTCTTAGTAATAACCATCATTAATATAAGTATTGAATAATGAACAACATGATATGAATTATATCATTACAAACAAGAATAAAAGTGTGTGATATGGATCATGGCACCACAAACTCAACAAACTCAATAGACAATCCTAGATTTAACCAGTCGTAATTAGATAATGGCATGGACATGATGCACATAATGAAAACACACAAAATAATACTCATTTTCACATAAGGCCAAAGGCCATGCATTGTCAATCAAATGTTAGAAAAGTCCAAGTGTCACATATAAAGAAAGAGGAATATAGTAATACACTCAATCAAACAATGATAATAATAAAAGGCAAGGGCCAAAGAAAGAGGAATATAGTAATACACTCAATCAAACAATGATAATAATAAAAGGCAAGGGCCAAAGAAAGAGGCATACAATGATACAATCATTCATACAATGTCATATACCATGAAAGAATTAAATAAGAATAGTCAATAATTAAACTATAAAATATGAAACAACATCAATGAAGCATTTAACAAATTAAACTAATCTACACCATAAATCTATGTTAGTATCACAACATTGTAAAGTAACATATCCATGACATGTAACACTGTAAATAATACAAGTAAGATCAAAACATGTGTAAGTGATGAATGTAGCTCAACATGATAATTATAAAGGTCATAGATAAATATAAATTGTAACAATGAAATCTATGGAATGAGATGCCTCAACACTGGCATGGCCTTAGGGTATAAGAATATCCTTCATTTGTGCATAAATGTATCATGTATGACATATACGTCCTACATCTCACTCATATATACCATGAAATGCATGTGTATGTGCATATGAAAAAGGATATTCAATCTACCAAACATGTGATAAATAATATAAATGAATAATGAAAACTAGCAAACATATCATGATTAGTTATTGATTTTGATTTTTTGGAATATTTTAGCATTTTCGAAATATTTTGCACAAATGTAAAAATACTAACCAATTATCCCATCAAATGGATGATCATGTGTGGTCATATATCTAACATGGGAATGTTCACCTATCATGAACAAGTAATAACATATGTAAATATATATGAATATAAGGAATGATATTGTGTTGTAATGTAATTATCATCATCGTCATCTCTCGTAGGATCTTATGTATGATGAATAACTATAGGTAACATAGTATCTTACGAAATTGATTGTGTAGTAGGATAAATATGTATTTTTGTTGGTTTTGGAACATGATGAGTTGTCTGTAACACTGGCTTATGATGTGATATAGTAGATAATGACCATTGGGAATCTTGAATAACTCTTTGATGTAATGGGCACTGAAGCATTGGTCATTTAGGAAAGTAAACTAATTTCTTATAAAATGTATGCATAAAATGAACCTTAGTAGCTTGTATAACTAACTACATAAAATGAACTTGAATAAGTGGAGTGACTGACTACGCAGAATGATCTTGAATGGGTGTAGTAACCAATTATGGTGGTGGTGGGGGTGGAGGAGGAAATGACTTTGATTGAATAGGATGCTCATATGGAACACCTGAAGTTATGTCCACCTAAGTTCCATGCATATATTTGACACACCTATGTACTAAATTTGGTACTACATGAAGCTTATATATCCATGGGCATCCTAGCAACACTTCAAATACCCTTGTGCTTAGTAATACTAGGAATAAAGTATCAACTATTGCAAGGCCTACCTTAATAGGTAGCATAATTCGTCCTAGTGGGTGTTGTTCCTTACTATCAAATACTTTGATTGTCCTTGTTGTATCGATCAAAT
This sequence comes from Torreya grandis, assembly GCA_037957365.1. Lineage (NCBI taxonomy): Eukaryota > Viridiplantae > Streptophyta > Pinopsida > Cupressales > Taxaceae > Torreya > Torreya grandis. Next base: position 127,052 of record JARHVA010002084.1, on the reverse strand, counting down.
CTTCATGTGTAATATACAAGAGTATGAAAAAGTGTCATTCTAAAACTATTTTCACTTTAACCATTGTCTACCATAACACTATATATAGGTTGCAAATTAATGTATGCTTAGATAAATAATGATGTATAAGTAGGATCATCATCCGCAATCTCACTGTCATGAATTGTAATTTTAGATCAATGTATAAATGTGCTTGTAAGTGCATCAATAACTATTGGATGAAGAATGGAGCATGGTAAAATTACAAAGTATAATAGGACACATGTGCAAAGTATATGATTTTTTCTCTCATATAACTTTTGTATGTATTCGGCCTTATAAGCCTAATCGAGCAATAGAAGAATGTGAAGAGTCTTTCCTTTTGTATCTCAAAAGCTTGGAATGTGAAAAGATAACAAATTGTAAATGACTATATATAGCGCTTTGTTGTATTAAAATGTGGTTTTGATGTGTTAATAGAGATTAATAGAATTATTTTGTTATAAGTTTTCCTAATCTTATTTTATATATGGCTAATGTGCAATGAGTACTTTGTTATAATTTAATGTATTTATTGAATGTTATGTCCGTTATGTTTTGCCTTTTATTAGCAATTGAGTTATCCTTGATTTTTAGCTGCCTCTTTATATATCATAGATGGTATGTAATATTGTAGTGTCTTTTGTGCCCAATTTTACTCTCCACTACACAAACTATCTTTGTAATTAACATGTTTTGAAGTATTTCCAGGAACCTCTATTAATAATGATGTGGTGAGCATGGAACTTATTTGGATGAAATATGCTAAGATGGTTGCCAAGGTAGAAAGACGTAGAAAGATGGTTAAATGAGAGAATTCAACTTTGTATAAGAAGTAGGGAGAGTCAAAAAAATTGTAGAGGGGATTATCCAAGAGCACATCTATGGAAAAATTTATGAAATTTTCTAGTGCGATTTGCTTGGATTATTAGCTGCATGGCTAGCTAGATTATAATACTATAACTTTAGTCAGAGGAGAATAGAATTTATAGTCTAGATCAATGAAAAATTAGAAAGGTTTCACAACCTAGACATTGATTGGTCTTGATGAGGAGATTATTGGATGAAGACTACAATTGATGACTATATTACTGAGTTCACAGTACAGGGATACATAACTTTTGAGACCGTGTAAGATCGGTTTATCTAAAGAATCAGAGGGAAATTTTTACAGTGACTCACTTTTTTGATAAATATCTTGGTTGTGGAAAAGGCCATGGTGCCTACTTCATATAACATGGAGTAGTCACTTTGGGAACCATGGGGGTGCATGTGGAAGAAGTGAATGATGAAGAGTTGAGTAAAAGGATCTTGACCCTGATCCTAGAAAATGGAAGATGAAAAGACTTAGAGTGAGAAGAAAATTCTAGGACTAAAAAGGGAACTATGACAATAAAGAAGATGGAATAAGACAAAAGATCCATAAGTAACTGTGAATGGGACTAAGAGTAGAGAATAAAGTGCTAGAATTGGAAAAATGCAAAGAATAGATGCTAAAGAAGAGAGGTTGTTGACAAAAGATATGAAATTTCTCAAAGAAAAGGGTATGTGGAATATGTTAAGGGCCCAATTAGGAAGAATATGTTGGAAGAATTTATACAAAGGTAAAATAGTTAGGAGTAGAGGTAGAACAGTTAAGAAGTAAAGGTAGATCATAGTTAAGGGAAGAGTTTTTAGCTAGACCTGGGAAGGAAAGTTCTTAGGAAAATGTGAAATTAGAAGGTAGTAATATTGTAGGTTTAAGTTCAAAGTTAGAATAAATTAGAGATAAAATTCATTCATTTCAAATGCACACATCCCCCACACCCACTTTATTTATTGAAGGAAGAAAAAGTATAGAAAGAGAAGCAGATTCATGTTGGTTTGATTCCTTTACTGACAAGTTTGGAAAGCTCAGTGCAACAACCAAGAAGGCATTAGAAAGGAATAAATTATAAGAGGTAGGATTCATTTTTACTCCTAAAAATAGTGGTGTGCAGTATCTTGTAGTTGAATTAAACACTACATAGTCGCCTAACATCGTAATAACAAGTGCGCAGTCACCACTATCATGGTTGCTAGTATTCATACATCTATAGTGAAAACTACCAAATTACTAGATATGGTGCTTAATTTAGGTATGTTTATGACTTTAATTCCATATGATGGGTCTATGGACCCTAAAAAATACTTGGTTGATGTAGAGGATTTAAAACAAAACAACTAAAACACAAGTTTTCCTTCTTTAGCCAATCTATACTAGCCCTCTTAAGACACTATTTTGGATGTTAAGACAAATATATAAAGTTACAAATCAATTTTTTTTATATTTAGATACTTAGTATTATCCCCTAACAACTCACCAAATTTGAGATTCCAACTCAAAAGGGGAGGTTCTCAATTTTTAAGATTTTGCTATTTTTAGGCCTCTTCTTGTAACCCTCTATAGACAGTTTTTTTGAGTTATTTTTGACCAAAAAGGGATTAATATAAAAAAAATGACTTTCTTAGAATCCAACTCACTATGCAAGTACAAAATCTTAACCTCTTTCTTTGTCAATTAGGTCTCCTAGGTCCACAACTATGTTTTGGCTATAAACACCTCCACACATGCCAAAATAAAAATATAGTGTATAATTCAACTTTAGGGTTAAAAAACCATCACACATGTAAAATTTTGATGTCATTCATCTTCACTATCTTCCTTACACATGCTGGGAGAGAGAAAAAGTTGATTTTCAAGAGTGAAAAGTGTTTTAAGAATTTGGTTTCAATTGAATAAGGTCTATGCCACCTTTAGAAAGACTTAGGAAATAACAATAATTCCATTTAAATAACAAAATAATCAAATATTGATAAATCTCACATGGAGAAAGCCTTCTTGAGAAGACTAAACATGACTATTTGGACAAAGTTGTAGGTTTTGAGAAAGATTCAATCTTTTCCTACGTTTTTCAATCTTCAAACAACTTTTTATTCATCCCATAAATTTATTAATTGTCTTCTAATATAATATCAATCCAATATGCATGTAGTACTTGTCTCTTTAAACTCAACCTATTGGAATAACACAAAATACAACACAGAGTTTGTGCAAACTAATTCTTGTTCCTGTTCCTATCAAGTATGGTGAAGATTGATTATTTCCTTTCAAATATTCAGTAAATATAACATAAATAAACTCTTTAAGATTTATTTTAGAATAAAAAACACCTTAAAACTTGAAGTCTAACATAAAAAAGAGATTAGTCTTATATGAATGCACAAAATTTATTTGACTGTCTTCTTTCTTTGTAACTAACAACTCTCTCTCTGTTCTTGGAGCCTCTAAAACTTTTTCTCTACCTCAATTATGAATGACTTCAATATTTTACAAGGCATTATATATTCCTATAAAACCTCTAACTACTCAAGAAGCTCCCAACATAGGTCTTGAATAAACTTGAGGTGTATTTGCTTAATCTAGAACAATGCCCAAAATGACAAAATAAGTGATCCTTGGTAAACTAGACATTAATAATCACTTGAAGACACTTAATACACTTAACACAACTAAAATCATCCCTAAAAATTAGTATAAATTAGTGAAAAGTCTCTTAAACTAAAGATTTCCATTCAAAATTTTGAATGAGTTTTGGAAAGAAAGTTCCAAATTCAATTTATGACTAACCTAACCTATCCTAAAAACTTATAAATGATTCTCAAGTGTATGCTATGACTTTTAAGACCCCTAAAAAAAACTAATAAACCCAAAATGAATAGCAACAAACCAAAATTTCAAAGTTGGAGTAATGCTCCTGCATCATACTCTCAAAGGCCAGAAAATGAACTCATGAACAATTGTTCATGAGGTTTGCAACAATATTTACATGGTGCTTTAAATCTTCTTTGGTCATCTAAGTGTCATCTTGATGAGGATGATGTTTCCACCTGACTAGATACTGGGAATACCCCATGTTTCTTATCTTCTTGACAATCTTCTTGTCCAAGATCATCTCTAGCTTCTCCTTCTTGGCTAGTGGCAATTGAATTTCCCACTATTGAAGTATTATACCTAATCCTCTTGGCTTCTTCTCATTATCATCACCTTCCTTAAATGGTTATAGATCTACAACATTGAAAATGGGAGAGATGTCCACTCCACTAGGTAACTGTATCTCATAAGCATTGTTAGAGAACTTCTTGAGAAATTTACAAGGACCTATCTTCTTCATCTTGAGTTTGTTCTACTCACATTTGGGAAACCTCTTATTTCTCAAGTGAGCTAAAACCATGTCACCTTTATCAAAAATAACCTCTCTTCTCTTCAAATCTTCTTATTTCTTGTACTTCTCCACACTTGTTTCTAGTTACCTTTTCACCTGTTCATGTACCTTTTGCATAGCTACAATAAATTCCTCCCCTTCAGCACTCTTTTTCTCCATTTTATTCAAGTCTCTTAGTTCAAATACTCCTCTTGGATGCATATCATACATTACCTAAAATGGACTCACACCAATGCTCCTGTTAGAAGAGTCATTGTATACAAACTCTGCCTGTGGTAGTACTAAATCTCATTGCTTGGCATTGTCTTTTGATAAGCACTTTAACAAGTTACCTAAGCTCTTGTTAACCACCTTAGTTTATCCATCATTTTGAGGGTGGTCTACTAAACTAAAATTCAAATTTATTCCAAGTTTCTTCCACAAGGTCCTCCAAAATTGACCTACAAATTTGGTGTCCCTATCGGATATGATAATGAGTGGAAAACCATAAAGTCTAACAACCTCCTTGAAGAATAAATTTGCTATGTGTGTAGCATCATTAGTAGTTTTACAATGTATAAAGTGTGCCATTTTAGAAAACCTATCCACTACTACAAAGATAGAGTCAAAGCCTCTTTGAGTTCTTAGCAGCCCCATGATAAAATCCATACTAATAGAGTCCCATGGTCTATTTGTAACTGGTAAAGGCTGATACAAACCTAAATTTATACTTTAACCCTTAGCCATTGGACAAACCTTGCATCTTTATACATACCTTCTTACCTTTGCTTGCATTTTAGGCCAAAATTAATGCCTGATAAATTGCTCCAATCTCTTGTCAAGTCCAAAATATCTTGCCATGCTACTACAATGCTTCTCTTGGATTAAGTTCTCCCTCATTGAACTCCTTGGCACACATAAATATATTTCTTTAAACAATAAGCCATCTTGTATCATGTAATCCAATCATGGTTCTTTGTTCAAGGTGGTTAGATGTTGACAAACCTTATAGGCTTCTTGAAAATCTTCATCACTCTCATAAAACTCCTTAAGAGAATCAATGCATACACTCTCAGTTTGAACTTCATTGATTAGTAATTCCCTTAGGCTTCTTGAAAATCCTCATCACTCTCATACAACTCCTTAAGAAAATCAATGCATACACTCTTAGTCTGAACTTCATTGACTAGTAATGCCCTCCTACTCAAAGCATCAACCACCTTTTTACTTTGGTATTTTTTATATTTAATAGTAAAGGTAAAATTATACAAATATTATATCCATTTCATATGGCTCTGATTGAGGTTGGGATGACCAGTGATGAATTGTAGAGCATGGTTATTTGTGAAGATCACAAAATCCTTAGGCATTAGATAATGTTCCACTTCCTCAAAACCTACATCATTGCATAGAACTCCAAATCATAAGATGAATAATTATTTGTACCATCATTTAATTTTTCTCTAAAGTGTATTATAAGCCTACCCTCTTGACTTAATAATTCCCTAATGGATACCCCACTTGCATCACAATCCACCTGGAAGACTTTGTTGAAATCAAGAAGTGCTAGGATGGGTTGCTCATTGATTTTCCTCTTCAAAAGCTGAAATTTTCTTTTAGCCATATCAGTCCACATAAAATTTTTATTGTCTCCTCTAATAGTGTCTATGATTAGAGCATAAATTCTACTAAAATTTCTAATGAATTTACTATAAAATTTTGCAAGGTCATGAGAACTTCTTCCCTCTCTAGAGTTGACCACTCCATTATGGATTTCAATTTGTCCTTATCCATCTTCAATACTCTTTGAGATATCATAAAACCACTATAAAATAATTATATCTTCATGAATACACATTTCTTGATATTGATTAATAGATTGTCCTCTTGTAACCTTCTCATAACCAAATGCAAATGATAGAGATGTTCTTCTTTACTATGACTATAAATCAATATGGCATCCAAATAAACTACAACAAACTTACCTATGAATGGCTTAAGAACCTCATTCATGAGCCTCATGAATGTACTAGGTGTATTAGTGAGGCCAAATTATATGACCAACCATTCATACAACCCTTCATTAATCTTGAAGGTTAGTTTCCATTCATCTCTCTGCCTAATTCTGATTTGGTAGTATCCACTCTTGAGGTCAATCTTGGAGAAATAGTTTGACCCAATCAAACAATCCATCAAGTCTTCAATTCTTGGGAGAGGAGACCTATACTTTACAGTGATCTTATTGATTACCTTGAATCTATGCACATCCTCCCATCTCCCTCTTTCTTAAGCACTAACACTGTTGGAACTACACATGGGCTAAGACTCTCCTTGACCATCCCTTTGTCCAATAGTTATTGAAATTGATTTTTGATCTCAACATTTTCTTGTGGTGTCATCTTATAGGCAACCTTATTAGGGAATTTTACTCCTGGAATGAAGTCAATGTGTTGACTAATTTTTCTTATAGGTGGAAACTCACTAGGTAGCTCATTTAGTATGATATCAACATAGTCCTTAAACACATCTTACACCTCTCATGGAAATTCATTGACCTTGGTGGTTGTTATGATTATTCTATGCTTAAACACCACTACAAATCCTAGATCTTCTTTTCTCATTGCATTCACAAACTCCTTTTCACTTACCACCATTACACTTGAACCAATCTTTTGTTCACCATCTTTTTATTTCATAGGCAACAAGGTATGGCTTATACCATCCTTCTACAAAGTGTAAACATTTGTCCTTCCATCATGTGATGTCTTCTTGTCATATTTATAAGGCCTTCCAAGTAGTACATGGTACACATCCATTGGCATGATGTCACAAATAACTTTGTCTTTATAACTCCCAATTTTAAACTCCACCCAACATTATTCATTAACCAATTATTTTTGCCCTTTTTGTAGCCATGAAAATTTGTAGGGAGTGGGATGAGGCAGCCTTTTCAACTTTTGTTTATCCACCATCTCAACTGAAACTTAGTTATTTGTGTTACCTGAATCAATAAATAATTTGAAACATTTACCTTGGCACTTGCAGGAGGTCTTAAGAAGAGTCTTTCTTTGTGCAAGTTCCTTATCTTTAGGTGTCTTGATCAACACTCTTCTCATAAGCAATGATTCACCTACCTCTAGTTCTTCCACATGAGATGGAGAGCCAATACTCTCCTATTATGTTTCTTGAACAACCTAATTTATATTTTTAGTTCTATAAATCCCTACTTGTTGACTCTCTAAACACTTCCAAATTCTATGTCCTACAAATTTATTACACCTAAACTAATTATCTATGAAGCCACTATATCCTCTTCTTTTTGATGCATATCCACCTCTAAAATATGGCCTTCTACCTCTAAATCCACCTCTAGGATTAAATGATTGTTCTTGTGAAGTGATAGCTTCTCCTCAGTTTATTTGTGAGGTAAGTCTACCTCCTTGTCGACCCCTTCCTTTGTAACTTATGTCTCTACCTCTATTTTGTTTTGTTTGTCTTTTAATAAACCTAGGTTCAACTTTCAATACAAGTTGATAGAATTATTCAAGAGTACTAGGGCTAACTAAACTTAGTTCATCTTGCAAATTGTATCTCAATCTTGTCATATATTTAGCAATATTTTCTTTATCTTCCTCTATATGGCTTGATCTAATGACCAACTTATAAAACACCTCTATATATTCCTTAACACTCATTTCTTTTTGTTTGAAAGTTTGAAAACTTTTGAAAAATATATTTGATAGTCACTTGGTAAGAATTTTCCCTTCAACTTGGAGAGCATCCTATCCTAAAACTTGATCTTTGTCTTACCCTTATTTTTTCTTTCTTCTTAGATGAAATTCCACCAAAGGGATGCATGTCCTTTCAGCTTTGTGTGAGCAAAATTTATTTGGTTCTCTTCTAGAACACTTTCATAGTCAAAGTATTTGTCTAGTTGTATAATCCAGTCAATAAGATCTTCTCCATATAAACTTCTTAAATATGTAGGAAGTTCCACTTTTGGTTTAGACCCCTATTTCATTACTACCTTTAGTATTCTTTTCAAACCTTGTTTATCACGGTCTTCAACTTCTTCACCTTCCTCTTTAGGATCTTGGAGTTCTTCCTCTCTATCACTTTCATCACCTGTTATGACTCCCCTTCTTTGAGTAGCCTCTACTATTTCAATTCTAGCATCAAAACCAATCCTTAAGTTTTATAATTCCTCCAATAAAGTTTGAATATTGGCTCTAATCTTTTTAGGTGGCATCTTATTTTATCACCTTTTAAGCTATCTAAAAAAAAATCACTCTACAAGCTAACTAACCAGAACACTATCAATTCACTCTTGTTATCTAAGAGTTTACACCTTATTTAAATCTCCTTTAGGTATCAAACCTACTCTAATACCAAACTGATGTAGAGGAGTTAGAACAAAACAACTAAAACACAAGTTTTCCTTCTTTAGCCAATCTCTACAACTAAAAATTTGAGATTTAGATACCTAGTATCATCCCCTAAAAACTCACCAAATTTGATATTCCAACTCAAAAAGGTAAGGTTCTATGTTTTCAAGATTTTGTTATTTTTAGGCCTCTTCTTATAGCCCTCTAGAGGCATTTTTTTTGAGTTATTTTTGACCACAAAAGTATTAAAATTGAAAAAAATTACTTTTTAGATACCCATTAAGGGTTTACAACATCATACCAATTTTAAAAATCCAACTCAGTATGCAAGTACAAACTCTCAAGCCCTTTCTTTGTCAATTAGGTATTTGAGGTCCACAACTATGTTTTCGCTATAAACAGATCCACACATGCCCAAATTGAAATATATTGTTTGAATCACATTGAAGATATAAATCCCATCACATATTTCAAATTTTGAGGTCTGGTTCAATATCCATATATCAAAACATGAATGGTCATTCCTCTTCACTAGCTTCCTTACACAGGTCGGGAGAGAGAAAGGATTGATATTAAAAAGTAAAAATTATTTTAAGGGTTTTATTTTAATTAAATAAGGTATATTACACATTTATAAATACATAATAAATAACAACACTTCCCTTTTAATAAAAAAAAATCAAATATTGATAAAGCTCACCTAGAGAAAGCCTTCTTGAGAGGCCTAAACATGATTGTTTGGATAAAGAGAAAGATTCAATCTTTTCCTATGTTTTTAAATATTAAAATTCTTTTTTATTAATCCCATAAATTTATTAATTTTATTAAAATATAATATAAATCCAATATGAATGCAATATTTGTCTCTTTAAACTCAACCTGCTGGAATAACACAAAATACAACACGGAGTTTGTGGAAACTGATTCTTGTTCTTGTTTCTATCAAGTACGGTGAAGATTGAATATTTATTTTCAAATATCAATATAACATCAATAAAATCATTAATATTTTTTTGAGAATACAAAACACTTTAAAACCTAAAGTTTAACATTGAAAAGGGATCAATCTTATGTGAATGCACAAAATTTCTTTAACTGTCTTCTTAATTTATAATTAACAATTATCTCTCCATTCTTGGAGCCTCTAAAAATTATTATATACCTAAATTATGAATTAATTAAATATTTTAAAAAGCATTATATATTCCTATAAAATCTCTAACTCCTTAAGAACCTCGTAATGTAGGTCTTGAATAAACTTGAGGTGTATTTGCTTAAACTAGAACAATGTCCAAAATGATATAAGAAGTGATCCTTGGTAAACTAGACATTAGTAATCATTTGAATACACTCAATAAACTTACAAAAATTAAAACAATCCCTAAAAATCATTAGAAATTAGTGAAAATTCTCTTAAACTAAAGATTCCCATTCAAAATTTTGAATTTGAATTTTGGTGGGAAAGTACCAAATTCAAAATTTGACTAACCTAAAAACACTTGGAAATGATTCTAAAGTGTATTATATGACCTATAAAACCAATGAAACAACCTAATCAACCCAAAATTAACAACAACAAATCAAAATTTCAAAGTTGGAGTGATGCTCCTACATCATTGGTAACCTGTGAAATGAAATGGATTGTAAAAGGGGCAACTTTGGATAATGTAAATAAGTGAGAAATCATAGGGGATTTGGAAGGATGAGACTTGGATTTCATTTAAAAAACAAATTTAAATTTCCTCTACCTCACACAATTTAAATATTTACTAATATTAAAATTTAAGGTAAAAAATGTTCTTGTCAAGACATTTAAGACCTAAAGGAAATTCGACAAAAATCTAGAGAAATAGTTAGAGAATATGATCACAAGTTTTTTAATGTGATGAAAAAAATTGATTTTATTTTAAAATATAAATACAATGATTTTTGGTTTGTAGAGGGTCTATGATTGAGAATAAGGTTTGCTATTACGTAATCCTAGTTTTCCACTAAGGCTGATGCTTGATCTGTTACCATACATGCAAAGTAGATAAAAGATTATGTGGGTCTTCCATCGACATGGTCGAAAGTAGAAGCTACGTTAGATATTTTATGACAAATATGGATGAGATACATGAAAATGATAAGCCTAAATTAGGCTTATGGTGCATAAAATATCGCTGAGAAGGACATCATAGAAATGACTATCCAAAAATTAAAACATTTTTTTTTGAAATTTGCAGGGTAGTTGGACATTCTACATCTAAGTGCCATCTTCTTTAATAATATATTAAAAAATAACTTATCATGTACCATAATTTTTGTAAATTAATAAATCATGATGAGAAAATTTGCTAAGCTCTACAAGAATTAAAATAAGATATAATGAAGAACATCTTCATAGTTGTGGCTCAACAAATACCAACTGTGAAGCAAGTAATTTCGATACGAGATGTGGAGATGACAAATGCAACTCAAGGTTGTTTAATATGGATGCCTTCATCTCCTTACTCTCAAATCTCATCATCACCCTAGTATTAACCATAGGGATTAACAAGATGGAATAATACATCATCTCCCTTATACTAATATTTTGGTCAGTATACACAACCCTGGAACAATATGAATATTCAACAATAGTAGGCAAATTGGACTCCAAGTTTCCCTTAGCACTAATATATGGGATATGATGCATAGATGAATCAATAAGGAGGATATACTAGACCATAATCAAAATGGTGGGGATATCAACAAAATAGAGGTGGTTATAAAGGGGGATATAGGGGTGAATATCATGATGGATATCAAAGAGGTCATAACAATGATAATTGACAAGATTGACCCCCAATGCAATGTTATCTATGTGGTGCATATAATCATTATATGATAAACTACCCTACCAATGCACGAAGACAAGTCTATTATGTATATTATAGGTTCTAAGGTCAACATCAAATAGAAGATTGCCTAGTTTTGGAGAAACAAATAAAGGAAAGGCCAATGTGCAATGTAAATATGATCAATGCACAACCAAAATAAAGTGTATTTGTGTAAGTCATCACAAGGGAATAGAGAACTAAACAAGGCTTACCTACTCTATAAATGCCTCAAGATCATGGCATTAGAAAAATCCAATGTGATAAATATCCTGACTATACTACATAAAATAATTTAATGTATCAAGTTAAGTAGGTACTATAGGAAATACAATAGAAACTAGTTTTTGAGGATGATAACATAGCTATTGATGCTCAAATGTATGGGAAAATTATTAGGATAATGAGGCAAGAGGGTGTTGTGAATGCTTTAATAGATCTGATGAAATTAATCAGTATACTATGCCTAATGAGGATATATCCCAAAACATCACTAATCTCCTACACAATCTCCTGGAGTGTGCACAATAAGTATAAATAAGGGTCAATAAAGTAGTTTGGTATGTCAATATCAAGAAGCCTTGGGATGTGGATTCATGAATGGATATTGAGTTAGCTAGGTATGAAATTCCAAATATAATATTTGATTTTGGAAGCACATTTAATATGATTCCCTGATTAACCTTGGTTGACCAACTTTGAGCTATAGTCTAGTAACATTGAGTTTGGTGGATTATGGCAGAGTCAAACCCATTGGTATGTTAGAAGATGTTGAAATTAAAGTGGCTGAGCTTAGCCTATGAAGGGAATTTAAGGTCATCAACATGAAGATAATAGAAATTCATTACCCTGCCTTAATTAGTAAGAAATAGGGCTATGATGGCCAAATGACCATCAATACTATACATAATCAATTAGAAGTGTATCAAAAAGATAAAATAGTGGTCATACCCCTAAATAAGTTTGAGAAAAAGCCATATATCATCCCTAATGAGCAAGAGTCTCCTTATGCTTATGGGGGAAGTAGCTTGTTTAAAGTGGGGATAACTAAAAGGAAAAATAAGGTGCAATTTATAGAGTGTCAATATTGGAAATGTCATATTATGCAACAAGAATAATGACCAACATTCAAACATATTATAATAGTTTCCAACTATGTAGGTTCATCTTGAAGTTTCTCCTTCGGTGCGCTCTCTAACAAGATTTAAAGTAGACTTCATGTATAATACTAGTGTAACTATGATGAACTATATTTAACCAACCATGAAGGTATTCTACCTTGGGAATCCACATCCTCCATAAGTAGTGACTTAGATATGCACATCTTAAAGTAGTCTTGTAGAGATCATGAGTTATGATCTTTGTGCATGGTGTTCATTACAAAACATAAGGTACCTCAATAATTTATGACAGAGGATATCAATCCATTTATAGTGAGGCTTAAACACCATGCTGGAGGTGGATCAATGAGTCAACAGACATAGCTATACACTGAAAGGACCTACTAAGACATCGTAGGCAGTACACAAAAACTCATAAATACAATGGGAGAAAGTAGGTGAAGTCTTGCATGCAAGGTTTCAACTACCAACTAGTGTCAAATCAAAATAGCCTTTCTACCAAGAAGGTTAATGCCCAGAACTACACATCCATCAATGTGTGGATATATGGACCACACAAGGAGTAAAACCATGATATTAGGTGCACTTATTCAACCACATCCTAACACCTTTACCAAAAACCTAGTATATGCATCAAGATCATAGGAGGGAAACCAAACATTAGGCACAACTTCAACAAGATTTCATTTAAACTTTTGTGTTTGAAGATGATAATCCATTAGTACATAATGGTTTGTAGAAAATTAAAAAATTTCTATGTCATGTATGAGTAGAAGATTTAGAAACTATAGATGAGTCATCATCTCATTAGGAGGCTATTTAGGACTTGGATCTCACATTGCACAATTACAAAGCCAACCAAAAATAACAAGTTCTTATTCAACCATGAAATAGAATAATCAATGATCTAACAAAATCAAGTGACAATGATAGTGATGAAGATATCGATCTAGAAAGTTTCTCTGAGCCACAATGCGAAGGTGAACCCAAACTAGTGTAAAGCACAAAACAAGTGAAATAAAAAAATTTACGTAACATAAACATTCCATAACATGAAGGAAAGCACATTCTGTGATCATAAAATCCAAGAAGGGAGGTTAGTAACATGTTAGTTTAAGCAATAAAATTTTTAATAAACACACTAACACTTGCACTCCAAGCCTAGATATTAGGGGTGAGCTTAGTAAAAAAAGACAAATGAAAGCACAACTAAAATGCAAAAGATAACAAATCCTTTACCTTCTTTGGGAGCTCCAAATACATTATTGAGTGGCTTGCTTGGCTTGTGATTCAAAGGGTCTTTGGAAAATGAAGCTTGTTGGCTCCTTCTCTCTTTGGCACCACTGGCTTTGATGTGGCTTGATGTATCTTGGCTCAAAATTTTGGCAATATAACACTATTGATATGAATCTCATGTAACAAAACCTACATTATAACTTTACAATATCCAAGCTCTCTTTTTTAATAGGCAAGGGCTTATATTTATAGGCTTAGGAACTAACCCCATCCCAAGGTGAGTCAAAGTGGAGTTAAGGTTTAGAATGGGTTTAAAACTAACGTAGGTGAGTCAAATATAACCCTAGTAGAGTTAATAGTTGTCAATTAATCATGATTTTCAATGAATAGGCATGGGTCTCCAAAATATGATATTTTAGGTTATTTTCAAAGAGCTTGACAACTCATAAAGGCAATCATGAAGGCTAGGATACTTGAATTTTTGAATGTCCATTTTTAAAATTTCATTAATTGCACATGGATAATTCAACTAGGCTTTAAATTTAGTTTAGCTTGTTAACTAATTTTGATTAGTCATTTAGAATTTCTAAGATTTGATATTTATTCATGTGCTCCACTTAAGAAGTCCATAGGTTAAATTGACTGTAGTGATATTGTAGGATGATTAGGGATGAATCCATGATAGGTTATTATTGCATATAATAGGATATCCCAATTAGGAATGCCTCAATGTGATTCTAAGCTTTGATGAATGGTGCGTAAGCAAATTTAAGATGTTCAGTGATTCTTAGGATTAATTTGTAATTATTAATAAGAATCGATCTAAAGTCCAGTTGAAAGCTAGTTGTGGTCAATTTTAGGTGTCTACAGTTTTCCCCTATTTGGGAAGGTGTTGTAAGCTATAAGCATAGTAATGTCTTCTCAAAGAATGAGAAGGTCATGTATGCTTATGACTTCAATGATAATGAATGAAATAGGTGCCCCCTCGAGGGAGCGATCGATAAAAAAGGTTGGTGATTGGTCCCTCAAAAGAAGGAAAATGATGGGACTAAAAGATAAAATGGAGTGGAAAATAGTAATTTGCCCATAGGTGGTTATAATTAGTGGCATATGGAGTTGCCTCGATTGGGTAGACAAATAAGATGATTTACCCATAGGCGATTATAATAATTGGCATAAGTGGAAGAAAAAAGGTAATGATTTACCCAAAAGTGGTTATAATCATAGAGAAAGGCTTAGAGTAACAAGAGAATGATTTACCCAAAGGTGGTTATAATCATAAAAATGGGCAAACAATGATTTGCCCACAGGTGGTTATAATCATTACTATGATAAAAACATGCCCCAGTTGGATGGATAGAGATGATGGTTTACCCAAAGGCAGTTATAAGCATTATCACAATGAAAGAATGTCCCATTTGGGTAGAATAAAGAAAATGATTTGCCTAAAGGTGGTAATAATCATTAACCTCTAAATGGATGAAAACATAATGATTTACCCAAAGGTGGTTATAATCATTGGCAATGCAAGTGGGATGGTATTCAATGATTTGCCTATAGACAATTATAACCATTAGACCCTGATCATGGTAAAGATGATATGGAATATGATGGCAAATTTCTATAGAGGAGAAAGATGAATTTGGGCAACTTTCTAGTAGGAAGATGCTCATCTAAACTAACAAGGAGGAAAAGTCTTTCGTTAGGTAATTACTTTGTGGAGGATATGGTTTGGATTAGATCAAAAATTGTAGGTGCCAAATAGTATCATGACCTCATTGCTATGTAGACTTCCTGAGCTGATTTTTGCTATACCACAAGATGATAGGCATCATGATAGAACACCATGATAACTTGGCTGAAATATGCATGAGAACTGACACACGATCTAGTGAACAATGGAGAACAATGAATCAATGATAAAAACCATGATGATAATGTTGATGTATGAATATGGATGGATTCAAGAATAATGTGCAAGGAATCACCCAATGAGTGCACATATATTGAATCAAGGCACAACAAAAAAACAAACACATAGGCAAAAAATCAAATAAACAAGCAAAAGACCAAGACAAGGAAGAATAAAACAAAACAAAGAGAATAAAATGAAATAAAAACACACAATGGTTAATCACAATGTTATAAAAAATAGAGAATTAACAAGATGAAAAACCATTGCCCCTAGCTTATAGGAGACAATGAAATAAACAAATAAAATAGGGGAAGAGAAGAAAAGGAAGGAAGTGGTTGAGCTATCTCTAGATGCACTAGGCAAGTGGATGCTACCTACATAGTTCCATGAACGCAAGATCCAACATAAACTTTAGGCCAAATTTAGTTCTCCCAGGATATGGGATAGAAGAAAATGATGAAAAAGAAAACATGATTGATGTTGTATAAGAAATATGGGAAAGGGTTCATAACATGGTGAGAGCATGGGACGTTAAGCCAATAAGGATGGGGAAACTAAATGACAAGTGGTGTCTTGTGAAATTGATAGGGATCCTAGAGTCCTTAAGGCAAAGAAGTGGTCAATGTTTAGGATTTTTCTAGATCTTTTTCAAATATTTTTGGAATTTTTGGAGTATCCCAACTCAATTGAGAATGATGAGAGACTAAAAGGTCCAAGCTCATAAAACAATAAGAGCATACAAACTTAAAAATGCTCACAACATGGCAAGAACATGGCAAAGGGGTAAATGAGTTGACCTCAATGTGAGTCAAACATTGCCTACATAGTCTGATTAGGACCTCAAATCATTATAGTTATGCCTTACAATGGAAGAATCTGACTAGGTAGTAACTAACTCAAATAAAATAGGCAAAGTAGGCAAATGACACAGTATAACATAGACATGGCAAGGTGGTACTTCAAGGCATGGTAAATAATTTTTCCCCTAATTTACCCATAGGTGGTTATAATTAATAAACAATGGCATTGGTCAATGATACAAATTTGCCCATAGGTTGTTATAATAAGTAGCATGATGGTGAAACACTGATTTGCCCAAAGGTGGCCATAATTAGGAACATGTGTTATAGAACAGAACAAGAAATGAGGGATACAAGTTCCAAACCACTATTATACTACTACAAAATATGAACTCTATTTATAATATCAAATCAATGATTGAAACTTGATCTAAATATTCCTACTAAAAAGTGGTCATGGAACTAATGGAAAGGAACCAAGGTTAAAGGGCTAGGTAGGGAGGGTGAAAACAACTCAGTTTAAGGGAAAGACATGGTAGAATGGTATATGATAAAATGGTATGGTACCAAGAAGAATGTAAATATTATAGTATAATGGAACTGAGCCTCATAGATAATACACCAGGTCTCTAAAGCAAAGTAACGCTTGAGGTGTGTAGTGTTCATCAGCTCATCAAGTTCATCCCCATCTGGTGTAGCAAGCTTGTATGCTCCAATGCCATAGTTTAAGATAATGATGAATACATCTATCCATTTGGGTTTGAACTTGCCCTTGTGCTTCTTCTCAACCATAGTATTTTGTTAGTTTTTTTAAAGTACAAGATCACTGAGTTTGAATTCTCTATGTATGATCCATCAGTTATAATGGACATAGAGTCAGTTCTGGTATATGCTTGAAGGTTATTCACTGAAACCATGTATTTTTCATCAAGTAATTCTAGCTCTTATAGGAAATCTACTCGATAGTCTTCATAGTCCAAGACATGCTTCAAAGAGATCGCAAATAAGGTAACTCAACCTCAATAGGAAAAATGGCCTCAGTGCCATAAACAAGTGAATATAGAGTGGCTCCTGTTGGAGTAAAGTAGTTGGTGTGGTATGCCCAAAGGGCATAGAATATTTGGAGGTGCCAATCATAGCTGAAATCATTGATAATCTTTTTAAAGATATTGATAGTGGTTTTGTAAGATGCTTTTGCTTGACTGTTACCTTGTGGGTAATATGCTGTGGAAAAATGTTGAGTAATTTTGTACTCAACACAATAATTTGACATCCTTATTTTTGAATGATCTATCATTATCAGATATAATGTCAGATGGGATAACATAGAGGTAAATGAGATGGTTGAATATGAATTTGGAAATTTGTTTTCTAGTCATGTAAGTGAGGGGTATAGCTTTAACCCACTTAGTGAAATACTCAGTAGTAGCAAGGATGTGTTTATGGCCATCAGATGAGGTGGGTTTTATCTTGCCAATGAGATCAAGGCCCCATGTAGCAAATGATAAGGGTGTAATCATTGGTTTCAAAATTTTGGCTAGGGCATGAATCAGATTGGTATGCCTTTGACATTTGTCACACTTTTTAACATACCTAGCTGCATCTGCATCCATCGTTGGCTAATCATACCCGATATGTAGGAGTTTTTTGGATATGATATCCCTTCTTGTGTGGGATCCACATACTCCTTTGTGAACTTTCTGTAATGCTAATGTTGATTCTGCTAAAGTTAAATAATGAAGTAGAGTTTCATCAAAGCTACGATAATATAGGGTTCATCCGAGTGAGGTATAATATGTGGCATGGTGGATGAAGGCCTTAGATTATTTATGGGATAGGTTGGGTGGTATTATTTGGTCTTGAAGATAGGCATAAAGGTTTGAGTACCATATGGAGGTAGGACTAATAATATCGTAGATCATTGTGATGGTTATAGGTTCATAAGCTAGTTCTAACATATTTTCAAGGAGGAATTGGTATTTTTTTATCATGTCTATATGATGAATCAAAGATCCAATAGTGGCCATGGAATATGTTATTTTATTATTGGTATTTGGTATATTTTCAAACTGGATATCAATAATCTTCTATTTGAGAGTGTCGACTATGGCCTTGTATGGTACCAGCTTGTCATCCTTGGTCTGAAAATGGTCTTTACCATGATTGATGATTAAATGAGAATCAACATAAACCTTTAGATTTTGGATATTCCATTGTACCACCTAACAAAGTCTTGTAACAAGTGATTCATATTTGTCCATGTTGTTGGTACAAAGAAAGTTGTTCCAAAATGATTTAGGGATAAGATCCCCTATGGTGTAATAAATAAAAGGCATACCCCCATTCCATGTGTTGTGATTGACCCATCAAAATATAACTTCCAATGCTGCTCCTCAAGAGGTGTTTCAATGATGGTCATAATGGACTAATTTGGGAATTGGAATGTTAGTAGTTATGTATCTACAAAGGGAGCTTCATCAAGTTGATCTGTAAGCACTTGTCCCTTGATGGATTTTTGGTTGATGTATTTTATCTCAAATTTTCTCAACAACATGATCCATTTGGCCATACAGGCTTGTAAATCTATTTTGGATAGTGGATGCTTGAGCAGATCTATTTTGAAATAACCATGGTCTTGTTGTTTAACATGTAATGTCACAGTTTGTGAGCTACAAAGATCATATCTAAACAAACTTTTTCAAAGGGCATATAATTTTACATGTTCATACTTGACTAGTATATGACATAGATAGTACATGACATGTTCTTTTCCATTATCAACATGTTGAGATAGAAGTGTCTTTAGGGATTTATCTATGGTAGATGGATATAGTAAGAACAACTTTCTAGAATGACAATAAAATACATAGATTGGTAATGTATTCTTTGAGGTGATGGAAAGCTTTTTGTTATTCATCATCCCAATGAAACATGGCACCCTTATTCAGTAGGTGTGTAAAAGGATGGTATTTGTTAGCCAACTAATAAATGAAGCATCTGAAAGACTGAATCTTACCCTACAAACTATGGAGCTGCTTGAAATTGGACAATAGTGGCGTCTAGGTAATGGCTTGAACTTTGGATGGATTGACTTCAATGCCTTGATAAGACATAATGAAACCTATCAATTTATCGAAAGTAACTCCAAAAACACACTTTTAAAGATTAAGTCTGACCTTATATTCATGTGGTCTCTCAAATATCCTTTGTATTGCTACTAGATGATTGACCATGGTCTTGGATTTCCCCAATATGTTGTCAACATAGTCTTAAATAATGTCATGAATCATATCATGAAATATGATGGTCATGGATATTTGGTATGTGTCCCCAATATTTATAAGACCAAATGGCATACCCTGGTAATAAATGTTCCCCATAGAGTGGTGAACATTGTTTTATGTTAGTTTTTTAGTGTAATTTAGATCTAGTTGTATCCTGAAAATCCATCCATTAGTGAAAGCATTTCATACCTAGCTTTGGAATTGACAATCATGTCAATGTTTGGCAGAAGAAAGTCATCCTTAGGGTAGGATTTGTTTGTCTCTAAAATCAATGTAGATTTTGATTCCTTTTGGCTTCTTACTGACTGACACAACATTTTGGATCCACTCTGAGTAGTTAATCAGTCATATAAATCTCGCGTCCAAGAGTTTTTCTAACTCTTTCTTTACTAATATAGCAATACAAGGATGCATTTTTCGTAATTTTTATTTTTTAGGTTTGGCACAAGGTGGGGTCCAAACATAACATGTTTGAGTAGGCCCAAGCAAATATGTCAACAAATTCCCTTAAAAGGGCTATAAAGAGGTCACATTCCTCCTTAGTGAGAGATGTGCCTAATTTAATCCATTTTGGGTCATCTAGAGTCATGATGTTGACTTCTATAGTGTCTTCCATAAGAAGAGTCAAACCATCTTCTAGAATAGTCAAGATGAATCAAAATATCCCAATAATAAGTATGGCCATATGATAAACACTGAAAACTCTTAAATGATTTGGTCGAAGGCATCTTGTTTGGCATAATTGAACTCAAACCCATAGGTAATTTCATCATTGGTGGTCTCCTGAGCTATGTTTGAGGAAGGTTGAACACTCCCATCTAATAGTGCCTGAAATATGTTTTCACCACTAAATTGACATTTCTCTTTACTTTTTCCTTGGTCCAAAAATACCTCAAAGAGGTTTTTACTTTTGGACTTCAATGTTTTATTCAATTGTTTATGGCTAAGGGTGTTCACCCGTTCTCCAAAATAGGCAACAAGATCAAGTTTAATTGAGAACCCTTGTTTGTGGTCTCACAATGGAACATTGTCCCTTAGGCCTATAAAATTTCATAAGGCCTCATCATTTTCAAACTCATCTATAAGCATTATGGATTTTTATTATTCTTAGTTTATAAGTTGAGAACGATAAAGAGTAAGTGGATTATTGTGAATAATTAGTCTAAGGGTAAAAATGGCATTAGTATCAAACAAATTGGTATTGGCTAGGTCATCAAAAGGGCTATAATCAGACTATGCTTCAATATCAACATCATCATCACTAGTCATCAATGTTGAAACATGAATAAGATATGTGGGGTCACCCCTAGGCAATTTAAATTTGAGACCATATATTCCTTTGTACTAGGTATCAGAAATTAGCTCAAGTATTCCTTACTATTTTGGGTCGAGATCTCCTCTTTGATAGGCATGATTTTCCATGATCCTATTAGGTATAGGGTATTTGGCATTATGATAATAGTCAGCTAATTTGTCACTATATAACCATGATTCTTCATCTATGAGTGGGTCTTGTTCTTAACCAGTGATCAATATGAAAATGATGGGTGTTGGACTATGCAGCTTGCCTTTTCCATTTCGATGCCATTCCATGCAAGGTGGCTTAGCTTTAGGTCTTCCATAAGACTTGGGGTTATATGGAAAGTATCGTGGGTCAAATATTCTTTTAGGCCATTAGCCATGATGGTAAAATGATTGGACATTTCAAGAGGTGGCATATGGGAAGATGAATCTAGGGTATTTAGGTCAATGCAATTGGCCTCGAGTGAATCAACAAGAATTTCTTTCCCTTTGTATTTCTTCGGAATGGGATTTAGATAAAAGAAATAGTTATAGCTGTCATACTTGGCCTCCAAATGTTTACAACGTTCATACGGTTGCAAATCTCTATGAATGGTGACCTCCATACCTAAATGGGAGAACTTGATACACTTGTGTAGTGTTGAAGGGATTGCATGTATTTCATGTATCTAAGGTCTACCCAAAAGTAAATTATATGACAAATCAGGGTCTAACACATAACATAATGTATCATGGGTCAAGGGCCCAATGATAACTGACAAACTAATGGTGCCCTGTGATTCTTATTTCTCATTGTCATAGGCCTTGATTATGATCTTTTCTGGTTAGAAATTAGCTATTGTGTATCTAAGATGCTTGATGAACTTTGGAGACATAATATTTAGGCTCGATCTATTGTCTATGAGGACACACTTCACTTTGTGCCATATAATGACAACTTCGATGTATAATGGATTGTTATGCAAAGGGCTAAGGGATGACATATCACTTTGGTCAAAGGATAACTAATGTCCTGGGGCTATATGTCCAACCAAATCTTGAATTTTATCTGGGCTTATGTTGTTTGAAACTTGGGATTGGCCAAGGAATTCTGTCAAGATGTTTTTGTGGATTATAGATGTACGTAACAAATCCATAATGGAAATTTGTGTGGGTGTCTTTTACAATTGTTCCATAATATCAAAAGTCTTATCTTGCACAATGGCATATGGTTTATTCTTATCCATAATGGTGGGTTAGATGGGTGTAGTGTTAGATGGTTGTGTGCCTAGGATGGTAATCTTCAATCGTCAAGTTGTGATTGCACACTCAGGACTAGATATAAGACCATTGTTGCTAGTAAATGATGATGGAAGGGGACCAAATATGATAAGTCTTAGTTATTGGTACACTTGTGTATGGTCATAAGTCAATGATGAGTTATCGGTATAAGGTCCAAAAGTAGTAATCCTTACTTGCTAGTATGCTTGTATGCAGTCCCAAGTCAAGGAGGAATCACTAGCATAGGTTGGTTGGTTATAATTGATTAGCAACAGTCTTGTTTGGTTAATACTTGGTCTGAAATTAATGGAGATGGTAAAAATACAACCTCTTGCAATATGTCCTACAAATTTGTTTTAATCATGTGCAATTGTGTGTTAGGTCTATTAGTTATTAGCCTTGTTCTGGCCTTAGTTCCGTTTATATGGGTTATGTTACTGATATTATTGGTTCCGTCTTGGCTATTGATATTATTGTTTTTGCTGTTATGGCCTTTATTATTGTTGATATTGGTGGTTATGTTATGGAAAGGGGTTTTGATAAATTCTAAGGTTTTGATTGGATGTAGGAGCTCCATTATCTAATGTTATCTCCCCATTTTCTGACATATTATGAATAATATGTTTAATTTGCACACAATGGCACAAATTATGTCCATTAACTTGATGATATTCATAAAAATCATTTTATCTATACCAATATGGATAAGGAATTCCCTTAGGATAGTGCTTTAAAATGGGCCAATTAAACAAATTAATAGTGGCTAGTTTGTGAAACATGACTTCAATAGGCTCTTTAAGATCACTAAAGAGGCGATGAGTAAGCACAATTCTCCTTAGAAGAGAGGTTTACAAAGGTAAAGGTTTTTGCATTTATTACATTGGTCATGGTTGTTGTAAAGGCTACATTTATTGAATTAGTTACTGGCTTGGAGTAATTTTCATATGCAATGTATGCTGAGAAGACAATGCTTGCATTGTTTGGACATGTCATGGCTTAGTTACTCCATTCCCAACAACATTCTTATTGTAATTAAATAGCTTGAACTTTTCATAATTACTAGTTTAGGATGGTTATGATGCTTGTGCTTGGTCTTGGATTTGGTTCTAATTTCATGAGGTAATCTTGATGATACCTTTGTTAATAAGGGCCTTTTCAATCAACAAACCTTTTTCAATGATTTCCTTGAAAATATGCACATATTGTAGCTCTAGATGATAAGATATCTCATTGTGCAAATTCTTGGTAAACATAATGGCTAATTTTTTGTCTAGTAAACTATGAGTGAAACGACTGGTAAGTGCCCTCCATCATTGTAGATAGCTTGTGAAATTTTCATCGACCTTCTGTTTGGGTTGCATTAGATATACTAAAAAAATTTCATGCTTGAGATTGTAGGAGAAATGTTGCACAAACTTGTCTGAAAGATCATCAAAATTAGATACTAAGTATTTAGGTAATTTTAGTACCTATTCTAAGGCTTGTCATATTAGACTCTAAGGAAACAATAGTAGGAGGTAGATATCACTATAGGACACTGGTTGGCAAACAACAAAGAATTCCATTAAATGGGCCTTGGGGTCTCATGTACCCTTATATTTTTCAAATTTTGGTGGTTTGTATCTTGGAGGAAATGGTATTTAAAGATACTCCATGTTGAAAGGGTAGGAACACACATCGTCCAACTTAAAATTCTAGGTCTATTTCCTAGTTTGGATGGTGGCAATTGCATCCTTCATTTGTTGCATTTCTTATGCTAGGAAACTTGATGGAATATTGGCTTGAGGTGGAGGCTGGGTGTTCAAAAGTGGATTACTTTGATTAGAGTATAATAGAGGCATGGTTTGTTGTGGAATGTTGGTTAGGATAGGGAATCGATTAGGAATATGAATTCATGGATTATGATGCAATTGTTTAAATTGTATGGGTTATGATGTAATATTTTGGTTAGGATTTGGTATGTAGGCCTAGTTTTGGGTAAATTGTGGCTAAGATGGAAGGATATGGCTGGGAGTGAAGTATTATGCCTATTGAGGTTGAATAAGGACTTATTACCAACTAGTCAAACCTAGATGATTAAGGGGAACTTGTGAACCAAGGCCCTGTCATTGGATTTGTGGCATATTGGGAATAAAAGGCAATTGTTGCCTAACTGGTACTTATGATATAATAGAACTTCTTGGTTGTATGAATCCCTACTGGGATGTAGACACTTGTTGAAGGTTCAACATTTTTAACTGACCAATAGATTTAAGCTATTGATTAGACATCATTTATGATTATAATGGTATGTTAGTATGTGATTGAAGAGGTATATTCATCATTACTTGGTGAGGTGAAGCATTGGTTTCGCCCTATTAAGGTAGTGGGATGTTTAATCTCTACTGCATTGCTATGTTGGATTGTGCCAATTATTTTGGAATGTTAGTCATCACCTATTGTGGTAGAGTAATATTCATCACATTTTGTTGAGGCATGACACTGGTTATTGCTTGACTACTTAATTTTTGTGGTTCCATGCTTGAAGAAGCAACTGGTTAAGGATTAGAGGTAGCTTGTTGACGTTGGGAGGTAGAGCTCCTACCCCTCCATTTGTAAACCACTCATGGTGTTAAGTAAAGGAACATTTTGTTATGAACTAGTTGTTTGTGTAATTACACCACTTTGGTCTGGATTGGATGATACTTGTGTATTATCCACTATGTTTGTCTCATTCATCTGCATAGAAGTAGAAGACACTTCTTCGATAGTTAGTGCATTGAACATGTCTCTAACTAAAGTGATTTGTGAAAATGGGTCTATACCCTAATTGTCTTAGCTTGTTAATTTGATTAAGACTCATGTTGAAGGAGCTAGATTAATAAGTGGAACATTTGACATGTGCATGTTATTGAAGTTATGTGCTATGTTTAAATAGGTCTGGTATGCTATCTGCATCTGTATGAAGTGGTCCTCCAAGAGGCCTTTTTATTATGATAAGAATATGATGGTATTGATATGGCTTCAACACTAAAGCTTGAGGAATGCTAGAAGAGGCATGTTCATTGGCTTGATTGTAAGGTATGCTATAAGACACTCGAACTAGACTTGGAAAATTTTTGTGGGGAAAGTCTGCTAGAAACTTAGCCCCTACCTCTATGGTTTTGATTAAAATTTCATCCTTGTTTGTAATTAAGTGATGATCAAACAAATAAGGGTCATACACTGATGGCATTATAACATAGTATGGTTGTTGTTAAACTTGGTCTATAACCGATGGTACACTAGCTAAGTACTGCACTATTGATTCTTGGTCCTACTCTAAGTATAGAGGCATATTGACCAAATAGTGAGCTAAAGGATCTTGGATTTTTCCCCTTGATTGAGTGTTGTAAGGTGGATAATGATTCATCTCACAAATAACATCATCTCCATAGGGGTCTTGAATAAAGTCTTCTTATGCAACCACATTACCATATCTTGGATTGTACATAGATCTACTACACGTATAGTGAGACATGTTTAAATCAATAGTGAATGCTTCATGATAAAAAAGGAATAGAGTTATTACAAACTTTGAAAAATAATGTATTAAAAAGACAAATGGTTTAAACTTGGTCTAACTTGGTTAAAGGATGGAGTTGTATCTAAAAAATGGGTCTATGCTAAAGCTTAGTATAAAACAACCTAACGTCAAATGTCTAACGTTAATTGTCTCACATAAAAACGTCAAGTGGATGAGCTAAAACCAAAATGCCAAACTCTAGGTTTAGAGTGTTCCAAACAAGTTTAATCTAAGAAAATAAAAGTTTATAGATCTTTTATCCAAATGCGACGTCAAAATCTAGGCTCCAAACAGGCATGTGCTAGGACTTTTGGTAAAGCAAGCACAAAAGCTAGACTTAAAAACAAGGTGAGATTTAATCTAACAAATCTAAAACACTTTGGCATAAACTAGGCATTCAACTTTAGACATTAACTTGGTCAATTGGTATATGCCATGAAACAAAAGGCACAAATAAGATAGGCTATTTCTCCCAAATTTAGGCATAAACAATAATTTTCAAAGTGGGTAAAGAATTAACCTAAGTTACACAATCTAAAAGAAAAAGATCGATGTCTAGGCCCAAAGTACATAAGGCATAAGCTAAAATCAATTAATTTTTGAATTTGAACTTGGCAAGGTTAATTAAAAACTCAACTTAGGAAAATAGGTTTCTTTGAACAAACAATAAGATAGACAAAGATGAACAACATAATGGTACTAGACAAAGATCCAAAAGGCACACGTAGATTGGTTTTGCAAATGGAAACTTGGACAAAAGGCAAACAAGTATATGAAATGATTCAAGTAACATAACAATGTTATCATGATCTAAATATGTAATAGATGGTTTTTTTCAAGACTCCAAGGCACAATAATTGAAATGAATTAGGTAGCGTAATGTTACCCTTTTCAATTAAGTGACACACATACAAAGATTTATTCAAAAGACTAAGGCAAAGGTATAATGTCAAATGGATGGCATAATGTCTCCTCAAACAATAGAGTGATGTGTACAAAAGACTCATTTTGACATGGCATAACAAATAAAATAGATAGTTTAGACTCAAAAACCATGCAATAAAAGATAAAATGACATAAAACACCTAAGTCTAATGTCCTAGATCCTAAAACTAACAAGGTTGCATAGTACTATTGAATACCATTTATATACATGCTTTTGAAAGTATTTTAAGTGTTAATCCAAAAATAAAAGTGCATGAATAAGTAGTATTTTTACACCCCCCTTCTCTCAGGTGATTATATGATAACATGGAACTTCAGGATACTTTCCCTACATCAACAATATGTCCACGATAAGTGGGGTTGTTCTAAAACTAATTTTTTGTGCATATTAGATTGTCCCAACTATGGATAACATAAGGGATGCTCACATCATTTGGATCCATATCAACCAATTTATTGTGAAAAGGTCTTGTCCTTTTCACAACCACTACATCCATCACTTGCTTAAAGTAGTGCAATGTCTGAATTCCCCTTATGATCCGAGGTAGTATCTTACTAATGGAGTTTGCTTAACCACTCAAACAAACATCCTAATACATTAACCTTAATTTGTATACCCCACTATGGAGTGGGGTTGAAATGATGTTAGGAGATGAATTCCTAGGTCAATGCTTTCCTAGAGAACCTATGAGGAGGCGATGAACTTCTGCTCACAAGCTAAATTACATGAAAATAAATGACAAGTAAAAATACTAAAGGTCTTGTTTAGATCACCCAAACCATACAAATTAAAGGAGATCCTTAACAAAGTTCTTTTCACACCTTTAGACAAGACACATATGTAATAAAAGAGCTCTTTTGGTCACCCGAGTTCCATAAAGGGGACGGGGGGAGAGCATACACATATCAATCATTTTACGAAAATAAATAATTTTGAAAGAATAAACATAAAACAAAACACTCTTAAGAGTATGTAATCTAAGTGTGAGTGTTTATTTCAATGCACCAAAACAAAATGTTTATGAAATTTAGCCTCTTAGTCTTAGTTAACCAATCTTGTAAAATCTTTCACAAATTATCTAAGAATAAAAATAATTAGATTCTTTTTAGGCACCAAAACAAAATGTTCAAGACTTAAACACCTTCAAACTTGTGCCTCTTTTTCTCGCTTTGATCCTAAAATTTTTAGATGGTTTTTGCTTGCCTTGAAGCACTTTCATGAATGAAAAAAACACTTGTTAATTGTTACTCTTGGGTTTTCTCTATTTTCTTATCATAGAGTTTGACATCAATCCATGTAGGGATCAATGTCGATCTATATAAATCTATGCCTCTCGGTTAGGGATCGATGTTGATTCCTTCTTGCCTAAAAAAACAAAAGAAAATAGAATACATTTTCTCACAGATAGATGGTTAGCAAGATGAGCATAAAAGCAACAAATAAGACTAAGTCATGTAGGCAAATAGTCAGTTAAAACAATATTCAAGTTGTTGGGAATAAAATGAAAACTAGAAATCCCAAGAACAACTTGTCAAACATGTTTCTAACATGCCCTGTTCTACACACATGAGTTGATGTCGATCTTGGGTGGTTCAACGTAAATTCTGGTAAGATCAATGTCAGTTCTATTAGGATCACTGTCAATCTCTATGTAAATTGTGTGTGATTAAAAAATAGAATATGGGAAAAACAAATTAAAAACTCAAATTTTTAATATTGTCAAGCACTCAACAGAAAAACCAAGAGCAACATTTTCATCTCTTTACATGGATGGGATGCTCCATAAGGTCCCATCGGGCGTGCCATTTGTGACCATAGGAATTCAAGAAGGGTTGTTAGTAACATGTTAGTTTAAGCAATAAAGACTTCAATAAACACACTAACACTTACACTCCAATCCTAGATATTAGGGGTGAGCTTAGTAACAAAAGACAAATGAAAGCACAACTAAAATGCAAAAGACAACAAATCCTTTACCTTTCTTGGGAGCTTCAAATGCATTATTGAGTGGCTTGCTCAACTTATGCTTCAAAGGGTCTTTGGAAAATGAAGCTTGTTAGCTCCTTCTCTCCTTGGCACCATTGGATTTAATGTGGCTTGATGTAGCTTGGATCAAGATTTTGGCATTATAAAACTATTGATATGAATCTCATGCAATAAAACTTGCATTATAACTCCACAATATCTAAGCTTTCTTTTTCAATAGGTAAGGGCTTCTATTTATAGGCTTAGGAACTAACCCCAACCCAATGTGAGTCAAGGTGGAGTTAAGTCTTGTAATGGGTTCAAACCTAACCCAGGTGAGTCAAATATAACCCTAATAGAGTTAATAGTTATCAATTAATCATGATTTTCAATGAATAGGCATGGGTCTCCAAAATGAGTTTTTTTTGGATATTTTCAAAGAGCTCGACAACTCATAAAAGCAATCATGAAAGGCTAGGATATTTGCATTTTTAAGTTTCCTTTTTTAGAATTTCATTAATTGCACATGGATAATTAAACTAGACTTGTAATTTGGTTTAGCTTGTTAACTAATTCTGATTAGTCATTTAGCATTTCCAAGATTTGATATTTGTTTATGTGCCCCATTAACAAGTCCATGGGCCAAATTGACTGTTGTGATGCCACAGGATGATTAAGGATGAATCCATGAGAGGTTATTATTGCATATGATAGGATATCCCAATTAGGGATACCTCAATGTGATTCTAAACATTGATGAATGATGTGCAAGAAAATTTAGCATGTTCAATGATTACTAGGCTTAATTTGTAATGGTTGGTTAGTTGTGGCCACTTTTAGGTGTCTACACACTTTACACGATACTCTACCTAGTGGATCATATAAGATATATCAAGAACCTTTGTGAAATATTGAAGGAAATATTGGGATAGAGTAAACTCCTAGACTTATAACCATGGGAGATTACTAGGGACAAGAGCAAATTTCTGAGGCCTTACATCTACTAAGGGACTATTAAGATGTGTTTCCAAGAAAATTATCAGAGGTAAAAGGCATATATCCATATTTAGGATAAATTCACATATAACTAAAATAATGTGCACACTCTATCAAAAAATAAACTTATAGGCTCAATCCTAATATGAAAATCAAAGTAAAGGCTGAACTTGATCGAATATAAGAAGCTAAGATCATTTATCTAATTGAAAAGTTAAAGTAGGTGAGTCCCATGGTATTTAACCTAAGGAAACATGAGAAATGTGGGTGTGTGGGGACTATCATGCACTCAATGATGCTTGCATTAATGATCCATTTCTAATTCTTTTTACAAATGAAGTCCTTAAATCTATTATAGGGCATTAAGTATATTAATTTATAGATGGCTTCAGTAGATATCATTGTTGGAGATTTAGGCTACACCTTATCTAAGCAAAGGATTGTTTAGGTCTTCTTATTTAAACCTAGTCCAACATGGGAATGACCCTACGCTGTGGGTCACCTAAACTTGGGTCAGACCTCTAGGGTATTTAATGAGGCTATCTCTTTAGATATGAAAATATAGTTCCTTTACTAAACCTATACTATTGGGATGAAAAGGGAGAGAAAATACATGAATGAAAACCTATTCTAAGTGTGGTGATGCACCATAAATTTGTTGTATCCACTCATAGGCTTGAACTCTTGATACTCTAATGGATTATGAAAAGACTTAACATAGTGCCTATAGTGGTTTCCAAGAAAAAGTGCTTCACATAGAGGTTAGTTTTATTGACTTAGGTTGGGAGCAATGAGGGTAAGGCCTAATTGAAGGCACTTACAGTTAGTAATCCACTCTATACCTCAAATATCAACATTATGACACACTAGATGACATTAAAGGAAAGCTTGTTAGAACTTAGGTTGAACTTGGACATGCAAATGGAAGATTAAACCACTTTTGCATATCAAACAAATATGGAACACTAAGCACATATTGGTAAATAACTACAAGTGTCTTTCCCATTATTCTAAGAGGTGCA
Organism: Torreya grandis; assembly: GCA_037957365.1. NCBI lineage: Eukaryota > Viridiplantae > Streptophyta > Pinopsida > Cupressales > Taxaceae > Torreya > Torreya grandis. Next base: position 96,177 of record JARHVA010002084.1, on the reverse strand, counting down.
TGAGTATAAATTTTGGCAGAGTCTAGTCATACTAACCCTGAGGGATCAAAATCAAGAGCTGAAAGCATGAATTTATAGTAGAATGGGATAAAAGAGAGGGGAAAGGATGCATGGGAGAGTGGACAAGGGGTCATAATGATCAAGATAATAGTTGTACCAACTCCTTGAGCTCTTCATGCATTAATGTCACTAGGAATCTATCTAGCATGAAAAGATGGAGAAAGAATCATGCAACCCATGATTTTCATAAGAAGTGATCAAGAATGGCTGCATGGAATCCTTCTTGATGTCCTTAATGTGTGAAAGTTACTCAACATCTCCCAATAGCGATGTTTTATCCCTTAAAATCCATTCTGGTTCAACTTTAAACTGTATTTTGACCCCCAATCAAAGTCTTATAACTTTGACCTTTAATTTTGACCATCGATCTTGATCTGGGTCTTTGATATTATGACACATTTAACCTTCATCATTGGTCATTGATCTATGATCCACATTTGAGATTAAGTCATTTAGTAATTGCACATTTATCCTTAGGATACGTTGTCAGTTTCATCTGCTCCTATGCTTGCACCATGTGTCAACCTTATATTTAATCTGAGCTCATTAACCCTTTGACATTATACACACCATCAATCTCCTTGGTTCAATTGAACATATGCTATTGATCTCTTTACGCTTAATCAAATTCACACCTTTGATTTGATAAGTCACTATGATTATGACACTTATCAACCCCTTGCTCAATCTCAAAATCCTCTACCTTTTTGAATTGATGCTGACCATTAAATCTTAGGTACATGATCAAATGCACCCCATTAGATCTTTGGGACCCACTAATTTCATTAGGTTACCACTCATCATTAGATCTTTGATCTGATCAAAATTTGACCATTGATCTTATTCTAGACACTTTTTGACTTTTTGATGTTGAGCATGTCATAGATCTTCTACTTGAGCTCCTAAGATCTTAACACCTATCAGATCTATGTTTAACCTTAGGATCATTTGAGCCCAAATGGTTACTTTCCGTAGCTTTATCTTGACATCCCCGTGCATGTCTCAGACTACTGGTTTAACTTTGAAGCATTATATCTTGAGATAGAAAAGACATCAAGATATAACACTTCAAAGTTAATCCAACAGTATGAGACATGCAAGGGGATGTCAAGATAAAGCTATGGCTAGTAACCATTTAGGTTCAAATGATCCTAAGGTTAAACATAGATTTGAGATAGAAAAGACATCAAGATATGAAATTTCCTAAGGATAATCTAGGCATGAAATACATCATGTCCATGCATTCTTTTAGATTTGGTCAACCTCCTAAGTGCATATATAAAATGTGCATCCAGATTGATCTATTCATTTTTGCATGACATGCCATGACGGTCAGGTCCCTTAGACTCTCCAATTTCATCTTTTGTTTAACCTTCAAAGGCTCTGATGAACTTTTAAGACTTTGTCAATCTGTTTCATGCCTTGAATTCTTATGAACACCATGAGAATCTACTTTCTAAAATTTTGACAAACTACACTTTAAGTTTACTTAAAGTGTTTTAAAAGGTTTGCAAGCTGTATGTGATCTTTGGAGCACTCATTCCATCTAAAACTATATTCAACTCATCCATCTAGGGAAAATCTTGGCATGTGGGCTAAAATGGCCAACAATCACCAAATTCTAATTATTAAAGAGGATCAGGCTAAGACCACCTTTGCTACTAAATGGGGACTATTCACATATAAGGTAATGCCTTTTAGTTTAAAGAATGCACTTCTTGTATTTTCTAGATTAGTGGTAAATGAATTCAAGGATTTCATTCATGATTTTATGGAAGTCTATATGGATGATTGATCTGTATTATCTTTGTTTAAAGAACACTTATCAAAACTAAGATTAATGCTAGAGCGATGTCGCGCTTTGCACATCACTTTAAATTTAAAGAAGTGTCTATTATTTACACATTTTAGTGTCTTGCTAGGACATGTTGTGTGTAATGATGGTATTTTAGTCAACCCAACTAAAATTATTATTATAGTAGGAATGCCACCTCCTACTAACTCAATTGAATTGCACACATTCCTTTATCATATGAGATGTTATTAAAAGTTTATAAAATGGTATGCAACTATGTATACATCCATGGATAAATTACTATGCAAGGACACCAAATTTGAATAGACACCAGAATGTCAAACAACATTCATTGATTTAAATTAAATATTGGTAACAACATTGATATTAGTATTTCCTGACTAGAAGAATCTATTTCACGTACATGTTGATGCTTTTGGTACTATAGTAGGAGCTATCTTAGCACAGTCAGGTGAAGGTGGGTTAGACCACCTAATATATTTTATCAGTAGGAAATTATCATCTATATAAAATAATTACATGACCATAGAAGTAGAATCACTAGTGATGGTGTTCACATTCTAAAAGTTTTGACATTACTCATTGGCTACATGATTTGAGTTCTTCACAGATCACCAGACATTGCAATACCTGGTTAATAAGCCAATGATGGGAGGACATATATCAAGGTGTTTAATGTTCTTTCGAGAATTTCAATTTTGAATTAATGTTAAGTCAAGTTGAGAGAATGTCGAGCCAGATCACCTCAACAGACTTCACAATGGAGAGAAACTAGAAGAAGTTGAATATGATTCCCCAGTTGCACATTTATTTAGAAATTCTATAGTTCCTGATAACATGGAATACATTGCAAATTTATTGAAACAAGGAACTTATCCTAAAAACTACACTAAGAAAGATAAGAAGAAAATGGTCACCTAAGCCATATTGTATAACCTTATTAATGGATTCTTGTACAAGCTTGACAAAGATGATGTATTGTGCATAGTAGCTCTAGAGCATGAACGATCACAAAGTCTTCAAGAGGATCATAGAGGAATTGCAAGGGGTCATTTCATAGGAGAATCCACTGTAAGGAAAATATTATAGATTGGTCTTTGGTGGTCTATGTTATTTCAAGATGTACACAAAGTTGCTAAACATTATGATGGCTGTTAATGAACGGGCAAGCCAAACCAATATGGAAAAATTCCTTTGATATCCATGATATTAAAATAACCCTTTGAACAATGGGGAATTAAATTTTTTGGACCTATATCTTCTCCAATTAAGTGTAGTCATGCCTAATATATTATTACCATGACATACTATTTCACTAAATGGGTGGAAGCTACTGCCCTTCCAAGCTACAGTGTGAAAGATGTTGACAAAATTTTATATGAAAACATCATCACAAGGTTTGGATGTCTAGTTAAGTTGGTAAGTGATAGAGGCACACATTTCCTAAATAAGACTATCAAGACTCTCACTGAAGAGTTCATGATGTCACACCACAAAAACATGACTTACCATCCGTAGGTAAATAGATACGCAGAAGCATCCAATAAAGTACTAGTGAAAATGTTAACAAAAAATTTTAATGTTCAAAGGGATGAATTGGAAGATGTAATTCCTATGATTCTATGGGTTTATAAAAGAGCTATAGGGTTCACTCCATTTTAACTAGTATATGGCCCTAAGGTAGTATTGCTTATGGAGTATATTGTTCCTAGTCTACATATTGCGATGGTTACGAGATTAGGGGAATAAGATTCATTAGAGGCATGATTGATGGATTTTAAGAATATGGAAGAAAATAGATAAGGTCATAATGGATACAATAAATTAACAAGTAGATTCAGAAAGCATGACACGATCATAACTTGCATTCCAAGTAATTTGACCCAAAACAAATGGTATTGCTTTTATGAGAGTAGATTTAAATCATTCATAAGAAAGTTGCACATTAGATGGAAAGGACCCTATATTTTTCATGAAGTATTACTATAGGGTACCATAGTGTTGAAATATTTATAAGTAACCATATTACTAGGATGTATAAATCGCTGTAGGCTTAAGCCATATCGTCTTTAATCTTTATCATTCAACTAAAAAAAATTGAGTGGGGTTGAGTACACCATATAGTTAAGATTTTATTTAATGTTATTTATTTTTATTTTATTTTCTTAGGTTAGAATGTTTATTTAACATGTTTGATGCAACACAACACATCACAACCACTAGGAAGTAGTTATCATTGCAAGGTGCAATCACATTCTAGAGATAACTCATAGAAGATAGTTGGCCATAACTACATTGAGCATATTATTTAAGTTTGAGAAGACAATGACAAGATAGGTACAGTGAATGAAAGGCCAATGGTCATATCAGACTGATAATGACCTAATGTTTCAAAAAGATTACATCTTTTTTGAAACAAAGTTAGTAGTAAACAGACAAGTGGATTCATAAGACAAATTGATTAGATGAAAGGACAACTAATTACATATAATAACTACATAATAATTAAATCAAATATTTTAAGCATAATACATCATGAAAATATTTTGGAAAACCACCAAACAAGTGAAACAAGTAATAAAAGGTGGAATTGATAGTGCCTATCGTATGACAAGGCTACAGGAGGAGTTTAATTATCCTAAGCTTTTGGAAACCAAGCTCACCACTAACATAAAAAAGGTAATTGCAAGAAGCACACAAACATTTTAGTACTAATTTTTGGTTCTTTTATTATGTTTCATGAAGCGAAAATCTCCACTAGGGCTAGTCAATATAACTGTAGACTTTTGGCTTATTAATACCCTTGAAAATATTGCATGGAACAAAATAAAGTAGTATTATGAGTAATTGGGGTGATTTAACACATAGTGGTTCAAAGTCCTAGTTTTGATTTGAACACAACCTAGGATCCCACAGGTTGTAATGCAATATTTAGGATAACATGTTTCAGTCACCAAATTGCATAATAGTATTCAAATCAAGGTCCATGAGTTGGCCACTCCAATTGTGACCTCAATGCCATTTTTTATTTCCATGGTTGAGGCAAAGGATAAAACATATATAGGCATAAAGCCTTAGCTACAAATTTGGTTCCACCTTTACAAGCTATTCCTCTAGAGATGAAACAAGCAAGAGTAGAGCAAGCACCAATACAACAAATAACATAGCCACATGATCAATTGTCACAACCAACACAACCACAAAGTCTACCACAATAAGAGAAAGGCAAGAAGAAGGAACCTACGAGCAAGACCTCCCCACCACCCTGACGAAAATAACATGTCAAGCAAAGTCCTGGATCAAGAATCCCATGGTTCTAAGGATAACTACTGATTGTGATCTACTTGAGTTGGGGGTAGAAGAATAAGAAGTGCTCTGATCAATATTGGAAGATATTAGAAAAGAAGTGTATGATAAAGAGGAGGAGAAGGAGTTATTATTTTGAAAAGTAGTGCACACTTTCCAATTGCAAACTTAGGTAAGAAAAGACCTTTGAGTTGATATTACTCAACCACCTCTTTCTACTCTTATTAATGTTGTAGGACAATAAGTAGGTTGACATAAGCTGGAGGCTGAAATATTTTTAATAGAGTCAGCCACAAGATTATCAACTACATAGATAGTGGATTTACTTAAAGAAGTTAGTCTTGTTGACCAAACTTTGCCTTCAAGCAAAATTTTTGGTCCCCTTCTTATTCAATGCCAGTAATTTTTAGGTTGCACAAGTTCAAGCTTTGGTTCAACACTTTGGTTCAGCCCGTTGGTTCAATCGGCATTTGGTTCATCCATCTTCAAGTTCAAACATCTCGATTCAACATGGTTGAACTGCTCAAACTGTTGAACCATTTTTGGTTCAATGGCTTGGTTCAATGAGCTTTGGTTCAATGGCTTGGTTCAATGGTTTGGTTTGATGATTTTGGTTCAAGGCCACTAGTTCAACACTTGGTTCATAGGCCTAGTTTAATCAGTCGGTTCATTAGCCAGTTCATCAATGCACAATGGTTGAACCATTGAATCGTTGAACCATTTTGGCTCAACGGCTTGGTTAAAGGGTATGCTAGCTAGTCGAGGGGTAGTCTTCAAGTTCAAATACCCTTGTGGAGGGTAGGCACTTCAAATGGAAAGGACCTGGGTAAGTGTTTTCAGATTTTGTTTAAGTCTGAATTCCTTCAAACTTTTTGCCCGAAGGAATTCCTTTGGACAAAAAGTCTGAAGGAATTTGGGCACAGTTCAAGATCAAAGCTGGGGGTCGAGAGAATTTCCACAGACCTTTTGTCCTTGGGAAAATGTCTGCAGACAAAATTCCTATAGAAAATACACAAGGCAAAGACAAACCCGGGGAAATTGTTTGTGAACAAAAGTCTGTGGGAACCTGGGAGATCGTTCGAAGGAACAAAGGACCTGCCGAAGGACCCCGAAGGGTAGATGCCCTTGCAAGGTACTCTCGGCCAAATACAAATGGAATTTTCAAAGGCTGAAGGGTCACTTTCCCTTCGAGAAGGTGCTAAGGAGATACAAAGGCAAAAAGTGCCCATAGAGAGGGCCGACGAAAGCAAAGCCGCAGAAAGCCAGCGAAGGACCCGATGATGTTTTGATAGGGACAAGGATGTCCCAGAGGCCGTCAAAATTAACAAAGCAAATTATCCATTGGTTTTCAAACCAATGATGGCCGTGTGAATGTCAAAATTAGTGTAATGAAATAGCCGTTTGTTTTCAAATGAAAGAGCGCTAACATGAGAGCCCAGAGTGCAGCGACTTGCTAGAAGTTCACCCTCGAGGGTCGAAAGACCTAGAAGAGAAAAAATAGAGAAAGGAAAAATGACAAGCATGGAACGAGCAAGTAGACAGTCCAAGTGAAGAAGGGGAGTGCCGATTCAAGAATTAACTCCAATAGGTGAAACATTGCTAGCGAATTGACCATTAGAGGACGCAAACAACTAGCAATGCAACTGGTTTTCTCCATTTCACATTAATGAGTAGACAAACCATGTAATCACCTTACTGAAGCAGCCTTACAAATAGACAAAGTGCATAGCTCATTAATGTTTTGAATGACTTGCTCTCCCCATTGAGGGGACGCAAATGGGCACTTGTAAAAAAGGGGTGCCAAAAAAGGGCCTCTTTTTCTTCTCCTATATATTGAGGACTTGTCACTTAGAAAAGATATCTTCCACATTTGTAAGGCGTAGCCCTATCAGAATTTCACTTGAATCAATAAATGCATTTTTTACCTCTATCTTGGATGGACATTTTTGAGTATGTCTTGAGTGTTTGTTTGAGTTCAGTCATTATTTCTTGATGCTTTCACAGGTTCAACACCAGCATATCTATTGTCTACAAGGCACCATCTCTATAGTTGACAGGAGCAGAATTCTATTTGGAGTACAAAAATAGAGAAATTACCTTTTAGTGTGCCTCTCATAGCACCTTTAGTGAACCTCTATTCTCTGTGTTTTCATCAAAACCTCCCTGTCAAGCTTTTGCAGTCTGGTCCTTTTGCAAGTGTGAAGCGTATGTATGTATTCATTTGGTTTTAAGAGTGGATGTGAGAAGGTCATTTCATTTTGGTGTATCACCTCCTTAGAGTAGTTTGTTTTCCTGCAACTTTTTCCCTTTTCATCCCCCTCATTATATATCTATATATATACATGTATTTGCACTTGATGGAATGAACATGATGCATCAAACAGAGCTATCCCTTATCTAAAGACTCTCCCCTCCATCTTTGCTAGTCCCATAGGCAAGATGGGAGTTTCCATAGTTGCAAGGAGAAGGTAGGAGCTCGACCTCCTGCCAAGGGTGCAATCTTTGATGTCAACAGTTTTGGCACGAGTTTGTTGACCAAACTTTGCCTTCAAGCAAAATTTTTGGTCCCCTTATTATTCAATGCCAGTCATTTTCAGGTTGCACAAGTTCAAGCTTTGGTTCAACACTTTGGTTCGGCCCCTTGGTTTAATCGACATTTGGTTCATCCATCTTTAAGTTTAAACATCTTGATTCAACATGGTTGAACTGCTCGAACCGTTGAACCATTTTCGGTTCAATGGCTTGGTTCAACGAGCTTCAGTTCAATGGCTTGGTTTAACAAGCTTTGGTTCAATGGTTTGGTTCGATGATTTTGGTTTAAGGCCATCAGTTTAACACTTGGTTCATCGGCCTAGTTCAATTAGTCGGTTCATTAGCCAGTTCATCAGCGCGCAATGGTTGAACCATTGAACCGTTGAACCATTTTGGTTCAACGACTTGGTTTAAGGGTATGCCAGCTGGTCAAGGGGCAATCTTCAAGTTTAAATACCCTTGTGGAGGGTAGGCACTTCAAATGGAAAGGACCCAGGTATGTGTTTTTGGATTTTGTTTAAGTCTGAATTCCTTCAGACTTTTTGCCCGAAGGAATTCCTTCGAACAAAAAGTTTGCTGGAATTCAGGCACAATTCAAGATCAAAGTCAGGGGTCGGGGAGAATTTCTATAGAATTTTTATCCACAGGAAAATATTTGTAGATAAAATGCCTGCAGAAAATACACAAGGCAAAGACAGACCTGGGGAAATTGTTTGCGGACTAAAGTCCGTAGGAACCCGGGAGACCGTCCAAAGGAACAAAGGACCTGCCGAAGGACCCCAAAGGGTAGATACCCTTACAGGGGACTCTCGGCCAAATAAAAAGGACATTTCCAAAGGTTGGAGGGTCACTTTCCCTTCAGGAAGGTGCTAAGGAGATACAAAGGCAAAAAGTGCCCGCAAAGAGGGCCGATGAAAGCAAAGCCATAGAACGCCAGCGAAGGACCCGATGACATTTTGACAGGGACGAGGATGTCCCAAAGGCCATCAAAATTAAAAAATCAAATTAGCCATTGGTTTTCAAACCAATGACGGCCATGTGAATGTCAAAATTAGTGCAATGAAATAGCCATTTATTTTCAAATGAAAGAGCGCTAACATGAGAGCCCAGAGTGCAGCAACCCGCCAGAAGTTCACCCCTGAGGGCCGAAGGAGCAAGAAGAGAAAAAATAGAGAAAGGACAAAATGACAAGCATGAAAAGAGCAAGTAGACGGTCCAAGTGGTGAAGGAAAGTGCCAATTCAAGAATTTACTCTAGCAAGTGAAATAGTGCCAGTGAATTGACCATTAGAGGACACAAACAACTAGCAGTGCAACTAGTTTTCTCCATTTCACATTAATGAGTAGACAAACTATGTAATCACCTTGATGAAGTGGCCTTACAAATAGACAAAACACATAGCTCATTAATGTTTTGAATGACTTGCTCTTCCCATTGAGGGGACACAAATGGGCCATTTGTAAAAAAGGGGCGCCAAAAAAGGGCCTCCTTTTCTTCTCCTATATATTGAGGACTTGTCATTTAGAAAAGATATCTTCCACATTTGTAAGGCACAGCCCTAGCAAAATTTCACCTGAATCAATAAACACATGTTTTACCTCTATCTTGGATAGACATTTTTGAGTATGTCTTGAGTGTTTGTTTGTGTTCAGTCATTGTTTCTTGATGCTTTCACTGGTTCAACACCAGCATATCTGTTGTCTACAAGGTGCCATCGCTACAGTTGACAAGAGGAGAGTTATATTTGGAGTGTAAAAATAGAGAAATTACCTTTTAGTGTGCCTCTCATAGCACCTTTGGTGAACCTCTATTCTTTGTGTTTTCATTAAAACCTCCCTGTCAAGCTTTTGCAGTCTGGTCCTTCTACCAAGTGTGAAGCGTATGTATGTATTCGTCTGGTTTTAAGAGTGGATGTGAGAAGGTCATTTCATTTTGGTGTATCACCTCCTTAGAGTAGTTTGGTTTCCTACAACTTTCTCCCTTTTCATCCCCCCCATTATATATCTATATATACATGTATTTGCACTTGCTGGAATGAACATGATGCATCAAAGGGAGCTAGCCCTTATCTAGAGACTCTCCCGTCTAGCTTTGCCAGTCCCACAGGCGAGAGGGGAGTTTCCATAGTTGTGAGGAGAAGGTAGGAGCTCATCCTCCTACCAAGGGTGCAATCTTTGATGTCAACAAGTCCTATATTGGTCTTGTTTCGAGGATGACACACACATCCCTTTGCCAAACCATCATAAACTTTATGAGAAAGGATGGTGTCTTTCAGTGAACCTATAGAAGAAAGTAGTGCATAACGATCATAAGTAATGCAATAACAACCCAAGCCCCAGGTTCCAAAGAAGCAAAAGCAGACTCTCGTGCCTTTAGCTAAATCCAAAAAAAAGAAATTGGTAAGTAAAGGCCAGCATAGTGAATCATAATCACCTGAACATACTGAATCAGACACCAAGTTCATAAACCTCAAAATTGAAGAACCCATGGATACAATTGTGCCTAAGATAGTAGAGGAACAACAAACTATGCAAGACACACCAGACCCTGATGAGGTGAAGGAGTAAGAAAGGATAAAAAAGAACAAGAACCAACACAACAAGAAGTACACAAGAGACAAAACACCCTAAAAAAGAAGTTGCAGAACAACAAAAATAAAATAAATAAGACATATGCACTAGAACCAGAAGAAGGATGAGGAATTAGAGGCTAAATAGAAGCAACCCAAAAATTTGGAGCTATAAGGAAAAAAATTGAGGAAGCAAAGGCTGCATGGAAGCAAGTTGAAGAAGCTAAACCTATAAGGAAGAAAGTTGAGGAAGTAGAATCTATGTAGAAATAGGCTAAAAAAGCAGAGGCAAAGAAGAAAGAATAAGAGGAAGCCCAATGATGACAATAAGAGTCACAAGCTGCACACCAAAATTGAGGGAACAAGAAGCTCAAACCAAGGCTATTAAAGAATAACTTAGATGTGTAATAGAAGCAAAAGCAGCCCAAGAAAAAGCTAAGGATAAAATTGAAGCCAAAGCTAAGGCTGAGGTAGATGCTAAAGCTAAAGCTCAAGCTAATGATAAGGCTAAGGCTGAAGAGGAAATTAAAATGCAAGATAAATTTGATGATAAGGCTAAGGTTGAAGTAGAAACCTAGGCCAAGGTTGAAGTAGAAACCTAGGCCAAGGAGTACAAAGACATAAAAGAATAGGTATAAAGACAATGATATTGATGTGATGATCCAATCCATGGGAGGGCATATAATGCCAACTACTTATGACATAGCCATAACAGCTGAAAATTGCTTAGTACAGGCTAGGAAAATAGCCCCTAGGCCTCATATGCCACTTTTCCTAGAAATGCTATCTCCAATTCAGACCATTTCTCCCACATTAGCCCCTCTACATAGCATTGAGAAACCAACTACTATTCCATCTAATGACCTTCACAAAGTTAAGAGTCTATTGTAGAGCATGTCAAACAAACTTATAGCTCTTAAAAGGTAGTAAGCTCAAAGCAACCGACCGAACCAGGGATATCGACATTATGGTCATGCCCCTAAACCCCCTTTTCAAAACTATAATCAAGGACAGGGTCAGCTCGCTCAGACCAGACTATTTAAAAACTACAGCTCAGGCCCTCCTTCATCATCTAAAGTCATGGTGCCAGTTCAGAATAATCTAGTACAGGAGTAGCCAAGTTGTTCGACCATGGGATATGGTCAAGAATAGGCTATTTACACAAATGAGATGATGAATTATTTTTAGAATGCAAACAATCAGAGAGCTTCTCATTCCCAAGTTTTTGAGGCTCCAACTCAACCCAACACAAGTAGTAATCAGGCCCAGCCTGATTCTACCCTCATGAATCATCTAGAAGGGGAATTTTATTCAATGAATTATGTGGGCACTGCAGATAGTTAGGTTGACTGTGTTGTAGCCAACACAAGATTCAAGAGAAGAGTAATGGGAGAAGCCCAAGCTACCACCCAAGTGGCAACATCACCTTCTCCATCACACTCCAATTCAAAGGCCCCAAACTTCAAACAACCATTTGCACCTTCAGCCCCTCAGCCTGCAGCTCAGGTTGGAATCAACCCCAAAGAAAGCTTGAAGGGAGGTAGTCCCCAGGTCAATATAGTTGACTAGATGAAGAAGCTGCATATGAACATCTCTTTATGGGATTAATTATCTCTTCCAAGATAGAAGGATGTATTGAAGAAGAAATTGCATGAGCTAGATCGACAAGCTATCCCAGTGAGCATTGATAATGTCTTGATGACGAATGGACAACCTTCCACTTCAAGTTAGGTAAAGAAGGAAGAGAAAATTCTCCCTTTCTATGTATCCTTGGTCATAGGGGATTTCTTGGTACACAAATGCATCATTGACAGTGGGGCTAGTACCTCAGTGATGCCCAAGTGCATAGTTGACAAGATGGGACTGAAGTATGAAGAGATGAATAAAGGAGTCCTACAGCTAGATGGGACACCTACAAAAATAGTTGGGATTTTGAAGGGTTTAGGCTTGACATTGCATGCTTTCCCAACCTTCTCAATTCCCCATGATATAGTGGTAGCGGATGTTCCTCCTTATTTCACAATTTACTTATCCTGGGACTTCACATCAAAGATAGGTGGCTATCTAGCAGCGAATTGGTCATATCTAGTTTTTAGAACCAAGTACGGGACCAAGATAAAAATTGAATCTGAGCCACTCTACAAAGATCATCTAGAACCATATTCACCCAAGGTAGCGAATGTCAATTATACCATTATCAACCTAGAAGAGTCCCAGATATATGAATCTCCGTCCTCTGCTCTTGAAGGAGTTACAAACCTACTCTTGGATGAGTGGGTAAATGATAAATTCAAACATGATCCTTACAAGTTCATAGAGGAGGTAGACCTTGGAGTCTACTACATGCACGAAGAGGGCACCTTCATACCAAATATAATGAAGGCAGGCCAAGAGGACCTAGGCCTGTGGCAGCTGTATTTTGATGGTTCCCAAAGTAGGCTGGGAGCTGGTGGTGGGGTGATGTTAGTCTCCCCTTAAAAGGATAGGTATTTTTTAGCTTTTCATTTTCATTTCTCTTGCACAAGCAATGTTGCAAAATACGAGTCCCTTATCCATGGCCTGGAATGGGCAAGAAAAAGAGGGATCAAGGAGTTGCAAGTTTTGGGAGACAACGAGCTGATTGTAAATTAGGTGAAAGGCTAGAATCTGACCAAAAATTCCTTGCTAAAATCCTATAAACATAGGGTCTAGGACTTGGTGGAAGATTTCCTCGCTTTCAATATCGTTTCCATTCCTAGAGAGCAGAACAAACAAGCGGATAGGCTAGCAGCAATTGGTGCTTAATTTGATGTTTCAAGGGAAATAAGTCAAGATTGTGGTTCATGCCAATTGAAGGTGGTAGTTCGACCCTCTATCCCCAATAACATTGTAAATTGGCAGGTTTTTGAAAATGACTAGCAAATAGCTTTCTTCTTGACGGAGGAAGCTAAGTTCACAACACAGAACCAGGCGAAGTTGCATCAACAATATGGCAACTAGAATGTTCAATTGAAGAACAATAAGCTCCCTAAAGGTTTGGTCATGCTTGAGAGCATCTTCAATGGAGATGACCAATTTAGAAACAATAAGGCATGCATCACAACTAAAGAGGAGAATTACGAAAAGGTTGAGATCTTCAAGGACAAGCTGCTTGTGCTTGGAAAAGTCTGCACTATTTAAGAAAGGTGGGATTTCATTTTGCTATGTCAAGAGTTCTTTGATGTCTTTGCTTGGGATTACAGTGATTTGAAGGGCTTCGACCCAACACTCACCCAACACACCATCGAATTAGATGAAGGCGCTAGGCCAGTCATGCAGAAACAGAGACCCATCAACTCGATGATTGAGCCCCTCATGCAGATGGAACTAGCCAAATTGATTGATTCTAGAATTATATTTCCAATCAAACATTCCTCTTGGTTGGCCAACCTTGTTCTTATTAGAAAGAAGAATGGGGAGATCAGGCTATGTGTCGACTTTAGAGACCTTAATAAAGTCTCTTTAAAAGATCATTATCCCCTCCTAAGCATGGAGTAGATCCTTCAAAAGGTAACTGGTAGCGAGTGTTTCTCCCTCCTGGATGGTTATTCGAGGTATAATTAGATTTTAGTGCAAGGCTGTGACCAGCACAAAACAACCTTCACTACTAAATGGGGAACGTTTGCCTATAAGAAGATGCCATTCGGGCTATCTAATGCTGGTGTTACCTTTTAGAGAGCCATGGACATGGATTTTGGAGGCTTGATAAACAACAATGTGCTGGTATACCTTGATGATGTGATGGTATTCTCTAGGGAGGTGAGCCAACACATAGAACACCTCAGGCAGATTTTTGAAAGGTGTAGGGAGTTCAGCATCTCTCTTAATCCAAAGAAGTGCGTGTTTGCTATTCATGAGGGGAAACTCCTTGGCCACATCTTGTCCAAGGAAGGCTTATCTATTGACCCTGAGAGAGTTCGTTCTATCCTGGAGATGTCCCTACCTAAGCACAAGAAAGGCCTGCAGAGCTTCTTTGGCAAAATAAATTTCATTCGAAGATTCATTCTGAATTTCGTAGAGATAGTCAAGCCACTAACCTCTATGCTGAGGAAGGGTGAGGATTTCAAGTTGACAACACAAAGAAAAGACAGATTTTAAGCCATCAAGCAGGCCATAACCTGAGCTCCTACTTTGATCAGCCCCGACTTCAACAAAGACTTCAACCTCTACACTTTCAACAATGAAGAGGTGATCTCCGCCATGCTTAAGCAAGAAAATGGTGATGACCTCGAGCAACCACTTGCTTTTTTTAGCCAAGGGTTAGAGGATTTTGAAGTCAGATACACGTATGCAGAGAAGCAAGTCCTGGCAGTAGTGCGAAGCCTAAAGAAATTCAGGCATATGTTGTCTAACAATAGGATTCACCTCATGGTCCCACATCTTGGCATCAAGGATTTCTTGACCAATCGAGACCTAAATGAGAAGAGAGCAGGGTGGATCACCAAAGTGATGGAGTATGACGTAGACATCAAGATCACCAAGCTAGTGAGGGGAAGAGGCCTATGTGAACAGCTTGCTACAGACTTCAAGCAAAAAAGGGAAGACAACTTGCTAATTCATGATGTAGCCACTACAGGGGAACCAACTATCATAAAGGATTATACATTGGACTTGAGGCATTTCCTTCTCACTGGTGAGTGCCCATAGGGTCTTGATAGGACTGAAAGAAGGTACTTCAGGCTCCAGTCTCTCCCTTATGTCTTGGTTGATGAATTATTGTTTAGGAAGGATCTCTCTGGGGTTCTTCTAAGGTGCATTAACCCAAACTAGGCTGATAAGGTACTATCTGAGTTCCATGATGGGTCAGCAGGTGGCCATTTCACTCCTAGAGATACTGCAGTAAGGATAATGAGAGCTAGCTATTTCTAGCCTACTCTTTTCAAGGACACCCATGCCTGGGTAAGAAAGTGCCAAAAGTGTGCACTTTTTGATGGGAAACAATGGTTGGCTGCCATGCCTCTATAGTGTATTCAGGTGGAGTAACCATTCATGTAGTGGGGCCTAGATTTCATAGGGATGATCAATCCTCCCTCCAGTGCTAGACACAAATGGGTCCTGACTACTATAGACTATTTCACAAGGTGGGTAGAGGCTATTGCTCTGAACGAAGAAAATGAAAGTGTGGTCTTGGAGTTTTATGAGGACCTAGTAACAAGATTCGAGGTCTCGGTCACCATAATCTTAGATAACACCTTGGATTTTTTGGGAACCAAAATAAGTGAATGGGCGCTAAGGTATGGTATATACCTCAACACTTCATCCAATTACTACCCATAGGGGAATGGGCTGGCTGAGTCCACCAACAAAAATCTGATCAAAATCATAAAGAGGACCATGGAAGAAAATTAGAAGACTTGGCATGCCAAGCTGAAGACAACTCTGTGGGCCGATCGAATCCCTCTGAAGAGAGCAATTAGAAATTATCCATATACTCTTGTATATGGAAGGGAATCTAGGCTTCCCATCTCACTGGAATTGCCAGCATTAGACCTCGCTCTCCAGCTGTAATTAGAAGAAGGAAATAGCATGGAAGTCAGGCTGTGCGAGCTGATAGAGCTCCAAGAGACAAGAGACTGGGTTATGGATTTTATGACCAGTCACCAACAACAAGTGAAGAGACACTTTGACAAGAAATCTTCATCAAAATATTTCTCTGAAGGAGACATTGTCTTGAAATGGGATGAAGACTGAGCTAAGCCTGGAAAGCATGCAAAAATTTAACGCCCTATGGAGTGGTCCATACATAATCACTCAGTGTAAGCAACATAATACATTCCAACTCTCCAAGTTAGATGGTGAAGAACTACATATCCTAGTTAATGGGATACATCTAAAACATTGCCACTGAGTCTCCTTTTATTTATATATATTTCCCCTTATTTTCTTTCCCTGTTTTCCCTAAGTGCTTTCGCACAAGTAGTAATTTTCTTAGTCTTGTGTGTGTTTCCATTTCCTTGGAGTGAGATCTGCGTGATTGGTTCTAGATTTATCAGAGCTATTACTAGTTTTTCAAGTTACCATCTGACTCCATGCCCAATGGGCTACAAGGCAACTAGTCTCTAAGCATAACATGCATGCTTCCCTTGGGAGTCACTAGTTTGTTGACCAAACTTTGCCTTCAAGCAAAATTTTTGGTCCCCTTCTTATTTAATGCCATTCATTTTCAGGTTGCACAAGTTCAAGCTTTGGTTCAACACTTTGGTTCAACCCCTTGGTTCAATCGGCATTTGGTTCATCCATCTTCAAGTTCAAACATCTCGATTCAACATGGTTGAACCGCTCGAACCGTTGAACCATTTTCAGTTCAATGGCTTGGTTCAATGAGATTTGGTTCAATGATTTTGGTTCAAGGCCACCGGTTCAACACTTGGTTCATCGACCTAGTTCAATCAGTTGGTTCATTAGCCAGTTCATCGGCACGCAATGGTTGAACCATTGAATCATTGAACCGTTTTGGTTCAATGGTTTGGTTTAAGGGTATGCTAGCTAGTTGAGGGGCAATCTTCAAGTTTAAATACCCTTATGGAGGGCAGGTGCTTCAAATGGAAAGGACAAGGGTAAGTGTTTTTAGATTTTGTTTAAGTCCAAATTCCTTCAGACTTTTTGCCCGAAGGAATTCCTTCGGACAAAAAGTCTGAAGGAATTCGAGCACAGTTCAAGATCAAAGCTGGGGGTTGGGGAGAATTTCTACAGACTTTTTGTTTGTGGGAAAATGTCTGTGGACAAAATGCTCGCAGAAAATACACAAGGCAAAGACAGACCCGGGGAAATTGTTCACGGACAAAAGTCTGTGGGAACCCGGGAGACCGTCTGAAGGAACAAAGGACCCGCCAAAGGACCTCAAAGTGTAAATGCCCTTATGGGGGACTCTTGATGAAATATAAAGGGAATTTTCAAAGGCTAGAGGGTCACTTTTTGTTCGGGAAGGTGCTAAGGAGATACAAAGGTAAAAAGTGCCCGCAGAGAGGGCCGACGAATGCAAAGCCGCATAAAGCCAGCGAAGGACCCGATGACATTTTGACAGGGACGAGGACATCCTAGAGGCCATCAAAATTAATAAAGCAAATTATCCATTGGTTTTCAAACCAATGACAGCTGTGTGAATGTCAAAATTAGTGCAACGAAATAGTTGTTTGTTTTCAAATGAAAGAGCGCTAACATGAGAGCCCAGAGTGCAGCGACCCGCCAGAAGTTCACCCCTGAGGTCCAAAGGAGCCAAAAGAGACAAAATAGAGAAAGGACAAAATGAAAAGTATGGAATGAGCAAGTAGATGGTCCAAGTGGCGAAGGGAAGAACCAATTCAAGAATTGACTCTAGCAGGTGAAACAATGCCAACAAATTGACCATTAAAGGTTGCAAACAGCTAGTAGTGCAACCAATTTTCTCCATTTCACATTAATGAGCAGACAAACCATGTAATCACCTTGATGAAGTGGCCTTACAAATAGACAAAGTGCGTAGCTCATTAATGTTTTGAACAACTTGCTCTTCCCATTGAGGGGATGTAAATGGGCCACTTGTAAAAAAGGGACGCCAAAAAAGGGCCTCCTTTTCTTCTCCTATATATTGAGGACTTGTCATTTAGAAAAGATATCTTCCAAATTTGTAAGGTACAGCCCTGGCAAAATTTCACTTAAATCAATAAACACATTTTTTACCTCTATCTTGGATAGACATTTTTGAGTATGTCTTAAGTGTTTGTTTGTGTTCAGTCATTGTTTCTTGATGCTTTCACAAGTTCAACACCAGCATATCTATTGTCTATAAGTCGCCATCTCTGTAGTTGACAGGAGGAGAGTTCTATTTTGTGTGCAAAAATAGAGAAATTACCTTTCAGTGTGCCTCTCATAGCACCTTTGGTGAACCTCTATTCTTTGTGTTTTCATTAAAACCTCCCTGTCATGCTTTTGCAGTTTGGTCCTTCTGCAAAGCATGAAGCGTATGTATGTATTCATCTGGTTTTAAGAGTGGATGTGAGAAGGTCATTTCATTTTGGTGTATCACCTCCTTAGAGTAGTTTTTTTTCCTCTAGCTTTCTCCCTTTTCATCCCCCCTATTATATATCTATATATATACATGTATTTGCACTTGCTGGAATGAACATGATGCATCAAAGGGAGCTAGCCCTTATCTAGAGACTCTCCCGTCTAGCTTTGCCAGTCCCATAGGTGAGAGGGGAGTTTCCATAGTTTTGAGGAGAAGGTAGGAGCTCATCCTCCTACCAAGGGTGCAATCTTTGATGTCAACAAGTCCTGTACTAGTCTTGTTTTGAGGATGACACACACATCCCTTTGCCAAACCATCATAAACTTTATGAGAAAGGATGGTGTCTTTCAGTGAACCTATAGAAGAAAGTAGTGCATAACGATCATAAGTAATGCAATAACAACCCAAGCCCCAGGTTCCAAAGAAACAAAAGTAGACTCTCGTGCCTTTAGCTAAATCCAAAAAAAAGAAATTGGTAAGTAAAGGCCAGCTTAGTGAATCATAATCACCTGAACATACTGAATCAGACACCAAGCTCATAAACCTCAAAATTGAAGAACCCATGGATACAATTGTGCCTAAGATAGTAGAGGAACAACAAACTATGCAAGACACACCAGACCCTGATGAGGTGAAGGAGTAAGAAAGGATAAAAAAGAACAAGAACCAACGCAACAAGAAGTACACAAGAGACAAAACACCCTAAAAAAGAAGTTGCAGAACAACAAAAATAAAATAAATAAGACATATGCACTAGAACCAGAAGAAGGATGAGGAAGTAGAGGCTAAATAGAAGCAACCCAAAAATTTGGAGCTATAAGGAAAAAAATTGAGGAAGCAAAGGCTGCATGGAAGCAAGCTGAAGAAGCTAAACCTATAAGGAAGAAAGTTGAGGAAGTAGAATCTATGTAGAAATAGGCTAAAAAAGCAGAGGCAAAGAAGAAAGAATAAGAGGAAGCCCAATGATGACAATAAGAGTCACAAGCTGCACACCAAAATTGAGGGAACAAGAAGCTCAAACCAAGGCTATTAAAGAATAATTTAGATGTGTAATAGAAGCAAAAGCAACCCAAGAAAAAGCTAAGGATAAAATTGAAGCCAAAGCTAAGGCTGAGGTAGATGCTAAAGCTAAAGCTCAAGCTGATGATAAGGCTAAGGCTGAAGAGGAAATTAAAGTGCAAGATAAATTTAATGATAAGGCTAAGGTTGAAGTAGAAACCTAGGCTAAGGTTGAAGTAGAAACCTAGGCCAAGGATTAAAAAGACATAAAAGAATAGGTATAAATAGAAACTATAACCTAGATAAAGGCCACAAAAAAGACATCATATATCTCTTGCCAATGGCTATGGGATGTCCCTACTACATCAACATGGCAAACTACTTTCTTATATCTGTTGGCTCAATTCACACTTGCTCCTAGGACACCTATAACCATCTCCATGGAACTTGATACCACTACAATGGAAACATCATTAAATGTGACCCATTTACCACTATCCAAATAGATTAAAGGAGTAGTTGCCTTTCAAGAATCGATTATGTAGAAGGCCTCATATTTAGTGTAAGAATTTCTTAATATATGTGAAGAAAAGGCTAGAGGCAGAAGAACAACTAAAAAATGTGTGTCAACTAATAAACAATGCTTGTCCCACCTTAGTTACACAAGTACTAGGTGATCAAGTCATGTTAGAGGATAAATAATTCACTACTCTATTGATAAAGTTTACAAAAAATTTGGGGTATAAATAGAAAGTGTTTGCATTGTGTGCATAATGGTAAGCTCTTAGGAATGCAACTTGAGTAATATGTGAACTCATTGAAGAATATGAGTAGGTCCTAAACACTATTACACTACAGGCCAAAAAAATATCCCAAGATATGTTGAATTGGATACAACATCTTAATCAATCCTTGGCTACTAAAAAAATTGAATTTGCCACTAAAAATAAAGCTAAAGTTGTATTAGAGGATCAAACAACAATTATAAAAAATATGAATAGTGCACTTAGACAATTATTAGATTCCAGGGATGCTGCCATATAAAAGCTACAAGTATGGTTTAATGAAATATTGCACAACACTTTTGTAGCCATATATACTCAAAGGACAAGAAACAAATTGGATGAGCTCTATTGGATATTCAACTCAAGTTATCTAATGCCAAGAAATTGCTCACAATTATAGAATATGATGACCTAAAAAATATGATGATGATCTAGGTACCACTGCACATTCTACTTGCCATGGTACATGAAGTGCTCATAGATTAGAAAATGCTCAAGTAGGATCTATCTCAAATTGATTTGGATATTGACTAGATAATAGATGAGCCCTGATTCATTCCTCTGCAATAACTCCAACAAATCATATAGGATAGGAAGTTGGATACAAAGGCACAATCTCAACAACCACCTCCACTACTGGGTGCATTAGAAGCTAGTGGGTTAGCAGCTGACCAAATATAATAACCTCTATAGCCAACCAATCAAAATCTTCCTCTATTGTAGTAGTAAGTAATGCACACTTCCTTTTTTTGACTTTAGGAATATTGTAATTTTTGTAAGATAGCATAAACATTAGGAACATGGCTAGATTGGTTGAAAACCTATAAAGAGAGGCCACCTAGTTATGCTATCCTATTGAAAACCGAAAAGTGTGGTAGACTAGTATGCTACTTATTTTAAAACTCAAAAGGGTGGCCAAGTAGTACACAAAGGGTGAAAACTGATAAATGACACCTAGATTGATAATTGTGACTTTTGTTTATGGCTTGTCTTTTTAGCTCAATTCAAATCAGGTTGTGACTTTATCTCAAGATGAGATAAATATTTAAGTCTGATAAAGTGTTGGATGAAGAATGGAACATGGTAAAATAACAAAGTATAATAGAAGGACACATGTGTGAAGTATATGATTTTGTATCTTGTATTACTTTTGTATGTATTAGGCCTTATAAGCCTAATTAGGTAATAGAATAATGCAAAGAGTCTTTCCTTTTGTATCTCGAAGGCTAGAATGTAAAGAGACAACAAATTATAAAATATTATATATAACACTTTGTTGTAATAGAATATCATTCTGATGTGTTGATAGAGATTAATAAAATCATTATGTCATGGTCTTTCCTAATCTTTTTTATATATGGCTAATGCATAGCGAATACTCTATTTTACTTTAATATATTTATTGAATGCTATGCTGATTATATTCTACCTTTTATTATCTATTGAGTTATCCTTGATCTTTAGGTGCTTCTTTGTATATCATAAATTGTATGTAATATTGTAGTCTCTTCTACATCCTATTTTACTCTCCACTGCACAAACTATCCCTATAATTAGCATGTTTTGGAGTATTTCCAAGAACCTCTACTAACAATAATACCATCAGTGATCATATGACAATGGAGGAGGATGTGCATTATATGGTATATTTCCCCTAGAAGTATACTTAATTTTTTATTGCCACATGATTTGGAAGGGGATTGGAAAATATTTGCAAATTTGCATTCCCATTTGATTGTAGTCCTAAATCATTTGTAGGTTCATTAATCTCAATATGTTATCATCAATGAGACATTATATCTTATGCCTTAGCTTGAATCATCTATTTAAAGAATGTCCAACACATCATTGATAATCACAATATGCATTACCATCATAACTCATAGGGTGGGTATACTTGTATCAACCTCTTATGGTAGAGGGAGATATATAAGGTTACACTATAGTAACTTCAGTAATAGTATATGTGGAGGTTGAGGTATTACATTCATTGTGGATTATATAATACAATCTTATTAGTAGTATATGATATTTTATTAAATTTTGTCTTTTCCTCATTCTTAATATCATTCATTTTAACTTTGTAAATTGGTTTGGTTTAAAAATTTGTAGTGGAAGCAGTTGCATCATTAGACACATATTTGAGATTATCTAAAGCAATGAGGGTAACTTATCGATCTCTAACAATATGTCTTAGATATTCAAATGATTTGAATTTATTGAACGTGATAGACTCATGGAAAGGGGCATGTAAACTTTTCTTGAAGATATTTTATAACTCATTATTGGTCATAAGATTTGTCATCTTAGAAAACATGGTCTTATGTCAAAACACATAGTCACTAATTAGTTCATTAGATCCTTGCTTAGGTTTTTTTTGATCTCTAAAAAATTCTCACTAACATTGATATAAAAATGTGCTAGAAATTGATCAACAAAAGGATTGAATGTCTTAACTGATTGGAATGGAGATCATTAGAACCATCACAATACAAAGTCCTTAAGACTTTGGGTAAATAACTTAGTTAGAAACTTGTCATATAAAGCTTAATATAAGCTTGTTACATAAAATGTAGACATAGGAGATAATGAACCCATAGGTAAGGGATAAGAAAAAATATCTAGGGATAATGGATTATGAAGCAATGCATAAAAACCCATTAAATGACTTGTTTTATAAGCATCATATTGTAACTACAACACCTTATCTTGTGGATCTAACATTCTACTCAAGGGATCATGTAGTAGGAAATGATGATGATGTCAAATTAGTATCTATCATAGGATTTGCATAGGATAGATATATAAGAATAAGCATAGTAATATAAGGGAAAAACTAGGTTTCCCCCATACCTTGGGTGGGCATCACATATGTAGTCAAAGGTGTAGATATATGAATAATAGCTATATTAGTAGTATGAACACCTATGTCATAATTAATACATCCAAAAGGTATATTAGTAACAGTGAAGGAATCACATTATTATTCCTCAAATATGACAACCTTAGTTTTATGTGCAAGTTTTGACTTTAATATTATTTTGAAAACCTTATCCAATTCACAAGGATTTTTATGAATTTGATTTCAAAAATGTTTTTACTTGTACAAAATCTACCCCATTAATTTTTATTAAGATATATATTATCTTTGTATTCATGATTATATTTATTAACATGTTTTAAATCAGACATTTCATCATTACCAACACAATCTTTTATTTGCATATATTCATTAATAATTATTGCATCAAAATAAGAGGAAGAAGAATGAACATTCATATTATTCAAATTATCTCATCTCATTTATTTTATCCATTTTAGATGGAACCAAAGGAAATTGATTAAGTTCAATATGTGCATTACTTAAATCTAGCACTTTGCCTTTGAGGGACAAGGTAACTAGCTTTCTTATATGGCATAAAATGAAATCATGGAAACATGCAAAAGGATAGGGCCAAGATGAAAAATATTTATCACCTTAATGTATGGGGAAATAAAATGTCAATACTGGAAATTAGATTTATATATAAAAATTTAAAACCCTAGAATAAAAGAAATAAACCCTCAAGGAACCTAGGGTTTGATGTGTTCACTAAATAAATAAGATCATCAATATGTTTTACCTTGTTTTTTATTAATGTGATATAATAAGATATAATTTTTAACTAATTTAGATTATAAAAGATATAGTAATGATACACAAATCTGAATGTAAAGGCATAATTTGATTTGAATAATTACACTTGTTATAAATATAAATTGTATGCATGGGCTAGGATCACCTATAATTATCCTCTCTCTCAATAGACTAGAACTCAAATAAGTTCATAAAAATAGATCCTGTGTATTATTGGATGATTAAGTAAGGACTTAAGATAACCATAGACCTAGTAGAGGGTAACTTATATTCAAATTTAAAGAGGAAAGGGTTCTAAAACCTAAGCTTGTGACATGGAGTATATCTCTCACTAGGGATCAATATAGATAAATGATTGTAGCAATGATTATAAAGGGGTGTATCAAGGATATAATATGGACACTAAACATAATAAACTAACAAATAAGGGAACCTAAATCTAAGATAACTAAAAGTAATAAGCTAATAAGAAGGTGAGTTGTGCAATGTTCAACCAATGGGCAGTCTATACAACCTAAAGTGATAATGACACGCCTAAGCAACCCTAGAACTATACCAACTTATTCGGTATAAGGAGGATCATTTACAAGGATTAAAAAATATATTCAGAATAGTAATAAACAAGTAATATCTCATATACTAAGTAAATAAAGGAAAAAGAGCAGGGATAAAAATACTTACCTTTGGGTGCACCTATCGATACTTTAATCTACCCTTTTGCCTCAAGTGGCACTTTTTAAGAGACGTAGGTTGAAGAATTCAAATAAAAAGATGAAGACCTAAATATCCTTAGTTGGGGACTCTAAACATCATGTGTACCTCTTTGATTTGACTTCTCTTATTGAGCTTTAAAGACCATACAAGACTAGGCCTCCAAGATAAGACTCTAAACCTCCAACTCCTCCAAATACTAATTAAGAGAAAAAATGTGATTGAAATTAGAGAAAATGAGTGTGTTATATCTATTTGGGAATGAAATATGACCCCTATATACATATCCAATACTCAAACCCAACCTTAAACTTTAAGTTGATGATCTAAGCTGATATAATTGGGAAATGTTAGCTAACACTGTATTGTATCATCCTAGATAATAAAATATATATGACAAAATAAAAACTCATAATTGTATCAACCAAGCTAATATAGTATAGGGAAGATAAATAAAAAGTATCAACTTCATTGATACATTACAAGATATGGAAGCTAACAAATTTGGATGGAAAATAAATAGGGAGGTAAGATGAAAAGAGACTTAGAGGAGGTTAGGTTGATAGTAATAAAGGTATGATAGAATAGTATGCAAACATCTCTCACAAAGTAATGTGAGCCAATCCCACCCCTTTATTAGTGCACCCTTTGAGGTGTGAAATCAAGGATATTGATGCATGAAAGAGATCCTACAAGAGAATAAGATGAAAATGACAAAGATGAAAATATTAGGTGTATACATAAATGACCCAAGGGAATAAAATACTTAGTGTATTACTATATTATGCAAGTCTACGACTGGATGAAGGTGGTTGAAAGGGGAAGAATTTAGATCAAGAGTTAATTATATCAGGGACTAAGTCTTTAGATGCATCTAAATAGATTCATTATCCTCTGGATAGTATCAACAAATACTAACGTCTATAACCTACCAATATGAATGGATTTATGTTATTTATTTTAGTATAGGATGTTGTGCCAACTTATAATCCATTTATATTTAGATCTCAAAAATTACTATGCACGTGATATTCAGAAACCTATCTCCTTCTCTTTGAAACCCTAGGTCCACTTTTGACATTATATTTAGGACTATAAAAGGGGAATATTAGAGGGTTGAGTTGACCCCAACCCCTCCCCAATGAATTTTTAAGTGTTGCTTACATGTCCAATACTCCAAAAAGGTAAGTCAATCAACATGTAGTTCTCCCTTCTTAGTGTATGTGTGCAATAATCATCCTTTAATGAATGTAACCCATGATATAACTTTTGGAACTTGTAAAAATGATAAATTTGACTGAGCTTTAGGTGATTAAGACTTGGCTAGGACCTGCTCCTTATGACTAATTACTAAATTGGAGAGAATAGGTCAAAACCTTTGAATGTGTGAGTGATAAATGTTAGCTAGATAAGGAATATGATTAGACATATTGTGTATTTTTATGGGTCTATTTAGGTACATTATCATGCCACTGACATGTGAAACATAGGAGCTAACCCATAAGGATGATTTTCATTTCTAAAAATGATTGTTGTTTTGTGTGAGACCATTCTATTAGGTTTGGATGACTACGGGATTATATAGATGTTTAAGTCTGATGGATTTGCCTAAAAGGAAATAATACTGATATGATGATTTGTAGATAGTTTTTATATGATTTTGAACAATTTAGACACATACTAGGAATTCTTGTAGGTGACTCATGGAAAATCAGGAAGGTTAGACCTATGAAAAGCATGTGGATGTGAGAGAATGGGGTGTAAGAGTCATATGTGTATGCACAAGTCATGTAAGGTGAATATAGGTTAACATTAACATTAAAAAGTGTCTAATACCATATTTTAGTGTCTACAAGATCTAAAAACTAATTTTTTCTCCATGATTTAAACTACACATCTCCACAAATTAGAGGGAGTGGCTTGAAAATCAAAAGGGATGTTGAGGAATTTAAATTTCTCATTGGGTTGAATCTAATTCCAATTTTACATTTGTATTCAAGTGAGCAAGGGGAAGAAATATTACTTATAACACCAAGTTTTCTTAAACTGAATAGAAGAACTATAAGCTAAACATAACAAATCAAGACATTCTATGGCATTGGAGACAAAAGACTCATCTTTAGCCAATGTGAGAAATGAATCATTAGAAAAATGCCCATTAACCATCTACTTCTAAGAGTGAGGGAGGGAAATACCTTTAATTATCCCTTTATAGGTGTAGTCTACCAATAAATAATTAAACTCCTCAACAACCAACACATAAAAAAGAAGTGGGAATCCTTAGTGAATAGACCAAAATAACCCAAACTATTAAGATTGGATACCATTGATGGTGATACACATGCTTATATCTTAGAATAAAATTTTAATAATATTGGTAAGTCTACAACCAAACCTTAGAGACTAAAGCATTGCTAATATAATGGGCCATTTAATCTATAGACACTAAAATTTGGTATTAAATACTATATATGATATTTTTGCATTATATAACACCTCTATCTTGTACACTTGGAAAAATTAGACCTTGGTTGTTCCTTTCAATTTTAGACCTTTCCCACTTTCAGAAGTCTTGCATATGCTCTATCTTGTGC
Organism: Torreya grandis; assembly: GCA_037957365.1. NCBI lineage: Eukaryota > Viridiplantae > Streptophyta > Pinopsida > Cupressales > Taxaceae > Torreya > Torreya grandis. The sequence continues at coordinate 69,163 of JARHVA010002084.1, read as the reverse complement.
CCGTTGGCCTATTTATTGGTCCAACTAGTCTTATATTGATGACCAAACCTTTTATCTTACCCAAAATGCTTAGAATTGGCTTATCTTCCACCTCTGCAAGTTTTGAGTATGTACCTACTTTCATGTTCACTAGACGACTAGCATTCTGAACACATACCTACATCAATGTAGGTGTACTACTCTGATGCAAGTGTCCAGTGCCCTAAATTCATCTAATTTATAAATGAAATGTATCTTGATGGTTGACCTAAGTGATTTAATGAAAGTTATTTCTCTAAATGGATTGATATAAATAAAATATCAAACCTCATTCATTCTTCACCTAACATACACCCATAAAAGACTTAAGGCAACTTATCAAATCATTCAATCAAGCACTCGATAAAGTAAAGTTTCCCTATTTTCTTCTATTTTCATATTAGTCATAAGGACATCACATATACATGTCTAAAGTACTAAAGGAGCAGCCCAAGAGCTATATTTTCCAAGTTAAAAACTTGGTCACTATTGTACTTGCTTTATACATATAGCATGATTTACACACAAGCCAACACATAGGGAAAACTACATTAATTTTAGGTTCTCTTCAAAGTATTGACTATGTAGGGAATGGTTATTGATAGAGGGGTATTTGGGGTCAACTTGACACCGTGTGTTCACTAACCCATTTTTCCCAGACCATGATGAGTTAAATAAAAATAGGAGTGAACCTAGGGTTTCAATAAAAGAACTAAGAGAAACAACCTATGCACAAGATATACAGACATTAATAAAAAGGTAAAAAAAACCCAAGGAAACCCAACTGGTGGATTAAAAAATGGAGATACACTGTGGTTTGGACATGTAGTGTCAACATCATGACACTATCATCAACATAGGTGTCCAAATTAGATGCAAATGTCCAATACTTAAATGCAATATGAACTCAAAACTAATAGAACCCAAATCTCTGTTACAATCCTATGATGAATCTTGATCATTGTCATATTCCATAATAGAACATCAAATAAGATATGATCTCTTTTATCCCTTAGCTACTTTGTATTTACTATATTTATTACACACATTAAATTAAGAAAATATGTATTATTGACTTTACTTTAGTATAAATCTAAATATTGTCATTCCTTTCAAATAATTTATCAGTTTGTGGGTTTTATATGAAATACACCAAGAACCATAAAACATTTGGTGAACCCATCCTCTATTGTTGAATTAAAACCCTAGTTTTCATATAAGGTTTTCTCCTTCTTAAAAAAACTTTCATTTTAGATTTTTGTATTTTATTTTTAGATCCATTTTTTTCTCATTTACTTGTATGGGCATAATTTAGGAATTCTTAGTCACATTATTTATTTGGCCCTAGTGGTTGTGTGCTTCATAATTTTCTTAAGATTTAAAATCCTTATGGAGTCACTACTAGGAGGCCATGTAGGGAAGCCTAATTATTTTTATCATTTCTTTAATGTGTTTGATGATCAATGTATTGCATATGAAGATATTATAGAATATAAAAAAAGGGATAAATACCCTTTTGTTTACAACTATGATAATTATAGAACCAATGATGCAAATGAAAATATAAATGAGTAAGATAGTGGTCATGAAATTTTTAATTTTGTTTATGAGTGTGATGATATACCTCTTGGCTATGACACTTATATTCCTCTGCTTTCTGATGAAGGGTTTCAAGAGTTAAAAAATATACATTTTAAACCCTTGTAAAAGGATGACACAGTAAATATGCAAAATGTTAGCATTCATAAAGTTTAAAATCAAAATGTTACATGCACACATTCTTTAATTACTTCAAAAAGTGAGTATGCTTCATCCCTTTCCAATGATGCAATTGTAGAAGAAGTTGAATGTTCCTCCTATATCTCTCATGATGTAAATGTTGATGAAATGAGGTGTGTGCCTTCTTCTCCAAGTAATACTCATGTTGAAATTTTTAATCCTTCTTTGAGTGATTCAAATGATAATAGTTAAATTTGTTCTACCCCTCTAATTTATGGTAAAAACAATGCATGTCCTATGTCTTCCATCGTCTTAATTGAAAAAAAAATGAGAGTGCATATGAAAATCATAAGGAAATGACTACAAAATATGCATTGCTTGGGGACACAAGTAAAGTCCCAAGTATATTTCATGTTTCTTTTTCAAATATCAAGTCATGTAAGTCAAAAAATCAAAACTAGCATTGATTCTTCTCTCCCTCCTTTAAAATGTAAACCTAAAAGTGCAAGTTGCATTATTCCCTCTCATGATGTTGCAAATGAAATGGAAAATATTTATTTTATTCCTTCCTTTGCACTTTGTGTTATAAAGAGCAAATGTTTACAACTGAAGTTTTTTACTCTATTCTTATTGAATGTCATGATGTTTTAAATAACATAACACCTTATAATGACAATGCTATCAACCTTAGTTCTATCCATCATGACATACTTACCTCTTTATACATGGGTACCCCTTTACAAAATGATGTAAATTCATGTGGTGATCCTCCCCTTGAAAGTGGAAAATATTCAATCATTGCTATGTTCCATGTGTATGGTAATTTACAAAAGCTTCAAACTCTTCTTGTGATATATTATCTATTATGGCAACCATGTGAGATTTGAAAAAATAAGTCAACACTCTTAAGTTATAAATTTATTCTCATGAGGCCATTTTTTATGATAATATATTAATAAAACAACCTCTTACTAAGGATGTATTTGAGCATCCTTATACTTTGAACTTTATTATGCCCAAGTTCTCCTCTTTTGATGGTCAAGGGGATATTTCTATTCATTTTAAATAATATATACACTGCTTTGAACATTCAAAGCAAAATAAAAGCTTGCTTTTAAAGGCTTTTCATCTTAGCTTAACCCAAAGGGATCTTGATTAGTTTTATATTCTTCAGAATGGTTCTTTATCAAGTTTAAAAAATCTTGAAAATGTATTTATATTAATTTTTCATCGTTATACCTTACCTAAGTTACCATTGGAAAATTTTCAATCATTGAAAAAAATATAAATGAGTCTATACAAGACTGTCTTATTCAATTTAAGGATGCTTTGTATTCCTTAAATTATACACACCCTCAAATTTGGAAGTAAAATTTGTATTTAATAGAGATCTTATTTCTCCACTCAGAGAAAGAGCATTGAATAATCCCTTTGCTTAATTTGAGACCTTATATTGGGATGTACATAAATATGTATGCACTTTAATGGATACTCAAACCAAGTTTCCTATCTCTTCACTAAAAACTATGCATGACAAGAATCATGTTTCCAACGTAAATAAACAAGTTTAAAAATATCACAAACCAATTTAAATAACTTCTAAAAAACCAACAATATATGTTAAAGAACAAATGATAAAGGTGTTGAACAAAGGAATGAACATGATTATAGAGTATCTCCCATAGTAAGGCCATATACCTCTACAAACAACCTCTTTAGTTTGATTGGTACCATGATATACCACATGATATATTATGCACATTATTGGATAAATGAATGATAAATATTATTATTAATTCAATTATCCATCACACCAATTTTAAAAGGCAAAAAGACAACACTTTTTTTACTTACCATGGTATTAACGAACACTGAGATAATGAGTGTTTTACTCTTAAGTAAAAGCTTACACAATTAGTTGATCAAGGAATTATTGTATATCAAAAAGACATATCTAGACCTATTTCACATACTTATATTAGATGCTTGTATAAGAGAGTTGAGCCATCCCATGCTACTCTTTTTGAGTAGCACGTGGTCCATTGACCTTTGCAGAAGACAATCACTAGTATAAGTCCTTATCCCAATGTACTCTCTACTAGGATTAATCACTCCCACACTAATCCTATTGAGGAACCATTGGTTGATTAGGTAATAAATAGAGGGACATGTGGAGGAGATGTACCTACACAAAAAATATGGGTACCTAAATAGATACATATAATTTCCTACGATATTTCTATAGATACTTCAAAATTAGTGATAGAAGCAAAAGCAATATTTCCATTACCACATAATCATTACAGTCAATATTTCTTATTTCCACCTAGATTTCATTACATATGCTGATGATCCAAAACTTAGAAGTTTTGGTTGATAAAAATTTCAAGAACACATAAATAACATAGTAATAATGAATTCTCTGAGAAGAGATGTATTATTACTCAAGATCGCAATACAACTATATGCTTATCTCTGGGAAGAGATGTCTGATTTTCCATTTTGGGTTACATGTTCATTTATACCCATTTTGAAAGTAGGGGGAGGATGTGGAAGGTCACCAATCTCAAGGGAAATTAAGTTTTTTGACTTCCACGCTTTAAAACAATATAGAATTTAAGGAATTACTATTTTTAGAAACTTACTATTTTAAGACTACACTACTAAAATTTAAATTTGGGGCACTTCCATTGGGTTTCAGGGGTCAAACTTCATTGATCAAAAATCAATGCCATCTCACAGTGTTATCCTCATTCTAGCTTTCCAATGGTTCAAACGATGAGTCAATTGGAGCTACAGTGTAAAAGTTATGGCTCCTGAAAGTTCTGTCATCAATTGGGGTGGAACTGTCACCCGAATTATCACCTAAATTACTACCCAGATCATTCCTCCCTCCTTGAAAATTAATGGTCCCCAGTGCATCAATTTTACTCATTAGGTGTGGTAGTTGTGTCTTAATTTGATTATTTGTGAGCCACTCACCTTGGTGGCTAAGCTGACCCCTTTTGACCACTCGATAAAGTGGAATAGAGCGTCCTCTTGTTGTCTTCATCCAGGTGTCCACAATCTGATCCTCCTCCATTGGAGCAAAACTCTATGGATCAAGCTCATCAATGTCAAGTTATTCTACTATGACTAAAGTGTCTAATAGAGGTGGATGATATGGTTTGAGGAGCTCCACATTGAATATTGGATGCAGACCAAGGTAGGCTGGTAGGTTCAACTCAAAATCATTTTCTCCATCTTTTCTAGTGATGGTGTAGGGACCATATCATAGAGGCCAAATTTTTCTATGTGAGCCTGCAAGTTGTTCCTTTTAAAGCTACAACCAAACCTTATCACCCATAGTAAAATGGTGTGCAATCCTATGTTTGTCATGGCATTGCTTATACTTCTAATTCATCTTCTCCAGGATGTCATGAACTTACTACTGGATGTGTTGCATTTGTTCAATGAACTTTGTTGATTTTGATGCCTTAGATCTTCCATGAGGTGTGTATTCCATGGTGGATAATGAAACAACTATATCAATTGGTGCCATGGGTTGGAACCCAAAGCATACTTGGAATGGACTGTGCTTGGTTGAGCTGTGCAGGGCCCAATTATATCCATGTTGTATGAAAAGAAGCCCCTCATCCCATGTGCATAGATGTTTAGAGTGATACATCTAAATCATGTAAATAATCAAGTAGTTCACCACCTTTATCTAACCATTAGTATGTGGATGGAAGGTTTTGAACTTCATCAACTTGGTATCCATCATCTTCCATAGAGTGAACTAGAAGATGCTTAGGAACTTGCTATCTCGATCTGAGACAATGGACTTGGGAAGACCAAAATGGAGCCATACATGACTAAAATATAGTTGAGCAGTTTCTTCAGAAAATATATTTTTCTTATAAGCAATCATGATAGCCATTTTTGAAAAATGATCAACTACCACAAACATACAGTCCTTACCATGTTTTGAAGTGGGCAAACCTAAGGGAAAATCCATTGAGATAGATTCCAAAGGCCTAGTTGGTTTTGGAAATGGTGTGTATAATCCTTGTTTCTTATTTTTTGGCTTGGCTATCACACATGGGGTCTAATATTTGAGATATATTTTCACATCCTTTCACATATGGGGCTAGTAGAAGTGTTTTTGAAGAATTACCAATGTCTTCTCTATACTAAAGTGTCCAATTGTCCTACTAAAATGTGCTTCCCATATCATCTTCTATTCCTCTACAGCTAGAACATAGATTTGCCCCATATCACAGAGGACATTATCTTGAAAATATAAATAAAAAACATGTTTATCTTTTTGAAGCACTTGATATGTATCAACAAAGGTAAGATCTGCTTCATATAGATCACCCCAAGTGGCAGTCTCATGTCTGCACAAGTTAAGAACTTTTGTGAGTGCAGTAATTGGCAGATGGCTCAGACAATCTACAAATATATTTGAGCTCCCCTTTTTGTGTTTGATTATTAGATGGAATTGTTGAAGATATGTGGCCCACTTTTGGTGCCTCTCATTTCATAGTTCACTCTGTGTCTGGATGAATTCCAATGGTTTATGGTCAGTGTGGATGACCGTCTCTTTTCCCAAGATGTAGTGTTTCCATTATTTGTAGACTTGCACAATGGCATAGAGCTCCTTATCATATGCCAGATATTTCTTGACTTTATCAGTGAAAGTTTCACTATGATATGCAATAGGATGGCCATGTTGCATGATGATAGCTCCCATGGCATATTCAGATGCATCTATCATCAACTCAAAAGGTTGATGCAAATCTGGCAAGGCAAGAATAGGGGCTAAGTAAAGTCTATTCTTTGAATTCTTAAATGCCCTTTGTTGTATTTCACCCCATTGAAATGTAGCTTTAGCTCCTCCTTTAGTCACTTGGGTTAGTGACCAAGCAACATGTGAAAATCCAAGAACAAACTTGTGATAGAAATTTGTAAGACCCAAGAAGCTACAAAGTTCTGTGAGGGTCCTTAATGTGGGCCATTCTCGAATAACCTAAATATTTTATGGATCAACATGGACCCCTTTCTCATCATAATGTACTCGAGGTAATGAATTATTATAATCCTGAATGTGCATTTGTCAATATTTGTAGATAACTTGTGCTCCCAAAGCATTTCAAGCACCTTACGAACATGTTGCAAATGTTCCTCCAAGGTTCTACTATAGATGAGTATGTCATCCAGGTAGATAACCACAAATGAGTTGGTGAAGGGTCATAGGATGTCATCCATCATCCTCATGAAGTTTGTAGGTGTGTTAGTTAAGCCAAAAGGCATAACCAACCATTCAAAGAGCCCCTCCTTAGATTTTAATGCAATCTTCTAGACATCAGTGGGATTGATGGGAATTTGGTGATAGCTAAATTTGAGATCAATTTTGGTGAAAAAATTCACACCATGGAGTTGGTCTAGCAGGTCGTCAATCCTAGGGAGAGGGTAGCAATTCTTCACAATGATTTTATTCAGGGCTTGGTAGTCAATGCAAAGCCCCCATGTTCTATCTTTCTTTGGTGCCAAGATAATTGGGCTGCCATAGGGTGAAGAGCTTGGCCTGATGTGACCCTTTTGGATCAATTCTTGAATCTATATTTTTATCTCATCATTCTCCAAAATTGATCTACGATACATAGGACTGTTAGGCAAAGGTGATCCTAGGATCAAATCGATAGAATGTTTTACCTAGCAATGCAGTGGAACTCTTGCGGGTGACTTGAATAAGTCATCATATTCTCCTATGATTCATCCTATTTAATTTTTTTGTTGTGTTGATTGTGTAGTCAAGACTTCAACATCAGCCTTCTTGGATTTCTATGGTTTGACCACCATGAGAACAAATTGCTTTGTCTTCTCCACCAATCTCTTACATTGCTTAGTACTGATCAGGGAGACAGATGTGGGAGGTGGTACCTCTAGGACCCTATAACACCATGTTCCAAGAGTGAGGGTGATTATTTGGGTTCATGATTCATAGATACCATGTACCTTATACATGAATGAATGACCAAGGATTACATCACAAACATCTAGATTGACCACATCACACAAGACTTCATCTTGGAAAGGTTTTATTGCATATGAAAGAAGACACTGATGGGTGACATAGAGGTCTCTCCCTGGGATTAACCATCCGATATTGTATGGCTTTGGATGAGGCTTCATGGATAGATTTATAATTTTCACAACTTTAGCATATATTAAATTCTTTTGACTCCCACTATCAAGAATGAAATGCAGAGGCTTACCTTTTACCCATAATTTGGAGTGAAACAATCTTTCCTTGTCATCTGGCCTTTCCTCACGGGTCTGTGATGAAGCGACGATGGTGTTAGGCTTAACATCTATAATTTCTTCTTCATCCTCTTTGACTATGGGTTGTGTATGAGACAGAGTAGTAGATGCCGAGTATTGTGACTCAAAAAGTAGTGACTTGATGGCTCAACATTCTTCTTTAGAGTGAGTTCTAGTTTTGTGGTAATCACACCATTTTCCAACCTTCCCCTTTTGGGGTTTCTTATCTTGAAACTACTTTTTCTTCCAATTTTGGCCTCATATTTGACCTTCATTGTCACTTTTCCATTTTGAGGGCTGACTCTTTGTATTCTTTCTACCATGCTTCTACTCAATCTTCACTATGAATTTGTATGCCTCACTGAGGGTTTCCAAATTGAAGATTCCATTTCCCCCCATATGTACCATTGTAATCCAACACAATATTTAAGAGTCTTATGTTTCTCACTTTCTTGGATGCATAATCTTGCAGACAAAGAATGAAAAATATCTATGTAATCTTTAATAGATTGGTCCTTACCTTGGTGAAGTTGTTGCCTCTGTATGTACAGACCATCATATGCTCCAATGGGATAGTATTCTTCTTTCACCACTTCTATGAAATCATCCCAGGTAGGTTACACCTCAAGGCCAATGTCATCTATACTAAACCTCTTTTTGTACACTTCCCACTAGTTTTTCATTGGCAATGATGCTTTTAAAAGAGCAAAAGTTATCTTTTCTCCATCGGTGAATTTATTTATAGAGAAGTAGGAAGATAATTGATTTAATCAATTTTCTACTACATCAGCATTGATTTTGCCTTGAAATGTAGGAATATAAAAATTCACTTGAACCTTGAAGGGTGTTGGGGCATTGAAAGGACATTCTATGGATGAGGAGCCAGGAAGTGCAGCCAAAGAGCTAGAATTTCCCATTAGGAGTTGTTGAAGAATTTGTGCAAATTGTTGTAGCATCTATGCTTATTGCTATTGGAGGGATTCATTCACAATTTACTTAAAAGGATCAGATGGCTCAGTGTTGTGTGCCATTTGAAGTCATTTGGAGTGAATAGGTGGATAGTTTGGAAGCTCTGTTGTTTTCCACCCAAGCTTCTTGTAGCCTGACCTTGTCCTCAAGATCATACACTCTCAAGACAAACCACTATGATACTATTGATCCAAAACTCAAAAGTTCTAGTTGATAAATATTTCAAGAACACAAAAATAACACAGTAACAATGAATTCTTTAAGAAGAGATGCATTATTACTCAAGATCGCAATACAACTATATGCTTATCTCTGGGAAGAGATGTTTGATTTTCCATTTCGGGTTACATCTTCATTTATACCCATTTTGAAAGTAGGGGGAGGATGTGGAAGGTCAAAAATATTGATGGAGATTAAGTGTTTCAACTTCCACGCTTTAAAACAATACAAAATTTGAGGAATTACTATTTTTAAAAACTTACTATTTTTAGACTGCACTACTAAAATTGAAATTTGGGTAACTTACATTGGGTTTTTGGGGTTAAAAATTCATTGATAAAAGCTCCATTCCATCTCAAAGTGTTTTATTCATTCTTAGCTTTCCAATGGTTCAAACGGTGAGTCAATTAGAGCTACAATGCAAAAGTTATGGCTCCTAGAAGTTCCGTCATCAATTGGGGTGGAACTGTCACCCGAAATGTCACCTAAATTGCTTCCCAGATCAGGTGATTAATTAATTACTACTAGATTTAAAGCTTCATTAAATTGAAATATTATACTACACACCATCTTTAGACATCCAAAACATGTAAACATGTTTCTATAATTATTATTTCAAATAAACCAAAAAGCACATAGAAATGGGTTCCACAAACCCCTATTCCTTTTATTAATACTTCACGACCTCAAAGTCCTATTATACTACGCAGATCATCACAGACACTATAATGATAGATATTTCACTTATATATGCTTTTTGGTAGTAATAGCAATTTATCACACTATATTCCTAGTGGGGAGATACATATGACCATTCTTTAGATGGGATCATAAGATGATTTTCCCCCTTCAAATATTCCAAAAATACCACAAACATAAAATAAAAAATTCAAAAATCCACAAATTTTTTTGGCACCTACACACTTTATTGGCTCCTTGGCATCTATGTGTTAGTTTCATGTTGTTGGATGACATACCAATCACTTCTACATATACACGTGTGTCACGCTTCTACTTGAGTGTGATAGAGGCATGCACAAATACATGATCTATTCTTATTTAGGATGTTATGGCTTCCATCTACTCATGTCACGTCGACATTGGGGGTATTCAATTTTTTGCTCTTGATATACACAAGTTATATGGTTTGATGATCATATTTCATTATCATGTTTGAGTTTACATATACTTACACATGCCTTTATCCTTGATTATATCTTCTATAGTGTATTGATTATGTTATGTAATTGACATTTTTTGCTAACACATTTGATCCATGAGATACTATTATATGTATATACTGGTTACTCATGCTTTCCTTTATGCACTTCCTTGAGTGTCTTGCCTTGCTATTGTCTTACTTGTTCAAGCATTTGAATATGTTCCTTTGTTTACAACCCCCATTCCTATGTGTACTTTATTTAACATTTGAACGTGTCATTATATGTTATATGGACATTTTAATATGTCATCATTGATTTTATGGACTTTTGACTAAGTCATGTCCCTTTTATTGTGTGGCATTTGAACATGACCCTTGTTTGTGGTCTCCTAGGACCATTGTATGTTGACTTACTTTTGAGTGCTCTTGTGTGTATACTTGTTTGCTTGTTGACCTTATATTGCTACTATCTAGATGTTGTTATGATATTTATCATGCATCTTAGGCCTTCATGTGATCAAATTATTCTATGTACTTCAATGATACATTTACCTACACATATTATATATGCTACATGGTTCCATTCACATATTATATAGTTGTATTATCCTTTTGAGGTGAGGTAACTACCAATTTATATTCTTCCCCCACCTTAAAGGGGGGCATATTAGTGGGGGTATGTCATAGAGTCATGTTTTTCACAATTGAAATAGTTTCTAGATTTAGGGAGGGCATGCTTTAGAAGCATGTTCTCCATATTTATTCACATTTAGAATAATTTATAGATTTAGGGGGGGCATGTTTGGAGGCATGTTATCCACATTTATTCACATTGACATAGTTTCCAGATTCAGTGGGGGCATGATTTAGAAGCATGTTCTCCACATTTCTTTACATTTGGCATAATTTTAGATTCACTGGGGGCATGCTTTGGAAGCATGTTCTCCACATTTATTTAGTATTCAATACACCTAGATTTAATGGGGGCATGTTTTGGAAACATATCATGCACATTGGTACTTATTTCAATTTTTAGATTTTTCCATATATAGTGGGGGAATGCTTTGGAAACATGTTCTCCACACTTGCACAATTCATAAATTGGCTAAAACACATAATTATATAATTTAGATTCACAATTATGGTAAAATTTTATACATTGGTACCATTGTTATACATAGTTTCAACATGAAACATATCTAAGGTGCATATGCTATGCAATGTGCACTTAATATTATAAAATCCAAATCAGTTTCAGATTTCAAAACACATTCAGGGATTGCCATCACCCACCAAGATGGACTTTTACAAACTACATTGAGCTAATTTATTGTAGTAGTTGGTTCACTTTTGCCATGGTTGAGATGATTAAATCACTCAATCTTATCAAATTTTTAGGATGGACTTGATTATGTCATCCAGCCTCACCAGTTCAATAGTATGAGTTGACTTTGTTCACTCATGCTCATTAGCTTATAAGTCTTATTGGGTTGCACGATTGAGCAAATCTTACTAATCAGGTGGAAACTCACCTTTTATCTAAGGTTGAGGGAATGTACCTTCCAATCTTTCTCTATCTCCTTATATATGCACTTTTTAGATTTTTTATTTGTTTATCCTAATCTCAATTTTAGAGCCTTACATTGATATATATTTTCAAATAAACTTGCCAATAGGCAAGGTGATTACTTTGATACATAGGTGTACTCCTAAACCTTGCTCTTTCAATTTCAATATTTTTAATAATTTCAATTTCAAATTATATTCACTAATTAAGTACTATAACATGTTATTAATTGTAGGTTAGTCACCAAAAAAGCACTCAAGTTGGACTCAAGCAAAGGCAGGGCTTGTTATACACACCTAGGTATGTAATTTTTCTCCTTTAAATTGATAATTTCATTATTAGATTAAAGGGGGGTGGAAGAATGTAGATGAGATTTGTGGATTATATATCACCTTAGTCTTGTACACTTGGAAAACTCAGACCTTGGTTGTTCCTCTCAGGTCTAGATCTTTCTTAATTTTAAAAGTTTTAAATCTACTCTATCTTATACCCCTTGGCCTATCTCTTGGTCTAACTAGTATTATGTTGATGACCCAAGCCTTCAATCTTACACAAAATTCTTAAAACCGGTTTATCTTCTACCTCTACAAGTTCTAAGTCTATACCTACTTTCCTATTCCTTGGACACTAACATCCCAGATAGATAACTACATTGACATAAGTGTCCTACTCAGACATAAGTGTCTAATACCCTAAAATTATCTAATTTGTAAATGAAAATTATCTTAATTTTTGGCCTAAGTCCTTTAATACGAGTTATTTATCCAAAGGGATTGATATAGATACAAGATCAACCCTCATTCATTCCTCACCTAACATAGACCTAGAAAAGACCCAAGAGAACTTATTCAAACATTTAATCAAGTACTTAATAAATAAAATCTACCCTATTTTCTCCTATTTTCATATCAATCATAGGGACATCACATACATATGTCTAAATTACTAAAGGAGAAGCCTAAGAGCTATATTTGCTAAGTTACAAGCTAGGTCACTGCTATAATTGATTTCCACATATTGTATGATTCACACACAAGCTAACACGTATGGGATAACTACATCAGTTTGAGTCCCTCTTCAGAGTATTGGCTATGTAAGTAGTACTCATTGATACAAAGGTTTTGGGGTTAACTCAACATCATGTGCTTATTAACCCATTTTTCCCAGGGCATCATTCAAGGGCAAAGAGGAGTGAACCTAAGGTTTTGATAAATAAACTGAGAGAGATAAGCTACACACAAGATATAAAGACATCAGGTGAAATGTGATAAAAAACCAAAAAGCCCAACTAATATATACAAAAATGGAGCTATATTATGGTCTAGACACTAGCATCAACATCAAGAAACTATCATCAATGTAGGTGTCTAACTTAGATACAAGTGTATAGTGGTTAAAAGTAGTAAGAATTTTAAATGAATGAAACCTAGATCTCTATTAAGGTCCTATGAGGATTCCTAATCATTGTCATATTCTAGAATAAAACATCAAATAAGATATGCTCTCTTTTATTCCTTATCTACTATGTACTTATTGTATTTATTATAGATGCTAAGTTAGGAAAATCTATATTATTGATTGTTCTTTAGTGTAAATATGAATATTGTCATTCCTTTAAAATAGTTTATTGGTTTGTGTGTTTTCTATGAAATATACCAAGAACCATAAAATAGATACTTGGTAATATAATTTTTGACCTAGATTCATCTTATATGACTTGTGTGTACATATATGACTCTTATTTGTCATTTTCTCACATCCACAAGCTTTATATGGGTATGATCCTCTTTAGTTATTATCAGTCACATAAATAAACTCCCTTATTTGTGATAAATCAATCAATTATCATATTTAGACATCTCTAGGTCATTAGATCAGTGTTCTTATCTCCTAGACAAAATCATCAGACTCAGATGATACTAGAATATTAGTACCATCTAAATATGGCTATTTCATCTTGCATCAAGCATAATTCTGATCAAAGCTATGGGTCAATTGATATATTTTGCATGTCAGTGGTGTCATGAAGTACCCAAAAAGTTTTGTTTAAATATAAAATAGACCAAACCCTATTATCCATCTATCAAGCATCCATCAAGCATACTCAAACACTTACACATTTAAAGGCACCATCCTAATATTTATAATTTTTCCATCAGTCACAATAAGCTGGTCCTAGATAAGTTTGAAACACCTCAATCCTAAACCAAAGTTGTTATTTTCTAAGTATTGAAAGTTATATTACAAGTTACATATATTCAAGGAGCATTATTGCACACACTCACCTAACGACAAAAAATACATGTATTTTTACTTTCATCTTCAGAGTATTAGATATGTAGGAAATGATCAACGATTTAATGAGGAGTGGTTGGAGTTAGCTTAACCCATGTTTCCCACCATTTTACATGCATAAACATAGTGTGAACAATGGACCCAAGGTTTAAAGAGTAGATAAATTTATGGGTATTGCGTGTATTATCAGACCTTGGGTTCATACATGCACATATAAGAAAATCAATCATAATGGTCTGATAGAAAAAAACTATTTACATAGAGGAAACCATCGTGTTTGGCCACTAGTATCGGATGATTACGACTAAAGGCTAACATTATTGTCCAAGTGAGCCTAAAACTCCAAATTTTGATCTGAAAGACTTATAATTCACTTTCTTACCTTTTTTTTTGCCTACCTTCAGTCTCAAACTTGCATAGTTCAATAAAATGTTAAGTATATTATCCCTCTTAGTACTTTTCATAGTTAGTAAGTGCGAGTGCAAAATCATTATTTGATTTTTACATTTAAATTCATGCTAAATTATAATAATTATATAATCTAAATTAATAACCATAATTTTTATTTTATTTAGGTTCTCAAACCAAAATAGGGTAAAAAATAGTGCTATCATAAGTCTTTTTAAAGTCAATTTTGATAAAAAAAGCCTTCTATTGAGATGTTTTATCTTATTCCATTCCATCTTAGAGAATAATAACATTTTCAAGGATATATTAATTACTAATAAAACTAGTTTACTCAGGGAAAATAATAAGAGGTAATAAATATCTAGTTGATTCGTAAACTAGGTGGATACTCCACACCAAGCTTCACCAACATGGATCCTATGACTCCTCACTCAATAATGATTGGAAGATGATTGTTCTAAGATAGTCACCTTGATTAAAACATAGATAAACAAGTTTTGTAAGCTAGATGTACATCATACTGCACATGAACATGAAGTATAATAATAAAAAAGATCATGATGAATATGGATTATTCTGGAGAAAACCAATGTGGGAAAAACTCTAGTGGGTGAGGTAATTGTAATCGCCTTCCATTATGTAAAGCAATATATATACAAGGTACTACCAACCATGACATTTATGGATGAAATTATCACTATCACTCTATCTAAAACTTACACATAAGAATATTATACTAATGTCAAACACTTCTCTTAACTCCAACACATTTGAAACTTACAATGTGAATCAAAGACTCAAAATTGAAACTTACAATGTGAATCAACCGTTAAGACTTCTCACTATGTTATCTGATCTATTTTGCCTTGCACAATACTTATATTTATGCTCTTTCAACCTTGGAGTTTGCCAAAAATCTTAAACAAACCATCAATGAGAAGAAGAAACATTTTTAACCTTTCAAATCTGGGGTTTTTGTATGGTGACAAACCCCTAGTGTATGCAAACTAGTGGTTTTGAAACTGTTAGGGTGGTTATATAACCTCCACCCATACACACATGGTTACATAATGGCCAGTGTAATTGTATAATTTCCACACTAAAATTAGCAAAATTTCTAGTATCTATGATAAACACCTTCATTTTAAGAGCTAAAACTTGATAAATTCATCACTATGAAGGTGTTTAAATCACCCCCATTATGAGTCTACCACTTTAAATGTTTAATATGATGTTTTGAATATGAAATGTCTTCTAATAGTGTCTTACAAAAGTGAAATACATATAATTTGGCATAGTAAAAATGCCTAATATACATGAATAGTGTATTAGGATCCATATTTGGATCACTAACCCCAAGAGCAATAACTTTTACAAAGATTTTATATGAAACATTAAAAAGGGTAATAGTTCTCCAAATGGTAATGAGCTTCAAGTCCCCACTTTTGGGAATGAATTTAATGTTTCAAAGATTGATAAGTTTTTCAAGGGTGTTGGTTTGAATAACTTCAAAGTACACTCTTTGTAAATTTGGACTTACAATATCCAATAATTCTTGGGAGAATTCACATGGAAACCACTATACCAAGAGCTTTATCATCAATCATGTGCATAGTAGCCTCCTAGATCTCCTCAATGAATGTAGGTGGTCATAAGCCACCCATCATCCTTAAATGAGATTGCAGGGAACCACTTGGAGACATTAAGACATGACAATTTATAGCTTAAGCATGGAAGGTTGAGCATAAAACACACTGTGATAGTGGGAGACAAAAGATTTCAAGATGTTAGGAAGGAGTGTGAGGTAGGTATTAACTTTTTTGATAGCTTTAACTAGATCAATAGATTTCCTAGAATAGGGAGAGCAAATAACTCATTTGAAGCTGAATCTCTTATTTTTAATTAGTGCATATGAAATTTGTAGACACCCCATTTTGGCCACATTACTAGCCTAACAGGACTTTAAATTGGTTTTTAGCAAATGGTGTGAATTAATCCTAAGAATAATTGAATGTCCCAATTTTACTCGCACATCAGACGTTAGTGCCCAAAATTGTGTCAAGGCATCCCTATTTGAGTTATTATCCTATATGCAATGATAACCTCCTACATATTCATCCCAATTAAATTTGAACATAGTAAATTGACAAATTATCCTTTGGACCCATTAAGCGGGGCACTTAAACAATTTCTAAAATGCAAAAACCCTAAGCAAAATGAATTAAATAAGTAAATGTAATTAAATGCTTAGTGAAACTTTCATGTGCAATTAGTGAATATCAATTTTAAAAAAATGAAATTCTAATAAAAATGAGGTCATGATGATGCCATCATCCTCAAAGTCAAGGAATTGAAAATATCTCCATTAACTCTTTAAATTCATAAATGGAGAACCATGCTTAATAAATGGGATCTCTATCCCAAATATTAATTACTTGTCCCCTCTTAAACCTAACTATGGTTAAATATAACCTAGCTATATGTAAGTTAGGGTTAGTTGGAGAACCTATAGATATAAGTGCCTAGGCCATTGTTTAACAAGCTCTCAAGCCAAAGTTATAATGTTAAATTATTGAGAGATGAAGCTTTGTTGTGTAGAGTTATAATGCTAAATTATTAAGAGATAGCTTCATTTTTCCAAGCCAAGCCAAGCCAAATGTGGATAAGGATATGTGATGCTGATAAAGCAAATGCATTGATCAAAAGACTCCATTGCACACATAAACTGACCACCAACACACTCACATGCCAATGAATGGGCTTATTTGATATAGGAGGTAAATTTGGTTTATTGTCTTTATTTATTAGTTGTATTTATGCTTAGCCTTTTTATTACTCACCCAAGTACATAGACAAGTAGTTGTTGCTTTCTTATATTTTTTTAATATTAGGGTTTTGTATATTTCACTAGCAAGAGAAATCTCAACAATCTCCTTCATAATCCTACGCTACATAATGGCATGCTTGGTGGGACCACACACCCTTAAATCACCAAGGGAGTAATGTTGGAACTTTAAAATCCAATAAATGTTCACTTACAACTTTATTTTTTATATTTTTTGCCTTAAAAGTCCATTTTCTTATGTCTTGTTGTCATCTTTGTTTTTTAGGCAACAGTAACTATGGCCCTACATTTCAATGACTTCAACCTAAAAAATACCTTATGGAAACAATGAATTCTTTAGAAGTAAATAAAAATCTCATCTCATATGAATGGTGAATACTCAACTATGCCACTTTACTACACCACTCGACTGCTCAACTGCACTGAGTGATTATTCATTAGTTTGTAAAAAAACCCTCTTATGACTATCACCCAATAACTTTTCCATTGCCTGATAATTTTTCCATCACCTAATATCTTTGTTATTGACTAAAAACATCACCATCACTTAGTATATTTTATATTATTTGACATCTTTATCATCAAACAATAACATCACCATTGCCCATCAACTTTTCCATTGCTTGACAACTTTATCATCAAACAATAACATCACTATTGCCTGACAACTTTTTCATCACCTAAAAACTTTACCGTTACCTGCTAGTGTTACCATCACCCAAAAACTTCTACCAATGATCAATATCTTTTGTCATTGACTAAGGACTTTCACCATTAATTGATAATTTATGTAGTCCCTTGATAGCTTCTATCATTATTTGACAACTTCTACCATCAATCGACAAAATCACCATTGAATGATAGTGTCATTGTAGACCAACAACGTCACCATCTACCAATAAAATCATCATCAATTGATAGTTTCATTATTGATTGACAACATCACCATTGATTGACAACATCACCATCAATCAACAACATCATCATCGACTGATAACATCTCCATTGACCTGTACTGTCATTATCACTCAATAACTTTTCTTCCCTATGTAAAAAACTTGAGAGCTTCAAAGGTGAAAACTATTCTTGGATTAACCTTTTTAAATAAACACAAGTGAATCCACTAAGATTTATATAGAAAATTAGGTCATAATGATAAGTTTTAAATCACTTAAAAAATCTCACACTTATCTTTTTGGTGCTTAAAAATCACTTTCAAAACAAATTTACCTTTTATTTTTCAAAGTTACAAGTTCAAACAATAAAAAAGGGCCAAAATTCATTTTAAATTTCATTAAGTGCTCTTAAAATGAATAAAAACATTATATTAGTGCTCCTAAGAACTTTTACTTTTTTGTTTTTTTTACAAAAGTACTTAGTTTCTTTTCCTAGATTAATTTCTTTTTTAGCAAAACGTTACATGTATGCTCTCCCCCCATCCCCTTTAGGGACCTTGTGTGATCAAAATTACATCATTTATGCTTGTTTGGCTGAGTTATAGAAGTGAATAAAAGTCATGTATGCTCTCCCCAAGTTTCAAGTAACTTGGGTGACTTAGAAACAACCCTAAAGTTCTTCCATTTTCATTTATTTCTTTTTTTGCATTAGCATGTGAGTAGGAGTTCATAGCATTCTCATGAGTTCTTTAGGAGGACTTTGACCCAGGATTTCATCTCTTAGCATTAATCCAACCCCATTCCATGATGGGGTATACAAATTAGGTAAACTCTTGAATGGGATAGTGGTGAGTGGTTAGCCTTACCCTCTTAATGGGTACCTTGTCCATGCAACAACTAAACATCAAAATTCACTAAGAAGTACACAAAAGAATTCATTATACAAAAGACTAGACCATTTTATAACAAGCTAAGTAGTTTGGACTCATTTTATGTGATTAGCAATACTGTGGAACATCTAGAATGCTTCAAAATTTTTAGATTTAGATCAACCCCACTTGTCATGGAATATCCATATAAATGCCAAGTTTCTTTGGTACTCTAAGTTTGTGCCATGTACCAATGTTTGAGAGATAAAGGGGGGCCTAAAAAACTCTACCTACATGTGATCTTACTTTTTTGGATTAATAATTAATTCCTTTTGAGTATTAGTATATAGGTTGAAACTTTGACAAAGACTAAGCAACCTTGTTATTTTTTAGGGTAGGACATGCACTTAGGTGCTTTTATTATTCTTTTTATTTGAATTTATTTTAGGGTTTAAAATTGCTTTTTGTGTCAAAACCACATCCAAAACTGAGTTAAGAATTTCAAAACAAAGCATATGTTATTATTATCACTTTGAGTCAAGAGTGTTACCGTATTTAAATCATTCCAAACATTTGCCTTAGAAATTCTAAAAACCACCTTTTGTTAGAAATTTTCAAAACCACCTTTTGTGTACATTTGTTTAAAGAGTCATTGTTACACTACCCAATTTATTCCAAAACATTTACCTTTGTTCAAAACCAAGTTTGAAAACATTTGTGTACCTTTGTTCCTATAGTGTCGTTATGTTACCCATTTGAGTCTATGTCATTATCCATTTGAAAATCAAGTATTTCAAAATCTCATTCAAAATCTCTCTTTTGAAGTTCAGATCTAAAAAAGTTAGTGTATGCTTGAGTCTAATTTACAACTTGGTCTTGAGTGTTTCACTTTTGTCTTTAGATTGTGTAACTTGGATTGATTATTAGTTTTATTTTAAAAGACCTTTACATAGAGACCAAGTTTCATTCTACCACATCTTGCCTTGATTCCAAGTTTTTATCTTAGACCAAGTGTGTCATTTGTTTCAAATCAATATTTTTATACTTAAGAGATTTTTAAATTCACATGCCTAGCCTAAGTTATGTACCAAGACCTATTTTATGCACATATATTGAGTTTGTTTTTAAATGCCTAGCCCAATTTTGTTTGTGTCATGACCTATTTCATGTGCCTATATCAAAATTATTTCCAGAGACTTAGTTCAAGTTTGTTTTCAATTCCAAGTTCACACTTAGACCTATAAAAATTCCAACTTCCATGTTGACCACATTCAAAGCAAAACATTTTCCAAACATCAAGCATTTCAACCAACTTATATAATCATGCCAAATAGGGTTTGTTTTTGAACCCACATTCTAATCCAATTAGAGTTATTTTTGATCCCACTTAGACCATGCCAATCAAATCCATGCCAATTAATGAGACCAAATTTAGCCTCTTTGGGGTCATGCCAATTATCAGGGATTAAGAATCCCATTTTTGGGCTAATTTATAATTTCCAAACCTAGCCATGTCAATTATCATATGCTAAGCCACCCTTATTTGGGCCAATTAAAGTACCAAGTTTACCCTCGCTAATAATGGTACCCAATCCCATACTTATGTTGGTAATCCTCCTTTGGCCTATGTTAGCAACCATTTTCTAAAATACCCAAAGATTACCATTCTAATCCCTCATCCTTTGGCTTGTGTTATAAACCAAGCTCCACAATGCCCAAGGATTGCTATTCTAGGCCCTCCTTGTTTGGCCTGCATTAGGAACCAAACTTTGCAGCACCCAAGAATTACCATTCCAAGTCATCCTCCTTTGGCCCGTGTTGGAAATCAAGCTCTGTAGCACCCAAAAATTACCGTTATAGGACCTCCTCCTTTGGTCTACATTAGCAACCAAACTCTATAATGTCCAAAGATTACCATTCATGGCCCTCCTCCTTTGACTTGTGTTAGAAACCAAGATCCACAGTGCCTAAGGATTACCATTCTAGGCCATCTTCCTTTGGCCTGCATTAGCAACAAAGCTCCACAACACCTAAGGATTACAATTTTAGGCCCTTACCCATTTTCTTCCAATTTTTGTTACTCATTATCTTAACAAGGTTACACAATCACAACTAGGCATATTACAGTTACCATCCTAGACCCACAACTAGTCTTTTTTGAACTCTTCTTAAATGACACTATTTCTAAAGAGCCTATTATTTAACCACATGCCATTAATCATCCATTTCCAAACTTACCCCACTTTATAAAATCCAATCTGGTCTTTGATTTATAATATAACCAATCATTACCTCTCTAAGAGCCATCATTTAAAGACCAAAATGTGTCCAAATCTGAGATTTTACAACCAAGTGTAAGCCAAGGTTGAGATAACCAACTAAACCTTGATATTTTTGTTGAAACACATATTTATGATGAGTTAACCTATTATACATCACCCTTAAATCATTGCCCTATCTTTGAGGAGCCTCACTTTGATAAATAAGTCTCTATGGAGTTGTTTGTTGACCATTTCCCTTTTAGTAAGTAGTTTGATAAGCCAGTCTTTGTTGAGTCACCCTTCGACCATTTCCCTATCTTTGAGTAGCCTCAATTTGACAAGCCAATCTCTATGGAGTTGCTTGTTGACCATTTCCCTTTTGTTGAGAAGCCTCACTCAGACAAGCCAGTCTTTGTGGAATCCTTAGATGAGCCTATTTCTGAAGAGCCCATTGTTTAACCATAGGCCATTAATCATCCAATACCAAAAATTCAACATAAAATCTTTATCACCACACTAGAAGAAGAATCAACATTAAATTCAAGTTTTATTTTTGAGCCAGTATCAAATTTTTCATTAGAAGCAGAATCAATGTTAGTCTCAACATCAAATTTAGATTCCCTTGAGTTAGACTCAGTTTCAACATCAAAATTCATTAGTGGGTGTCAAAACATTGGTTACACACTCTTTGTAAATTAGTTAATATATTTGTGATCTTTCCATGATTTTTGAAGATGTTTACTTTGGCATCGACACAAGTTCTCCTAGTATCTTCTACAAGGATTGTGCTGCCTCTTCCCACTCCATTACCATTCCACTTTCTATTAACACCAACCAACCTAGCCATTATATTGACATTCCACCTCCCATAAGTGTTAATTAGGATCGATAGAATCAGACATTATTGAACTGCATCACAGTGACATATCAGTTACAAAAAATTATGGGGGCTAAGACCACATTCATGCAAAAGAAGAATAATTTCCTAGTGAAACCTTTTCAGAGGTGCTAGGGGGAAATCAAGGTCCAAACTTAGTATATTCTAGTGAAACCTTGTTTGAGGTAGTAGAAGACAGTCAAAGATAAAATTCAACATTCTTTAGTGAAACCTTATCGAAGGTGCTGTGGGACAATCAAGACAACTTTATTGGTGAAAACCTCTTCGAGGTGCCAATAGCTGAGCATAATAGTTATTCATCACTTGATGAAGACATTATTGAAGATAACATCAATAAAACTTCCAATATACAACATAATTAGATGGAAACATCTCTTAGGCTCAAAAAATAAAAAAAATTGGTGGTCCTATCGAGAGCATATTCAAAAGTCTTTGGCCCCACACAACCATAATTATGTCAAATCTAAAATCAACATTGTGTGTGACTAAAAATCCCAATCTTCATTTATTACCTATTATCACCAAATATTTAACCTTATTAGAGGTTGTTCAAGCCTACCCTAAGATTTGGTCAACATTGGAATACTTCTAAGTATGTGGGCTTACTGTAGACACCAAAAATGCACACACCATGATTTTGAATGTCAAAATTCCATTGGACCACCTTAGGACCCCCTTGCGACCAACTTGACCTTTAAACCTCTAACCAAGCTTAATTGTGGTTAATTTGACCAACTAACCTAACCTACCTTTTTTCCCACTTTTTACCTTCACACTTGACTATCGATGGTCAGGATGACCACCGATAGTCACCCTACCAACCGATGGTCACGATGCACCTCCTTAACCAATAACATGCAAGTCACTTCATCTTCCTTTTCTAAATATAACTTGTCTTAATCCACATGAAAACCATTACATGCACGTGTTAAAATTAGAAGGCCCATTTAACGTCTTGTTGTACCTCTCCTTTCTTGCCTATAAGAAGAGAGAAGTAGGGAAGGGAAATAGGTCAATAATTGCTATCAAGAGTTTGTACATCTAGAGTTTTTTTTCTATAGGTCAATCATTATCAATGATCTAATGAGCCATCCATTAGGTCAGACATCCAAATTTCCACTGCCACTCTACCAAAGCATCTAATAACCTTAATTTGTCAAAATCACACTAAAATCCACCAATAGGTGAACCTCCTCAACCACTCATCCAATTAACTCTTGACAAGATAAGTAATTATTTTTTGATATTCATTTACTTTATTTATAGTTCATAATTAACCTAGCACCAACCCATCTCTTAGAATCCAACTTTGTGATCCTGTCAATCAACCATTTACCAACCCAAGCCTACACATAATAACCACTAATGGTTATACCAACCACCGATGGTCTATCTAACCGCTGATAGCCACCTTAACCACTAATGAACATCCCAACCATCGATGATCACTATGGTAGGAAATAATATCAAGTTATTTTCACCCTCTTACCCCCAACCAAATCATTTTTTTTGTGTCTCTGCCTATTCACAAACCCCTATCTAATTTTTTGAAGCACACTTGACCCATTTAACACTAGTGTTGACTTACTTATCACTATATCAATCATTTACATAATATTTCTTTAGTAAGCATTTCTTGTGTTCATTTTCAGTAGATTTTTATTATTGATACAAGTACTTCATCATTCTATTTATAAACTTAATTTTTAAAAATGTGTGGATTGATAGCCCCCAAAGAAGCTCTTTCTTCTAGGATTTAGCTAGTGTTAGGTAATCCACTCAGCTATCTATCTAACCAACCATTTGATTTAGTGTTGTCTTATTTATAGATCATCCTCCCAAAGTAAAGAGAAGTTCTTCACAATCATCTAATTCAATGTATACACAATCAAATAGGTTTTTCAACCATACCCATATTTAGTTTCTTCTTCTTCTTCTTCCCTTTTCAAAATATAAGCTGAAATTCACTAAAACATTTTGGCACACCTGGTGGGACCATTGTGTCTTTACTTGGGTTTCTTTTGTTTGCATCTACATATTATTCTCTCTATTCAGTACTAATAAATGAAATCCAATGTTTTTTTGGGGATAAAAATTAAGTGCATACATTGATTGATTTCAATCTTAGCTCACATAGTTTAGCTTAAAGCAAAGTAATTCTATCGTAGCATTATTGGGGTCTAAATTTGCACCCTAGCTGAGAAGAGGATTGTTTAGGTCCTCTACTTGAATCTAGACCAACATGGGACTGATCCTAGGCTATGGGTATCCTAATAATGGATTAGACCTTCGAAGAAGGCCAAATTATTTCTAGATTTATCACATAAACTAAAACTTGACTCGAAAAAGGGAAAGAGAAATGGGTAACAAAGCATGAAAACATGTAAAGGAGGTGATGCACTAGTAATGTGATTATTCATCAACTCTATCTAAACTTCTAACAAACACTAATGAGATCGAATCTACAACTCTAAATGGATGTCTATGCCTTAATATTTCATGCAAAGGTTCACTAAATGATCAAGACCTAAGGGAATTAATGGGGTGGCCTTATTCAAGGCACTAACCAGTCAATATATCCACTTACTAGCTTTAATTAAATGACATTTAACACTAAACATGACCTACAAAATAATATGATCTAGTAACTAGGTGATATTCAAGATTTGACAAGGGAGATATTTCTACCACATATGCAAATCAATATGAGATTAACACACTATACCAAAATAATAAAATATAAAAAGAGGCCTTTATTTATATCAAGAAGTTATAAAAATCAAATTTAGGTAGAGTCTAGTCATGCCCAAGAGAGGGATTATCAAGCTATTTTCAAGGCTTAAAAGCATGCATTTATAGAAAAAGAATAGAGAAAGAGAGAGTTGTGCATTAGAAAAGTCCCAATGGCTTTTGATGGATTAACACCAATTCAAGGATGCTATTAAGTCAGGATATTATCAAGAAAACATAATTTCAAAGGATTTACAAAAGAATTTAATGCTCTATTGATCTTTATCTAGCCACTAGGTCATCATCTCAGGATTCCATGCTACCTCTACCTGATCTATTGATGAGGAACAATCCTTTATCCCCTTGAAACTAACAAAGTCTTGCTTGGTCTATTTTGAATGGCTGGATGAGCACACATCTCTTTATAGATTGAAAAGCAATCATATTATTGATTTTACTATAGTTGCATGCCTGGTCTCATTTTAAAAGCCATATATCGACCTTCAACTAAAATAGGTCTAAGAGACCTATTCTATCTCCACGAAGCTCAAATAGTGATGCTTGATCTCTAAAATGTGACCCTGGTTCAACCCTAGATCACTTTCAAGCTCATATTCTATACATTTGCTTCACTTGGTTCTAAAATAGCTTTCTTGAGTTTCATCAAAAATATCTTGTGCTTGATTTCTCTCATTGGATGTCAAATGCTGACGTAGGCTATTGACTCACTTCACTCCATTGATCTACCTCTGCATGTATGTATGCACTTCAATGATCTTATTCTAGGATCCACACACATTTGACACTTGCTCTTGACTCATTAACTCTTTAGATTCACTGACCAATTTGACACTACCTCACTTTATCCGATCAAGATGAGTGATTAAGCATGAGCCCAAGATTTAGCTTTGAATTGTCAACTCTATCTCTATTGGTGCCACTTATCAATCCCATATTAATTCCTAGGATCATGTCAATCTATCAGTTCATATACTTATGCCATGTGGTTGCCTCTTAACATCTCTGACTGTTTGACCCATTTCGTGCCATTAGATCGAGATGTACGATCGATCATAGATTGTTAGATCTACTTTGGTTAAAAAACCAATGGCTATTTATTGGGTCTTAAAATTAACATTTGTGTAACCATCATTTGACATCTACATGGATGCATTTGATGTCCTAAAAACCATCAAATTTAGACTCTAATGTATTTTTACAGTGGCTTTAACTTGACATTAGTAAAAAGATCTTACTGCACAGGTCCATCTTTGAAGATTTATATCTTGATCCAAAAAAATCACTCAGGTTTTAAAAATTATGAGGATGATCTTGACATGTAAGACTATATTTTCACTTGATCCACTGCTCATGCAAGGTTTCCTAAGCAAGATATAAAATGTATAAGTTGGCTAGTCTATTTGCTCTTGCATGACATCCTGATGATGGTTTGGTCCTTCAAAGCTTGCTTTTAAACTTCTATAGAATTTTTAAGGCTTTGAATGAAATCCTTAGGCATATGTAAGCTTGTCCATGATCTTGAATGTATTGAATAACATGACACCTGCTCGAGGACTAGTTCCTTGCTCTGTAGATTGATTGGAATGCACTTTAAGCAAGCTTAAAGTTTTTCAAAAGCTTTATGGTTAGTGTGAGATCCTTGGAGGATGAATGAAGGTGATTTAGGATTGAACCAAGGTCACATTTCAAATATCAAGCATCACCATTTGAGCTCTATGGAGATATGATAGGTCTTTTATACCTATTTTAGTCAAAGGTCAACATATGGTTTTTGAAATGAGACTAGGCATGGAACTATAGGAAAATCAATAATGTTATTGGTTTTCAATCTATAAATAGATCTATGCTTATCCAACCATTTAAAATAGACCAAGCAAGACTCTGTCAGTTCCAAGGGGATAAAGGATTAGTCCTCATCAAAAGATCAGGTACAGGTAGTATAGAGTCCCGAGATGATAACTTGGTGGCTAGATAAGGATCAATGGAGAATTAAATTCTTTTGCAAAACCTTTGAAATTGTGCCTTCTTGATAAGAACCTGACTCAACAACATCCTTGAATTGGTGCTAATCCATCAGAAGCCATTGGGCCTTCTCTAATGCACAATTCTCTCTCTCTTTTTTCTTTTTCTATAAATACAGGCTTATAAGCCTTGAAAATACCTTGATAATCCCTCTCTTGGGCATGACTAGACTCTACCTAAATTTGTTTTTTGTAACCTCTTAAGGTAAATAAAGGACTCTTTTTAGATTTTGTTATTCTAGTATAGTGTGTTAATGTCAGATTGATTTGCACATGTGGTAGAAATCTCTCCCTTGTAAAACCTTGAAAATCACCTAGTTACTAGATTATATTATTTTGTAGGGCATGTTTAGTGTTAAATGTTATTTGATTAAAGCTAGCAAGTGGATACATTGACTGGTTAGTGACTTAAATTAGGCCTTCCCATCAACTACCTTAGGTTTTGATCATTTTGTGAACCTTTGCATGAAATAATAATGTGTAGACAACCATTTAGAATTGCAGATCTGATCTCATTAGTGTTTGTTAGAAGTTCAGATAGAGTGCATGAACAATACATTACTGGTGCATTACCTTCTTTACATGTTTTCATGCTTTGTTACCCATTTATCTCTCCTTTTTCCTAATCAATTTTTAGTTTAGGTGATAAATCTAGAAGGAATTTGACCTTCTCTAGAGGTCTGATCCATTATTAGGATACCCACAACCTAGGATCAGGTCCATGTTGGTCTAGATTCGAGCAAAGGACTTGAACAATCCCCTTCTATGCTAGGGTGCGAATCTAGAACCCTAATATTTTTGGCACACCTAGTGGGACTAGGTCCAAAAGAAGAGGAAGATTTTTGGTGTGTTTCTCCTCTATTAGCTTTTGGAAGTAAGCAAATTAACACCAATGGTGACTCTAAATCAAGCTTCTAGTTACGAGTAGACCAGGTATGTCTGAATGAAGTTTCTAATCAGTATTTTCATCTCATTTGATATATGAGGTCAATATAAATAGATATGATGGATATACATATTATTTACCTCCTTATCAGTAGCCCCAATATGATCCCCATGATCCATATGATGCTAATCAGCCCTACCAAGATTTATATCAAATTTATGAGGAGCCTTAGCAAGTTTTTCATGATCCTTATTATCAAAAAAGTGTATCTTACCTTCCTCATGATCTTCATCAACAATATGAGGACCTATATTAGCTATACATGCAAGAGTATTGCCCCGATCCTTCTTATAAACAATAAACCCATCATAATATTGCTTTTTACCAACCCCATCATGAGCCATCCATACTAGCACTTAGGCAAGCTTTAGTGAGCCTTGACAAGCATGCACTAGAATTATGATCACAAAAGTATTATGGCCAAGATGTCCCTATTCACTAGATCCATTACATGAAGGAGTCATTGCAACAAGTGAAAGGAAAATGGGCACTTGTTGAAAGAGAAAATTGGAATAATCTCATAGGTGAGATGATGGATGTAGGTGGTTACATTAGAAGCATTGAGGATAAGATAAAAGTCCTTGAAGAATAGCATGTCCAACCTCACCAATATTATGTGCCATCCATTCCTCCTCAAGAGAAACTACTCCAAGATAATATAGTGAGGCAAATCAAAGATTTGGAGTTGAGGACAAGTAAAGATGAAGAGAGTCATAATTAAAAGGGTAATGAAGAAACTCTATCTTTCCCATCTTGGAACCAAATCATGTAGTCAAGCAAACCTAAATCTACTCAACCTTCCCCGCTTCCTACTCAAAATCCCAGATCCTTTCTTTCATTGAAAGGAATTAAAGAACAACTACATCGAGTGGAATCTATTGCATTAAAAGTTCCCAGTTTCATGGCTTCCCCCTTAAAGAGGAGTCCATAAAGGTACCAATTTTCACACCAATTCCTATTACGCCTCAAGACCCACTCCACCTATCACCTCAAGAAATAATTATCCCTTTGCCCACTCCACCTACCATTCCTCATGAAACCCATCCATCTCAAACTTGGAGACCTTCATGGGCTATACACTCAGATTATGTGATGCCTATCCTTTATCTTGAGGATCTTATTATGCCTAGTCGATATGATCAAGTAAAAGGGGTGAAAGAAGTCAAGCAGTCTAAGGTTCCAAGCTTCATGAGTTTCCTCTATGGAGAGGCTGCCCAAAAAATTCAAGTTATATAAAAAATGGATCCATCTTGCATTTATACCATTCACACTCAAGAAGAGGAACATGTCATGTGGAACTAGAGTAGGAAGTCATAGATTCAAAAGAACTTCAAATATAATGTGATGAGGAGGTTGTAAGCATTTATAAGGAGGAATTTTTTATTGGTACCACTCTTGGATGTGAAAGAGGTAATTATACCTTCAAGAATGAGGATGATGAGCTGCCATGTTATGTAGAAGATGAAGAAATGAATGAAATAGTTGATCAAACTGATGAACTTGTGGGGTAACCAGAGGCTACCAATCAACCAAAGAGTTCATTTGAGGATTTATTCAAGATCTTGAGAGCATGATATGTTATTCTACAAGGGGACTATGTTCTAGTTGCATCTAAGAAGAGTAACCTTTCCAAGTAGATCAAAGGGGATGGAATGAATAGTCTTTCAACTCTACCACCTCAAGAGTTCATTATGGACATGGACTTGTTTCAAATCTTTAGAATGGACTATCAACTCCTTGATGAGCCTAAAGAAATTGAAACAAAGAAGAAGCCTAGACTTATTGAAGACACCATGGAAACAAAGAAGATATACTTTGTTGAACCACCATTAGAGGTCATAATTGAGGAGCCATATAAGGAAATTGAGACTATTTGGATGCACATAACTGACCTATTTGGAATTGCTTGGTTCTCACTGAACATCATGCTAATGAAGTTGATAGATAAAACAAAGAAGGAGGAATCAAGCCTAAGGTTCAAGGAGCTAAATGCATAATCTAATTACACATCTTTTGATGCAAGAAAGTTGTCAAAATTTATTTTTGATCTAGGAGGGAAGGTACACAAGTTTTACATTGTATATATTAGGGTAGTTCTTAAAATTCCTCTAAGTGCAATTTTTGGCACATTTGTTTATTGTCCCTATTTTTTTTAGGTTAGTTTCCTTTTTAATAAGTGCCTTGGGCACTTTGTTCTAGTTTTTTTGGTCCTTGTATTTGTTTCAAGAGAGGTCAGATCAGGATTATCAGTTAATATGTTGGACCAAGTAGTGATTCCATGCCTAATGGGCTAGACAAGGCAAACTGGTCTAGGTTCTCAATCATAACAGGCATGCTTCCCTATGAGTCAACATAAATGTTGGCCAAATTTGGCCCACATACCAAGCATGTGCCCAGATAGGTCAGGTCGCAAATGGTCCTAATGCAGAGAAAGAAGTAGGGTTCTTGATTGATCAAATGATCAAAATGGCTTAGACAAAGCTCTGGATGTAATGAGTGGTCCAAGGATCTCACATTGACCATAAAGTGTTTGAAACACTTTAAGCTTGTTTGAAGTGCATTCTGATCAATATACAGAGTAAGGAACTAGTCCCCAAGTAGGTGTCATGTTATGCAATGCATTTAGGGTCATGGACAAGCCTACATATGCCTCATGATTCTATTCAAAGCCTTAGAAATTATGCAAAAGTTTAAAAGTAATATTTTAAGGACCAAACCATCACTAGGGCATCATGTAAGAGTAAATAGACCAGTTAACTTGTGTTTTTTATATCTTACTCAAGAAACCTTGTGTGATAATGGATCAAGCACAAATATAGTTTTACATGTCAGGATCATCCTCAAAAATTTTTAGAGCCGCATGAGCTCTCTGGATCAAGATATAAGTCTTCAAATATGGACCTATGCGGTAAGATGTTCACGCTAATGTCAAGTTAAAGCCACTGTAAAAATCCATTAGAGTCTAAATTTAATAGTTTGTGGGATGTCAAATACATCCATGTAGACATCAAATGATAGTCGCACGAATGCCAATTTTAAGACTCAATAAATAGCCATTGGTTTTTTGAACCAAAGTAGATCTAATGGTCTATGATCGATCATACATATTAATCTAATAATGTGAAATGGGTCAAACAGTCAAATATTTTAAGAAGCCACCACATGGTGTAAGTGTGTGAACTGAAAGATTGATAGGATCTTGAGAATCAATGTAAGATTGACAAGTGGCACCAACAGAGATAAAGTTGAAAATTTAAATCTAAATCAATGGATTGTGCTTAATCACTCATTTTGATTAGATGAAGCGAGGTAGAGTCAAACTAGTCAGTGAATCCAAAGAGCTAATGAGTCAAAGACAAGTGTGAAAAGCATGTAGACCCTGGTAGAAGATCGATGAATTACATGCATCTATGCATAAACAAATGAATGGAGTGAAATGAGTCAAAGGAGTTAATATATTAAGTTAACGTTTGACAACCAATGAGAGAAATTAAGCCCAAGATATTTTTGATGAAAGTTAGAGAAGCTATTTTGGACCCAAATGAAGTAAAGGTATAGAATTCAAACTTGAAGGCAATCTAATATTGACCAGGGTCACATTTTAGAGATAAAGCATCACATTTGATCTTCATGGAGATAGGATAGGTCTTTTAGACCTATTTTAGTCGAAGGTTGACATATGATTTTCAAAATGAGACCAAGCATGTAACTACAAGAAAATCAATAATATGATTGGTTTTCAATCTATAAAGAGATTTGTGCTCATCCAACCATTCAAAATAGACCAAGAGAGACTCTATCAATGACAAGGGGATAAAGGATTGGTCCTTATTAGTAGATTAGGTAGAGGTATCATGGAGTCCTAAGATGATGACTTGGTGGCCAGATAAGGATCAATAGAACATTAATTTTTTTTTGCAAAGCCTTTAAAATTATGGCTTCTTGATAAGATCTTGACTTAGCAACATTATCGAATTGGTGTTAATAAATTAGAAGCTATTAAGCCTTTTGTAATGTATAAATCTCTCTCTCTCTCTCTCTCTCTCTCTCTCTCTCTCTCTCTCTCTCTCTCTCTCTCTCTCTCTCTCTCTCTTTTCCTTTTCTATAAATGTAGGCTTCTAAGCCTTGAAAACTACTTGATAATCCCTCTCTTGGGCATGACTAGACTCTACCTAAATTTGATCTTTGTAACCTCTTAAGATATATAAAGGACTCTTTTTATATTTTATTATTTTGGTATAATGTGTTAATATCAAATTGATTTGCATATGTGGTAGAAGTCTCTCCCTTGTCAAACCTTGAATATCACCTAGTTACTAGATTATATTATTTTGTAGGTCATGTTTAGTGTTACATGTCATTTGATTAAAGCTAAAAAGTGGATATATTAACTGGTTAGTGTTGTGAATTATGCCTTCCCATCAATTCCCTTAGTTTTTTATCATTTGATGAACCTTTAAATGAAATATTAATGCATAGACAACCATTTGGAGTTGCAGATATGATCTCATTAGTGTTTGTTAGAAGTTTAGATAGAGTGGATGAATAATCACATTACTAGTGCATCACCTCCTTTACATGAGTTCATGCTTTGTTACCCATTTATCTCTCCCTTTTCCTAGTCAATTTTTAGTTTAGGTTATAAATACATAATGAATCCAACCTTCTCCAGAGGTCTGATCTATTATTATGATACCCATAGCCTAGGATCAGTCCCATGTTGGTCGACATTCAAGTAGAGGACCTAAATAATCCCCTTCTCAGCTAGGGTGAAAATATATAGCCACAAAAAACATCACATTTTGTTTCACACACTAAACAAAACCATATTCATCAATTAAACATCAAACAAACTTGAGACAAGGCATGACTAGGATTTCATCACCTAGCTGTCACCTTACCCTTTCCTGACAATCCTACTTGGAGGTCATTATGAAGGGGAGAACCAAATCATCTCTCTGGTTGAGTATAAACTCTAGAAATCAATATATATTGGCTAATCACCCAACACCCTTATCACTGTGGTGTGTGAAGTGAGGGGGTAGGCCCCAATACCAAGCCACGTAGTTATTCCTAATATAGATTCTTTTTGAGATACTAAACACAACCTGAAACCAAAAATAGACTTCCTTTCTATTACCCACTCTACAAGCCAATTTCAATTACATAATTTTTTGAAAGCTTAAGGCATAAGCCAAAAGAGAGACTAAAAATAAATCTAGGACTTAATGTACTTTTTAGTGTGTGTTTGATTTCCTTGCTCTTTTATTGTCTTCTCTCTATTTGAGTGGTGGGATTGTTGGCATACTATCTTTCCCTTATTTCATATGGTTCTAACTCATCAAAAATGAAAGAACCTAGTAGAATAGAACCCTTCACCAAACCAATCAACCTCTTCTACCCCCTCATCCATGGACTATGTCTCTGAACTAATAGGCTCTCCTTACCCTTTGGGAAGTCCTTTCCCTTATAAAGTTCCCCAAGAAGATACAAACTTTTCCACCTTCTTAAATAACAATCTTATGGCCCTTCAACATTATTTTAACACCATGCCTCACCATACCCCTACTTTGATTCCACCTATGGATCCACCTTATGGCATGCCTTACCACCTTATGGGAAACACTTCTATTACCATGGTCACTACCCAACCATTGGATACCCAAGCTTCCTCATCCACCAATAATCCCTTTCACACTACTATGGAAAACTAACCTACCCAACCTACAAACACCCTTATACCTTCCACCCCTACCAACAACTCCACCTTTGGAATAACCCAACCATTAGCCACTTATACTCCCCTTACCATTGGAGTACCTATCACTATCATTGTCAACCTTCTTTCAGCTACCTTTAATCCATTAACCACTACCCTAATTCAAAATATTATGTTAATTATACCTTCTACCCTCACACCAATCACCACAAAGGTCACTACCCTTCCTTTGATCACCAACCTAACCACGACCTCTACCCAATAGGTTCCCATCGCACCAAACCTAAGTTACACCCCTAACCCACAAGGGCATGTACCTATATCTATTACCCAATCACCTATATCCACCTACCCCTCTATAGCATCCACCCAACCACCTATGTCCACATACTAGTATGTGGTAGCTTCTCAACCTCCAATTAATTATCAATATGTCACCTAACCATGACAATAGTTTGTACCCTACAACCTTCCAGGTGTACAAACCCAAATAGATCTAATGAAGATGCCGATGGATAAGATGACCACCTTAGAGTCAACCATCTCTAGTGCTCACAACATCTTGTTATATGACTAGAGATGTAACAATCCCATCCACCCATCTATACCTACTAGACCATATCCTCCTCAATGGGGACTTCCCAAGTTCTCTAAATTTCAAAGTAAGGAGGACCCCCAACAACACCTTAGGGCATATTGGCATGAATGTTATCTAATTGCCTATGATGATGCCCTCCTTCTTCATGCCATAACCAAACACTCTCTTTTCTCCTTCACCCATTTGGCCCAGCCTTTTTGGATCACTTTTTGATAAATATCTCCAAGAAGGTTTGCATCATTGACCTTTACTCTATCTGATAATTTGATGATGAATCTATTGTTGATTTTGTAGCTCATTAGAGGAACTTGGTCAATCAATTCTCCTTCTCTTTGCCCCAACCTGAACTAATAGAAAATTTTCCTTAGGCATGTGCCAAGCACATCTCTTCTACACTATGTGTTCAAAATTTTTGATGAAGCTTTTACCATGGCACGTAAGCTAGAAAATAGAGCCATCGATGAAGGAAAGCTAAAATTGAAAAACAAGAACTCTACCTATAAAATTGATGAGGCTTCTTCCTTTAAATTGAGCAATTAAAACAACATCAAGACAAAAATCAAGGGAACTATAAATGTAATTATCCTTAAATCCACTTCTCCACCATCTATCAACCACCTTAAGTTCCTCTAGCTCCTTAAATTAAAACATGAAGAATCAAAATTGGAATAACCAAAATAAATTTAACCCACTTGGGGAATCTTATGCTTCAATCCTAGAGAAGTTATTGAAAGCTAATATCATACAACTTATTCTTATAAAACCCCCTCAATAATTTGATTACTCTCATCTGACACCTAGATGGTACAACAAAAAAAACCTATGTGTTTTCCATCAAGTATCTAGGCATGATGTAAGCAGAAATAACACCTTCAAGAGAGTTATCCAATATCTCATTGACAAGGGGGAGCTTGTTTTGGATAACCCCAATGCACCTCAAAACTAAGCCCTTAACATTTTTAGGCAACCTTTCCCCAATCATGTGCCTATAAAAAATGAGAACACGATTGTTGAGTGTTCTCATGATGCCCATATTGTTAACATGGTTCTTGGCACGCTCATTGCTGAAGAACCTACAACCTAATCTATCTATTCTTAATCCTCTCCACTTATTGATGTAGTGGAGTTACCTTCTCCTCTTTTGGAGACCCAAATCAAAGAAGCAACCCTTTATCCTTGTCCACTTATTGAGTTAGTGGAACCATCAACCCCTCCTTTAACTGACATATTGAAATAAGCAACCTTTTTATCATCTTCCTCAAATACCAAACAAATCACTTTCCCTCTAGAGATCATCCCCAAAAAGGAAGCCCCTGTATTTGTACTCCCACAGAGGAACCACCCATCCAAACCTTGCATCTTTTGATTGAGGAAAAGGATGAGGTTACCATCCATGTTTCTTAACCTATGGGCTTATCTTTCAAGTCCACTATCTAGAGGACAAAACCAATATATAAACCATTCTCTAGACTAGTTTAGAAATTGGAATTTGTCTCCAACCTTGACATGGATCAAACCACTTTTTGACAACAATTAGGGATACCTTATATCAACAATCAATAATCTCTAACCACATCATTGGCAGATCAACCCACCACTTCCATTATCCACACTCCTATCTTACCAACCAAACCAATAAAAACCTTTATCAACCCAACAATTCCTTAATCATCCAATACACCTAAACTCTAGACAACCAAATCATCTTCTCTAAACAAACCAACCAAACTAACCAAAAACCCTTGTGTCTTCCCTATACAGAGCCTTAATCACCCATCCTTGAAACTAGAGTTAACCTTGCTAAACCCATCAACCAAAAACCAAGCCAAAAAAACCAAGAAGGTGAAGCTAGCAAAAGGAAAGAGAGACAAAATTCTACCTCCTTCAACCATTCCCTCTATTTTGGGACCTCATCCCTCTACTTTGACTATAAAACTAACTATCTCAACCAAAACCCCACCACCACTTTTGGTTATACCTTCATAGTTGCTTTCTAACACACCTATCTTCACCACACCAGTGATAACCAAGATACCTACCTTAAAACCCCATACCTCTACTTTATCAACCTCTACCTTACCAAAACCAAAACCACTAACTGAATGCACCACTTTACCCAAACCTTCCTTCACCAAACTCGCTCCCAAAAGGACTTCCATTTTACTAACCAAGACTAAAGCCCCTAAACCCTCTCCACCTTTAGCTGAGTCTTAATCTACCATTTTTCAAAGGTTATTACATACTTATTTCTTGACCTTACCTATTATCAGACCATTTGACCCTCTTGGTTTAAAATCTACCTAGTATAATGACCACCAAGTGTGCTCTTATCATAGGACATAGAGACATGACATAGATAACTTCAAATCTCTCCAAACCATTCTCCATTAGCTCTATAATGAGGATGATCTATTAACAGATGAACCTCCCATAATCCCATTATCAAAGTAACAACCAATAACCACTACCCAACACCTACCTATTCCTCTACTCTCACCGTAGAGTGACAAAAAGCCAAACCACTTTAGCCTTCCCCTTATCCTTTTACTGAGCATGTGATCATGTGACCACATGAATAGTATGGGTATAGAGGAGAGTTAGGGTAGGAGAGTGATTGTTCAAATAAATCCACCAAACCCTAGTGAAGATGAGCTTATATGAGTTGATTTTTACTTCACCTCATCATCACCAAGTAATGATAGAGGCATTGTAATTAGTAGAGGTCCAACCTGAAGACCCTTAAACTCTGACAACCTTGGTTGGCACTCTCTAAATTTCTAACCTTGTCACCTTCAAGTATTCAAAAATACCTTCCATTCATCTTGATGACCTAGATCCCTTCTCTTTATTACCACCTACATCAGCCAAACCCACATCAAATGACCGATGATTGATGGGTGAGCCAGTATTAATATCATCTCCTCCCATGCCTATAACCAACTCAACCTGTCAAAAAATGTAATGTCTAAGACCTTGGCTATCCTCCAATCCTTCAATAACACCATGGTCAATAACTTGGGAACTATTATTATTAATATATGTTTAGGACCCCACATGCTCCCTAAACTCTTCTATGTAGTAGAAGGCAAATTCTAATACAATGTTTTACTGGGATGACCTTAGATCTGATCCATGGGTTGTGTCCTCTCTACCCTTCATCATTACATTAAATTTTTGCACAAAGGTTAGGTTGTCACTATATAAGCTGACCCAAGTCCCTTTTCATCATGCAATATGACTTATCAACGTAATGATGTACTCCTACCTCCATCTATCACAACTTCCTCAGCCAGGGATAAGCCCTCAACTATAACAGGGGAAGTGATACCTTCTTCTACTAATGAGGCATCAACTAGCTCATCCATCCCATCTGATCATATCCCCACCTTAGGCCACTTGGAATCCATATTCTAACATCTTTAATTGGGGGAAGATCATCTCCTCACCCTTGATGCTTTCTCTACTCCCCAAGAGTATGGGAAATTTGACCACCAACCCAGGTATGACCCTAATTTTAGAACCATTATTACCTTTAAACCTCCTCACTATCAAACCCATTTCATCTATAGGGGACTCAACAAACCCCTTGGCACTTCCACTACCTCTCTTCCACCTTGACCATTTACCACCAATTTCTCTTACCTAGATAAACCTAATTTTACCAAGACATACCTCTACAGGGGTGCTTTGAAGGGATTTGGTCTTGGACGATATGAGCATGGCCCACATGAATTGATTTCCATTGAGACCAAAAAGACTAATGAGAAACATGGCCTTAGTTTCATTTTACCTACAAAGAAGTAAATCAAACCACCTACCACCACCATTGTTGAGGAAGACACGCATTCCTCACAAACCTCTCCTCCGCTTACGTGTGAAGATGATGACATCATCCTACCTAACTTTTTTTTTATCAACATGATAAGAATTAGACCCGTAACTTATCAAAAGGAAAGGGCAACTATAACCATCCCTTTGACCCATCTCAAGATGATAGGAGATGACTCTCCTACCATTAAAACTATTTAGTGTTAGGATGATGATTCCATTATCACCTACCTTAGTGCCCTAGATTCTTCCATCTAAAAATCCCTTCCTCACAAGACTTTGACCGTGCTAAATGAATCTATCATGGATATCAACTTGGGTACTTTGGACAACCCTCACATTATCAAAATTGGCCAATCACTAAATATGAGGAACTTTGGGACTTCCCCTCCTTCCTCCATGACCAAAGCATAACATTTATTTGGTCTATAAGATTATCACCAATAAGGGAAAATATTTTAAGAAGAAGCAAGTCTAAGGTCTATGTGACACATTCATCTTTAAGTTAAGTTTCTCCTTGCCTTATCACCCTCAAGTGAATGGATAGGCTGAAGCCTCTAAAAAAATTCTTAACAACATGCTAACTAAAATGGTCAATGCATATAGTCAAGATTGGCATTCACACATCCCATTCACCTTATGGGATATCATACTAGCATTAAGGCCCCTATGAGTGATACCCATTTCTATTTTATGTTTGGAGCAGAGGCCATCTTACCTCTTGAAGTCCAAATACATTCTCTTTGCATATCTTTGAAAGATCTCATTTTTGAGGATGATTATCATTAACACCACTTAGCCTAGCTTAATATACTTGATGAGTATTACTTAACATCCTTTACCCATCTTCATGTCTACTAAGTACACATCAAACATGCCTATAAAAAACACCTTAGAGTGAAAGAATTCAACATCAGAGACCTCATCCTAAAGGAAAATTAACATGTCACCAATATGGATAAAACCAAGTAGGTTAAGTTTACTTTCAATTGGATTGGACCCTAAATCATTACTCATAAGTATAGATTAGGAGCTTACCAATTGTCTTCTCTTGAAGGAAACTTAGAACCTGAACTCCTCAATGCTTCACATCTATGTTCATTCTTTTGTTAAGAAGGATCAAGTTCACCTTTTGTTTTAACTTAGGCTCATCCCTTTCTTTCAACCACATTCATATCCCTTTTTTAGGGGTAACTGATTAAAACTAAATCATGTGAGTATTCGTCATAGTCATAGCCTGATCTTAAATAATGGGTACCATAGCTCTACCCATGGAGTGATTCTCATAATACTTTTTGCCCCTTTTCTAGGATGGATTCCCATGATTATTGTCACCTAAACCCCCTTTACACCCAATCAACCTTCTTGTGATTTTTGTTTTGCCTTCATAAATTTGAATCCTTAAGTTGATATAAGCAAGTCTATGTCAAGCAAAATCAAACAAATTAATAACAAGCAAAATCCATACCAATAACAATCATGGGTCATTCCTAGCATACACAGACTACTCCCTTAAAGGAAAACTATTGAAAGCATATTTGAAATTGTTCAATGTGAGGTGGACTGCTCCCTTGAAGGATAACTATCAAAAGCATTAAACAAAGCACACAAACTTAGACCATTCCCTTGAAGGATGGATGAGTAAAGCATTTATCAAAGTGAGAAATTTCTTGGAAGCTTCCCACTTTGATTAGCTTCCCCAACCCTCCTAAGAAAATAAGCAAAAGACCCATTATCAAGCCAAAATTGAAAACACAATAATTTTGAAAGCCACAAAGCAAACTAAATATTAAAATCTACAATCAGCTCTCATGAGTGGACTTCCCATAGTAATCAGTCTACACTTTGTCTGACATAGACTTATTTATACTAACTCTTCAAAAACCTATAGAAGAGACATGTTAGTCTTACATGAAGTTTCTATTTCCATCCATCCCTGCTTTATACACTATAAGCAAGGGATTTTGAGATTACTTGAAATTATGTGATCTAGACACCCTTTTTAACCAAATAATGAATGCTAATGCAAAACATTCAAAGGGCTTATGTTCATTAAGCCAATCCAAATTCAATTTTATTTTATTCTTTGTCAATGAAAAGCATCATGCCCTCTTCCTATCGTGTTGTGACTAGTTGATATTTAAATTCTTCTTTGTTCTCCCATATATTGTTGTTAATTAACTTACCTCATGTGTTTTATCTTAAATTAAATTAAAAACAATCATATGCACATGTATCATAAGCAAAAGCATAACCATAATAAGCATAATAACACCATAGCATCCATGAGGAATAAAGCAATCAACCATCTCCTTCACATCTATAAATCTAAATAATGAAGCATATACTCATTAAGATTTAGCATGTCATAAGCATCGCCATACACATACATGGCATAAAGCATACCCATAAATAAAAGCCATCTCATGCCTAGCTAGGTAAGTCTACATAAGTGTCTAACATCCATAACATAAACATAATCCATAAATAATATAAACATCACATCATAAGCATCCATCAACAATATAAACATCCCATCGTAAGCATTAACATCAAAGCAAATCATAAACCTTAAGTAATGAAAAATAAGCAAAGCTCATATATAACTAGTGAGTCAAATAACATCATTATGTCTACAACATATATACATGTCTCTCTCTCAAAATGTACATCTCATTGCATCAACTCATTATTGGAATCAAAATGATATCTGACAGTATATAACTATGTCTGAACTATGTCATGGCTATGCCCCTGGGGTACCATTATCTCTTGGAGCATCGCAACCTCTTGATGCCTATCCTAAGGTACCTACCTATCTAACTATAGACACTACCCACTAACCAAGTGTCACTACACCTACCCCACCTACTAGCCTAGCTCTATACTCACCCTATTGGGGTTTTATTGGGTAGTGAGTGAAGTCTATAGCCTCATAATATTGTAACTCTTGTATAATGGCTATGTACCTCTACATATCAATGGTCCTTATTGTGTATCCCTAACCTCATCCCTCTCACCTATTGTAGTGGCTAGCTAACCCTATAATGTAGCCATCTACCCCTATAATGTGGCCACCTATGCCTATGCCATGACTAGTGCCACTTATGTCTATGCATTGAGGCCAACCCCCTATACTTGTGCCCTCTAGCCTCCTCTCTTAGCTAGGTCCACATATATCGGTCTTCTACCACCATCACTGTTACCAGAATATACATCTACATATAAATCTTGGTACCATGCCATGTACCTATCTACAAAGCTAGTGTCATCTATCTATGGCCTGGCTGGTAACTCTTCATGATCAAGCAAAGTCAATATTGGTTATGGCTCAGGTAATAGAATTTTTGAGTTCTTGCACCTATATCTAGGGAATGTACCTCAAATAACCTAAACCAGATCAAACTATCTACACACCCTATCAAAAGTGATAAGCTCCACCTCCCCATCCTACCTGTTGAATATGCATTTATAAATTTGTAGAGATAGGGTCTACCTCTTGTAGTTGGGCCATACTAAAAAATGAACATAGGGTCTCCAAGTAATGTCTCCAATCACTAGTGCACCCAATGCACCCCTAAACCAATCTACACTATGTGCACCTCCCTCTACACCTGAAGTGATGAAGTCACCTCTCTACTACATAAAACCCACCAAAAAATCTAAGTGTATCCTGCCTATGATATCCCCACTTGCCTCAACACTCCAATTTGCTCATATGCCTCGCAATGTAGAACTAGACGAACATTGATGTCATATCTCCTGTAGGCCTTGAATCCCCATAGATTCCTATATATTTTCACCAAGAAAATAGGTACCTAGCTGAATACAGTCCTCCCCAATAACATCTCAACCAACACCCCAGTAGCAAGTATGGGAACCTCCCACTACTTGATTAAGGAAGGGTAAAGCAAGAAACAACCATCATAAGCATAGTCATCAATCTCTACTCACTCGACACCCTCTCATACAATATGTTATAGTTAGGACCACCAACATTCCATATGACTTGATCATGATCATCATCGTATATGAATTCTAAATGTTCCTCCCACTCCTCTTGCTCTATATCATATCACCCTGAAGAGGCAACCATGTGATCCTATGTACATCCTTTGGTAAGATCATCATCTCATTGGTCAATAGTAAGGTGTTCATAGCTGGATCCCATCTCTTGATAAGATCCATGATCATGGTTACATCCTGAGGCACATGTTGATAGTGTTACATCACTCTCAACTTGACCTCCTCCATATGGGCCCAATCAATTGGGGTCATCCCCTGGTAGATATTTATGAAGATGTACAATACTCAATCATGCATCTGTATCTACTTCTGGGCTTACAAATATTCATTATCACATAACTTAGTTCCCTATACTATTCATGAGCCTCACCTGCCCTTAACCTATTTGACCATCACCCTTACTAGAATTTACCTCTACAATTTATACTCTTTTCTTACCCACTCACTCTTTGTTTTCACCTAGAAACATTTACTTGACTCGCCTAGCATTAATCATCTACAAAGATAACACTATCTCCCACCTAACCTAACCTAAGACACTTTTCTAGCATTCAAAAAAAAAATTTAGATAGCTCGATCATCAATGGTCATAGTTTCTATCAATGGTCAAGCATCTATAACTTTATGGATATTGACCATTAATGGTTAGACCTGACTATCGATGATCACTATGGGTATTCTACGAGTAGAACACCTAAACCCTCAAACCCACCCCTACCTAACCTACCATTGAAAAATTCACACATTTACCTACCTATTTTACCAAAATCACACAAAACCCTTTCCAAGGCACAAACCCTCAAACCTACCCAACCACAGAACTAACTAAGAAATCAAACACAAACTTAACTATTATAGGTAAGCACACTTAAAATATCAATTTTAAAGCATCCCATACCTCATTCCACAATTACCACCATAGAGTCAGTCATAGACCTACCATATCCTCATCTGCATCCATGCATGCCCTACATCCTATCTTAGTACACTTTGGTCCACCTCAAATAAAAGTTAATGCCTCTCGAGTAATCATTATCAATGATTCCTCACCTAATACACCAAACACCAAAGCTCCAAAGTCAAACAATGGCAAAAGTTAAAATGAGTAAAAAGAAATTCACTTTTCATTTTTGACCTATGGAATTTTAGGGTTTACACCCTGATTATTGATAGTCAAGGTAATCATTAATGGTCACCCTTGAGCATCCTAACCATTAATGGTTATGGGGCTCACATTTTTTCTCTCACCTAAATCAAATCCCTTTTTTCAATAGAACCAAATAACAAAAACCACCCTTGGAGACTACCTTCTCTACCTACCCCAACCACCTTATCACCTTGCCATTAGTCCATTTCAACCCAACTAGCATGAGTTTTGTGATGATTTTTTTTGCATGGTCATTTGACTACCATGATAAAATTACCATGTTGACCTCTTTTTGCACTTACACCACCTCGTGCATACCAAACCCACTTGTGTCTTTTTGAGAGAACTTTCTACCTTGGATACATACAACACTTTACCAGTTTGTGTTTTCACTAGGAACATTTCTTACCTTGGATACCCATTGAAACACATACATTACTGAGGAGAATTGTAATAATGAGTGTTCCTAGCTACCATGCCTACATGTGGTCACATAGTCTACTTGTCACTTATCATCCTGGTACTTACCCTTTATTTTTATCAACTATGGAAACCTCATCAATGCACAATCTTAGCTATCACACTTTTTATCATACTTTGCATGCAAATTTGCATTTTAGTGCCTTATTTATCATTCACCTATTTTAACATCAATTCACCCACTCATCAAACCTGCACCTAATTATGCTTCACCTCATCACTTCTTAGTTCAAGGGGGAATACTTCTTCTTATACTCAGGGCAACCAAACCTTTGATTAATAATCTATTTTTGTTTTGTATCTCATTGATTCAAAGATACATAACATAAAGGGGTAAAATTAGACACTGGAAATCTACACACCATGATTTTGAATGTCAAAATTCCCCTAGACCACCTTATGACCCCCTTGGGACTAATTTGACCTTTTGACCCCTAACTGAGCCTAACCATGGTCATTTTGACCAATTGACTTAACCTACATTTTTGTCCACTTTTTACCTTCACCCTCAATCATCGATGATCA
Organism: Torreya grandis; assembly: GCA_037957365.1. NCBI lineage: Eukaryota > Viridiplantae > Streptophyta > Pinopsida > Cupressales > Taxaceae > Torreya > Torreya grandis. Next base: position 24,690 of record JARHVA010002084.1, on the reverse strand, counting down.
AGATGACTACCGATGATTACCCTAACTATTGACGATTAGGGTGCACCTCCTTAACAAACAATATGTAATTAATTTTGCCTTTTTAAAATATAACTTATCCTGATCTATGTGTAAACCATTACATGTGTGAGTTAAAATTAGAAGGCCCAATTGATGTCTTGTTGCACCTCTCCTTCCTTACCTATAAGAAGAGAGGAGTAGGGAGGGGAAATGGATCAACTATTATTGTCAAGAGCTTATACATCTAGAATTTCTTTCTGCAAGTCAATCATTATCAATGATCCAACAATCCAACCATCATGTTAGAGAGCCAAATTTCCACCACCACTCTACCAAAGTTTTAAGTACCATTACTCTATCAAAATCATGTTAGAATCCACCAAAGGTAAACCACCTCAAACACTCATCTGATTAACCCCTAACAAGAAAAGTACTTGTTTTTTGATATTCATTTACTTTATTTAAAATTTGAAATTAACCTAATACCAATACATCTCTCATAATCTAACTTTGTGATCCCATCAATTATTTATTTATCAAACCAAGCTTACACATAGTAATTTCTGATGCTTGTCCTAACCACCAATGGTTTTTCCAACTGCTGACGGTCACCTTAACTACCAACGGTCATCCCACCCATTGATAATCACTATGGTAGAATATAATAACAAGTTATTTTTACCCTCTTACCCTCAACCAAATCCAATTTTATATGTCCTTGCCTATTCACAGATCCCTATCTAATTTTTTGAAGCACACTTGACCCATTTAGCACTAGTGTTGACTTGTTTATCGCTATATCAGTCATTTCTAGTCTATTTATTTAGCAAGCATTTATTATGTTCAATTTCAGTAGCTTTTATTATTATGTTCAATTTCAGTAGCTTTTTATTATTGATACAAGTACTTTATCATTTTATTTATAAATTTAATTATTTAAAATGTGTGGATTGACAACCCCTGAGGAAGCTCTTACTTTTAGGATCTAGCTAGCACTAGGCAATCCACTCAACTATCTATCTAACCAACCATTTGCTTTAGTGCTATCTTATTTGTAGGTCATCCTTCCAAGCCAAAGAAGAGTTCTTAACAATCATATAATTCAACATGTGAAAAATAAAATAGTTTTTTTAACCATACCCATATTTAGTTTCTTCTTCTTCCCTTTTCAAAATATAAGCTGAAATTCACTGAAACACTTACCTGTAGGAGAAGTAGACCTTTAAGTTTTAGGGCTAGCTACCTAAACTAGTTGATTGTTTATGGGAAAAGGGATATAAGTTTTCATGAAATGAAACTAATCTAAGGGGGTGATATAGCAAGATGATTTCCACATTACCATCATACCTCTTTCACTAAGAAACAAGGCATACAAACTAGCTTCTAAATCCTAAAAGGTTCTAATATAAGTGTTTCAACATAGAGGTGATATGCATGAAATAACATAAGGTAAGTGAACTAGAGGGAATATTACACACTCTAAGGATAATTATACACTTTAAAATATGCCTAACACATTAGTTACACTCTATAGGACCTATTAGAATAGGAACTCTTAAATAAACATGAAAGGATAATGAAAGCAAGGATAGAGGATTATCACTAACTTCACCATACATCACTTTACACACTTAGAAATTTTTTCATGGAATCAAAACCAAAATTATTTTTAATCATTTAAAGGTAAAATAAAATGTCATTCTAGTAGGGCTTCACTGTACATTGTGTGGTATTATCTACAAGAGCCAAAATGGCTACTACTTATAGAATTGGAGAGAGAAGTTAGAGAAGAAAAGTCCAAGAGTCATAAGAACACTTGTAAAGATGAGAGGAGTTAAACATGAAAAATAATGAATTAGGAAATATACCATGCAATTTTTCATAGGAAAAACTTTCCTCAAAGTCATGAAACTCCTGAAATGTGGCATATGACTCCTTTTGCTTGCTCAGAAAACTACCTTCATCATTTGGCCCTTTTGGAAGATCCCATAATTAAATATGGATATATGTGATGATTATAATGAGGGGGAGGGGTTATAGTCATGATACACCATGCAATAGTTTCATCCATAATCATTATTATTCTTCTACATATGAGTCATCACTACGTGTAGGCCAAATAAATCCTCTTTCACTCACCCCTCACACTTGGCACCAAAATAGCCTTTAGTTTTTCAATATAATAAATATATAAGGGAGTGAATGACAATTGAAAGGACCCATCCAAGCCTTATATTACTTATGTAGTCCTTAAAAGGACTCTCACTTTAGGTTGTCACTCTCCCACTATCTTGTTCACTATGCTCATTTAGACTGGTTAAGATGAAGGCACTTGAAGAAGCACTTGTGAGATATTTTTATAAAATAAATGGACATGAGGGGTTATCTCAAGTCCCAATATTTATCCTAATATGGTTTTCAACCTTTGAATATAATTAAAACCTATAAGATACAAAAAATTTTCAAGAAAATCCCTTTTCTACCCTATTTGTACAAGTCAGGTGGGACTCAAGTTGATGATAAGTAGCCTTGGTAAGTCCTCTACAACCTTAAATCACTTTCATGGTCATTCCTTGACATCTGGATGCATCTCTTTGTTCATCTTCCTAATCAAGTCTTTGGCAAGGGTTTGTGAAGGTTCTAGGCCATTTTCACCCTTAGCCTTTTTCTCATAAAGGTCTGATATTGGATTTGCAGAAAAATTCCATAAAGATAATGTTTAAGACCTTCTTCAATGTTTCCAAACTCCTTAGATTTCCATGCACAACCTCCAAGTAGGTATGAGCATCCCAAATGAGCCTCTCGAGCTTCTTCTTCCATTATCTATAGGCTTGGATTGGTCTTAAGCCAAAAAACATCTAATATATCCCTATAAACGTGTTCAAATGGTTTATAATGTTCCTCTAATGCTAGAAGTGAAAATAGACCCCTAAATGGACAATGGGCCTAAACTAGACCTAATATGTCTGCCTGCATCCTTGATCATTTGAACCACCTTTTTTGGTTTTAGTCACCCATTCCTCATGTTTTTCCATGTTTATCATATTTTTCCACACTTCCATGAAATTTTCTAATAGTATCTATCCCACCTTAATTTCCATTTAAAACTACAGGTTTGCACCCTTGGGGAGTGCCCTTTGTATGAGACAAAATATAGGGCACTTCCCTTATTATCCCTAGAAAATGGATGATATTTTAGGATTATACAAGTGATGTATTTGATTTTTGAAAATTTTTAATGTTTTTTGATACCCCTAACACCTCTAAATGCTTCAAAACCCAATACAAACTCATTGGGAAGCTCATTGTATGCAGGGTCATGATGTGGATTGTATGTTGTTTTGTTATAACCCTTTTATGATTTGATTCCATACTATGAGAGTGTCATGGAATATTAAATATTATTTTTGAGGTGTTTACCATGTTCACAAACTTATTATCATTAATTCTTTCACCCTCAACCCATGTCCTTGTTCTACTAGGCTTGATTGTTGACTATGTTTCTTGCTTGGAAAAGGCACCTATAGGTGATCTTGCATGATTTAGGCCCTAAACATAATGTATAATATCTTATTATAGATTTAAAATTTAATTTATTAATGGTTTGTACCTATCCACATCATATTATACTATGCCAACACCAATAACACCATACTTTTGCTCACTATCAACTACAATCAGCTACAGTTGACTATGTTAAGGCAAAACAAGGGTCTTGTAGGTGAGAATCCACCTTGAAACTTATATCATATGGTATATTGTCATTTTAAAATCATTTATAGGTATATTACACTATTAAATTTTTCATCTCCATGTCTATGTTCACCTTATGGACCTATAGGAGTTTACAACCAACTGTAGGTAAGTTATCTTAGAGTTAAGCACACCTGTAGGTGTTGATGGGGTCAAAAACATAGTATTCCAACCATAAGTGATGCTATTTAAAACATAAATGTGCTTATTAACTCAATAAGACCCTTAAAACATGGGTATATGCCTCATATTTTTACACTGAATTATGAAGGCCCTTTGAGGTTCAAAACCTATAGACATCACTAAAAAAATGTAGTGAACAAATGTGTAATTTGGAGACTTCTAAACCTCATACTCCTCTATTAAAAAAACCATCTTCTATTACAAGGTAATACATATCCATAGGATAGGGATACAATATATATGCATTTATTCTCCTCAATACTCTCTACAATATTGTTGTATACTATCACGAAAAGTGGTCAGGGCACTGTTTTGATGTTTTTAAGGATTTTATCCTTGAATTCAAATCTCTTATCTTGAAGTGGATTTTTAAGACTGACCACTATTGAAATGATTTTATCATGACTATAAAAGTATCTATAACCTCAAAAACCTTCATGGGAACCTTAAAATATGTTAAACTCCTCCATAACCATGCTTAGGTCTCTGTGGTAGCCTATAGAGGCACACACAATGACATATAAGGCAATGAAGGTAAGACTATGGATTATGCATATTATATGACGTTATAATAGACATTTAGGTCATATATATCATATTAAAACATTATTAAGGAATAAAAACTTGTTTGAACATCCACCAAATAACACTTCAACTCTTTGTGGGGCTACTTATAGGTGTGTATTTCTATTTACAGGTAATGAATGAGGGTATAAGTAGTAAGCATGATGTGTAGGCATTAAATGAAGTTTGGACCTTCCATGAAATTTAAAATGGACTATTTTAACCATATATAACCTCATTTATTTCTAATAATATCTTTTAATATAATTAATATTTATGATGCACCTATAGGCATGCATTGAGTTGTAGATTAGGCAGTGAGTGTGGAGATAATTAACTTGTATGTATATGAGATTCAAACTAGTTAAAACCTTATATAAAGACTTTAAATTAAACTCTTAAATCTTAAGGATTCTAAAAATTATTAAATGATCTATCTTAATATGATGGGCTTCTTCTAAGGCACATGTAGATGCTCATTCAATGAGCTGACTATGTATGTGTGTTGCATATGACTGTCACAGTCCTTTATGTATCATTTGGAGGTTTAAATTGATATCTCATGTTAAAATAAGATATAAAACACATTTAAACCTTATATAATTCCTCCATTAATGTTTTTATGACTCTTACATGCCATGCCTATAAGTGAAAGTGAACTGAGAGATGACTATGTCTTACACTTTGATTACAACTCCATGAATGTTGATCTTGAGAGACTAATATTGGAAGGGGGTAATTTTCATGACATGGAAAATATTAATTAAATCATATCTAATTCACATGAAGCCATTTTAGATAAGGAAACATTTTTCAAGTAGTGAAAACTGACTGTGACCTCACATGGTGACACTAACCTATAATTCGAGCTATTTAGCCCATGAAATCATTTCCAAACATGAAACCAAGAATGGGAAACATGAGAGGAGAGAGTCCACATCATATAGAATCAAATTAAACAAATTATTTTTATGAAATTTCTCAAACAAGAGCAAAACCTATAGGGTGTGGGAAATAATAGGCAAAAAAACACAATCAACTTGTTAAGGATGGTTCATAAAGCACAAGTGGCAAATACTTGAAATATTTCCATTAAAATGAAGTTTATTGAGTATAATATCACCTCAAAAATAAATTTTACTAGAAAATTATCCTACTAGCCATATGATCCAAGAGGATCCCCATAATTATTCCAAAATAAAGTTTTCAAATTTTAGTTTGATCATTGGCACAACATAGATCTCATCGAGAGCTTTCTGATGCAATTTGAATAGGATAATTTTGAGTCCATATGAAAAGGTTATCACATGCTAAAGTTTTATATCAATAGGTAAAAAATAGTATTACAAATTGAAAAGCGGCATAATTTTGACATGTTAAGTGGCCCAATCTAGGTATGACACATGGCATCATGACAGTGTAGAAACATTGGGTTTGGTTTGTTTTTTGTTCTTGGTATTTGATAGCATACAGTGGTGGTTAAATGGGCCCTATTATTTTTTGGCTGGGGGCCCTTAGCTAGGGTTGGCAAATTTTTTTTGAGTGGGGGTGCCTAGTTGCCATTTCTTCATGTAGCATTATATATGAGATTGTATATAATCACTTATATATATTTTAACCCCATGCATGTGAGATATTTGATTATGCATTGTAATACTCACAACACTATGCTAACTCAAGTTAAAAATTAGCCACATTATCGATCTCAAAGAATGTGAATGTGGCTAACCATATCGAATGTTTAATGTAAGATATGCTAAGTCAACAATCCAAACTACTAAACTCAACATGGACTGCTAGATCCAACTCAATCCTATTGAGTCACATCTCAATGCTAACATTAGCTCACGTATACCCAAGTTTGGATTGTGCCACATTGCCAACATGGAACTGTTGACCATATTTATCCTTTGACAATAAAAGGCATTGTCGGTGATGGAAACCATACATGTTAAAGTATATATACATCAAAATGCATCATTACTTGTTAAATGAGGGACTAAAAAGATAATCAGTTGAGATTCAAACCTTGCCCACTTGGGTAAAATGATAAGGTTTTAACCAACTCGGCCATGGGTGTTAAGGTGTATATAAATTGATGAATTTCTATTTGAAGTCAAGTTTTTGTAGACTGTGTTGTGTGTGAAGAGTGTAGGAGATATAGAGAGAGTTGGGTATAAAGCTAAGTGTTTTGGCAAGAGACTATTTAAAGGGTAGTGATAAGGACCTGAGTAGGATATGAAGATATCTAAGATTAATTTTTTAGAAAATATCATTTTTACAAATTAATAGAATGGTCCTCACTTAGAGTGGACCCAAAGATGTAGGCTAACAAATTCGAACTTAGTTATGAAATTGACTTTGGTTATTTCTATCCTTGCCTCTATTTTTTTCTAATTTTTGGACTCTTCTAATTTAATTATTTACAATTTTAAGGTTCTTATATATATATATATAGATATGTACATATATATATATATATATATATATATATATATATATGTACATATATATATATATATATATATACATACATATATATATGTACATATATATATATATATGTACATATCTATATATATATATATGTACATATATATATATGTACATATATATATATATATATGTACATATATATATATATATATATGTACATATATATATATATATCCATAAAAAACAATAGTGTAAGTTTGATTTTGTGACACTTTTGAAAGTTTTAGTTTATGGATCAGGTTTTGGTATCAGAGCAAAAAAGTGTTTTAACAGTGTGGATTGCGAGTGTATGTTGATAAGGTCTAAATTTAAGTGGGGTGAAGGAGTACTGGTAGAGTATGATCTAGATATTGGTTCAAGATGTGTTTCTAAAATGGGAGATGACTTTGAGTTTGAATGAGCTTTTCGACAAACCTTCTTGGAAATGAAGGACATGGTTGAGGAACTTTACCAAGAAAGATGAAAGAAAATGGAGAGTGATGAAGGTAGTAAAGAATATGATAAACCTTCCTCCTCTTCAAATGATGGTAAAGATAAGAAAGCTATTGAATCTCTTCCTTCATTGAAGCTAGATATCCAGTTTGAGTTTCCCATGTTTAATGGTGAGATTAATGTAGAGAAATTGGATAATTGGTTAAAGGAAATCAAAGTATATTGGAGGGTCCAAAATATTATTGAGGATGAGGTAAAAATTGACTTGGCTACTCTTCAAATGGAGGCACAACACTCATTTGGTGGGAGAGTAAGTTGAAGGAAAATGATCTTAAAAAAGGTAACTCGATTTCTACTTGGTGTGAGTTTGTTGATGAACGTAGAAAGCAATTTTATCCTTTAGGCTATCTGCAAAAATCTATGATGGATTGGTAAAATTTCAGACAAACTAAGGGACAAAGTGTTTAAGAATATACACAAGAATTTAGGAAAAAATATTTACTTTTGGGAATTCCTTTGTATACACAAGATACACTGCTAAAATACATAGGTGGGTTGCATAGTTATTTGAGATAAATGATTCTTGTTCTCAATCCCACTAATTTAGATTCAGTATGCCTATAAGCCACACATTTAGAGGCTAGAGGAAAACCATCTAAAGAGTCATTTCCTAAAGTTAAAATTAAGCAATTTGATGTTAAACATTCAAAAGGGTAGAGTTCAGGAAAGGGTAAACAAAAATCTACTTTTACTATTAAAAAATAAGAAGGAAAGCCAATTTATAATCATTATAAAAAGAATATTGATGAATCTAAGTGTTGGAAATTACACCCTGAGTTAAAGCCTAAAAGGTATTTTAAAAAGAAATAAAAGAAGACAAATGCTATGGTTCAATAGGATCTAGATTCAAATTCAGGGGATGAAACTAAGATCACAACCATGGGTTTAAAAAATTATTATTCTCTTTATATTTCTAACACTAAGTCATCTAATGTTACTTCTTAAAATAAACAATCTATGCATGATGATAAGAGAAGAAATGAATTATTTCACATTAGAGTTGTTTCTAAGCATACAAAAATTGACACTCTATTTGATAGTGGATCTGAAGCAAATTTGATTTTTGAGGAGGTTGTTAAAAAATTGGGCTTATAAATGAAGCCACATCCTAAGCCTTATCACTAGGTTGGGAGTGTGATGATGCAAAAAATACAAGTAAAAAAAATTTGTAGATTAAGATTTGTAATCACATCCAAGTTCATTGATGAGGTTGATTTGGATGTAGTCTTATTAGACATTTGTGGAATTGTTTTAAATAGCCCTTATCTTTATGATAAAAAATCAATCTTATATAGGGAGGATAATATGTACTTACTTGTTAAAGATGGAATTGAATACATAGTAAGGGCACATCACATAAAGACAAGTCTTTCCTTAGTTTCTATAGGGCAAATGAAAAAACTTGAAAATTCAAGCAAGCTTTTTGTACTCATGTTGATTAAGGCTAAAGAAAAAGATTGCTCCTAGGCTTTGGAAAATTGTGATCCTAGGTTACCCCCTAAAAGGGAAGTTCAACATGAAATACAATTGCTATAAGATTTTCCACTCCCTAACATTGGTATGTATAGGTTGTCTATGGTTGAAAATAAGGAAATAAAAAAGTAGGTATTGGAACTATTGGAAAAAGGAGTTATTCATCCAAGTTCATCTCCTGTTGGCTCACCAATCATCTTGGTGCCAAAGAAAGATGGCACATGGTGAATGTGTGTTGATTTTTGTGATTTGAACAAAATAATGGTTAAAAATCATTACCCTCTTCTTCGTATTGATGATTTATTGGATTAGTTGAAAAATGCTGTTTATTTCACTAAGTTAGACTTAAGCAGTGTTTATCACCAAGTAAGAATAAATGAAGGTGATGTGTGGAAAAATGCTTGTAAAACAAAATAAAGATTGATTGAATGGCTTGTTATTCCTTTTGGATTGTGTAATGCATCGGCTACATTCATGCAACTAATGAATGATGTTTTCAGGCTATTCTTTGATGATTTTGTTATATTCTACTTACATGACATATTGATCTTTAGTCAATCTTTAAAAGATCATATCATGCATATTAAAAAAGTCATGGATGCATTAAGAAGGGAAAAATTTTATTTGAAAATGTCAAAGTGTGAATTTGAAAAAACCTCTTTAATTTATTTGGGTTATATTGTGGGACATGGTGAACTAAAAATTGATCTTGTAAAAGTGGCAGTTATTGTTAATTGGCCTAAACCCAATAATGTAATTGAGGTTAGGAGTTTTCTTAGTGCAATACAATATTGGAGAAAATTTATTGCTCATTACTCATATATTGCATCACCTTTGCATTATTTAACTAGTATCAAACACGTCTTTTAGTGGGGAGACAAGCACCAAAAGGCCTTCAACACTTTAAAAGAAAAGATAAGTACTACTCCTGTCTTGGCACTTCTTGATTTGCAAAAACCTTTTGAGATCAAGATGAATGCAAGTGATTATGCTATGGGAGCTATCTTGATGCAAAAAAAGAAACTTGTTTCCTATCATTCTTAGACCTTCACAAGTGCGGTAATAAATTACCCAACTTATGATAAAAAATTATATGCATTAGTACAAAGTGTGAAAAAATGGAAACATTACTTGATGGGTAAGGAAATAGTAATTCATATAGATCACTAACCCCTATAATATCTCCAATCACAAACCAAGCTACAACAATCTAGGCATTTCTGTTAGATGGGTTTCTTGCAACAATTGCATCTTGTAATCAAGTATAAAAAAGGTGTATAGAATAAGGTTTTTGACATGCTTTCTAGGACTCCTATGGTAGTTACATCTATTCTTTTACAACATGGTTCTTTATCTCATGAAAGATATAAAGAATAATATGTTAATAATGTTGATTTTAAGGATGTGTATGAAGTCTTGATGAGTGGTAAATAGGTGGAAGAATTAGACTATCATGTGCATAATGGGCTTTTATATCATTTGGGAAAACTTTGCGTTCCCCAAAATGAAAGGGTGCACATGATTAGGTAAGTTCACACTTATCTTATTTCTGGTCATTTTAGAGTTGGTAAAATGGTTGCATATTTGAAAATGTATTATTATTGGCCTCATATGTAGGAACATGTTGCCAAATACATTAAGGGGTGTGGTCTTTGTGCCACTAGCAAGCCTAACAATAAGAAATTGGGACTTTATACTCCCCTACCTATTCCTACCCATCCTTGGGAAAGTATATCCATGGACTTTATAAGGGGCTAGCCTACGTCACAAAGAAAACATGACTATTTGTATGTGGTAGTGGATAGATTTAGGAAAATATGTGTGTTGATTCCTTGCACTTAACAAATTACAGCAGAGGGAACTACACATTTATTCTTTTAGCATGTATGGGTTCATTTTGGTTTGCCCACTTCTATTATTTTTGATCAAGTTTCTCATTTCATTGGAAAATTTTGGTCAACTTTGTGATATTTAATGGACACTAAGATTAAAAAGAGCACTACATTTCATCCATAGTTGATGGTCAAACTGAGGTTGTGAATCGAATAGTGGTACATTTACTTAGAGGCTATTAAAATAAACATCCCAAGATGTGGGATGAACATTTGTGTCACATAAAACATGCTTATAACCTTGAAATTCATTCTTCTACCATGAAATCTCATTTTGAAACATGTCATGGTTACTTACTTAAATCTCCTCTAGATATTTCTTTTGGACATGACCCTACTATAGATATGTTGTTCCCAGAATCTGTCACTCATTTTTGGGGACAACATATCAACTATTTTGGTCCTGCAGGCTAAAATTCTCTCTTCCCTTCTCAAAAAATGTTCTGAGCGCTCAAGTTCTTCAATTATTCAAGCATTTTCAGTCAAGGGACTAACAGGTTCAACAGGTTCAATGACTTCAACAGGTGAACTCTCACGAAGGAACAAGTTCCCAACACTTAGGCATTTCCAGGGTTGGTTCAACATCGAAGTTCAACCAAAAGGTCCATCAATAAGCTTTAAACAAATGGAATGAACCATTGAACTATTAAATCCCACCTCTAAAGGTTCAAAGGTTCAATGGGTTCAAAGGTTTAATGACATCGGCAGACTTAAAGAGTTAAGCACTTCGGCAAGTTCAAAGTTCAAAACGCTTCAAAAAGTTCAACGACTTTGAAGGACTTAACGAAAAGAAGACTTTAAAGAAGAAAAATTGAACCATTGAACCTTGAACCAAAAGAGTTCAAAGTTCAAAGGTTTAATGAGTTCAATAAAGTTTGAGAGACTTAGAATAATAAAGGATGCAAAGAGCTAAGAAAGAAAGGTTGAATCGATTGAACCTTGAACCAAAATGGTTCAAAGTTCAAAGGTTCAACAAGTTCAACAAAAAAGAAAAGGATCTAGAAAATTTGAAGGACCAAAGGATTCAGAGAAAGAGAATGAACCATTAAAATTTGAACCAAAATGGTTCAAAATTCAAAGGTTCAAATATTTAAGGAAGCTTCGAGCGAAGGAAGGAAGCGAAAGATTCTAGAGACAAGTTTGAAGAGATGGTTCAATCGAAGAGGAAAGAAAGCGATTGAACCAAGGAGCCGATAGGACCACTCAAACCATTAAACTATTAAATTGATGCACCTCAAAGGTTCAAAGGTTCAAGGTTAAATGTGGTTCAAGTGACCAAGTGACCAATGACGTCCCTATGGACGTCAAATTCAAGGTAATGAAATGCCCATTTATTTTCAAATATGGCATGAAACTTGAAGAACAAAACTCAATGAACAGCTGAAGAAAGAGCTTAAAGAGCCTGCTGAAGGTAAGAAGATAGCCCTAGAGCTCAAATTGCAATAGGGAAGAGGGAAAGCTACAAGAGATACTAAAATATTTATAGGAGAGTTATTCTAGTAGGTGGAACAATCCACCAAGTAGACATCTGAGCATGCAAACATTAAAAGGTGTGGCCTATTTTTCTCCCTTTGAATAAAAGCAAGTGAACAACTACGTAAATATCTAGAAAAGATGACCCATGCTAAGGAGAAGACATTCGAGATGATTTTGTACACCAAAGTTAAGGCCAATGACCTATTCTAGCATGGCCCTCTCATAGATATTGAAGGCATTTAATGCAGCATGGGCCATTTCGTGAAACAAAGCACCCAAGTCTTTCTTGGAGCACTATTTATTGTAATCTCTTATTTTATGCAAAGGGAGATCTTTTTGTTATCAGAAACAAAACTCTACCCAAATTGAAAGGCATTATTGAGACTTTGAGCTCAAACTGTTAATCATATTTCATTATTTGAATGAGAAAGCAAGTGACCTTTCAGAGTTTGTGCTGGAATAGCTTGTGTTGTTGAGGAAATTGTTCTTATGTCTATTTCTTGAATGCATTCTTGTCTATTTAATTAAATAAGTAGAACTAGTGGAAGTAACCTAGAAGGTGTTTTGAAGCCAACTGTGGGAAGACTTTGAGCTGTCACAATTGTCTTTAGTGTGTGTGTTTTCAGTTTGTTTTTGTCTAAAGGATTTTGGGATGACTTTGTACCCCATTGTCCTTCGTATTTCACTCTTTGGAAGTTAAGGTGGAGACTTTGTACTACACCTCATTCTGCTAGTTATTGCACCCTGTTACATTTACTTATCATTACCAGAAAGAATTCCTGCTATTTACTGCAGACCACTTCTAAAAGAAGAGAAGTGCCTTCAGTGTTTTCACCAAAATTATCCTGTCTGAGAACATCATCTCTGAAAAATGAGAGATGGATGGTGTTATCCTACCCTAAGTGTTATTTTCAGCTTATTTATAGTATATTTAAAGTATATTAGTACCTTATAGTTATAGGGAACCTCCCCTTGATGAGAGGAGAGATTTGTCCCCTTTTGATGTGGTAAACCTACACATTTGGCCAATCAATCTCCCTATACTGTGGTTGAAATAACCTATTTTCCCATCAGTTAGCTAGTGACAAAATATTCACCCAATAGTTTTTGGTTACTCAGCTGGGGAATGTTTTGTGCAGTTTGAAGCCTCAAGCTTCAAATTGAAGTAGTCCCTATCTTTATCTATTTCAGTTTTACACTCTGGCAGATCCACGGTATGCAAGAAGCTAGAGATCTAAAGGTATTGTTGATCCCGTATTTGAGTTGGTATAGCAAAGTGATTTGACCTGTTTCCTTCTCCATCTCACCTTCAGTGAACCAGGAGTTTTCCTCCTACAAAAGTTAGGTCTCCATTACCAGACAAAGCATCCATTTATACTATTAGCAGAGCTTTGTCAATACATACCCTTTAGACATTTGTTATCCCTCCCTTCAGTAGTCAAATCATGGTATTTTAAGGCCCTTGGGGTAACTCTTTTGGTCCACTCAATCTATCTCCACCTCTACATGAGATACCTCATAGTTCAAGGAAGAATTTCCCCAAATTCTTTAGTGATAGGAAAGATCATCCTAATGAACATATTACAGCCTTCAGCATAGCCTGTAGTGTGATAGGTGTGGAGTATGAAGATGTAGTAGTTAGGCTATTCATAGAGACATTACAAAGTGCTGCTGCAGACTAGTTTTATCATCTACAAGCACAAACTGTGACTGACTGGAATACCCTCAAAGCCAAATTCGAAGCCAGGTTCAAGCCTACAAAAGATGTGCATGCCCTGCTAGCCTACCTCACACAAATGAAGAAAGAGCCTCATGAACCTATGAGGGATTTCATTGCTAAATTTTACAAGCTAAGGAACATGATTCCTACAATTGCTCAACCAACCGCTGAGAACCTTAAAAGTTTTTTTATCAATTTTCAGCTACCTGAAGTGAGTTTTTTGCTAAGACGAGCTAGCCACATATACCTTGTTACTACTCAGGATTTGGAAACTGAGGTTGAAGATGACCTTATCTTAGCAAGAAAGATAAGAAGAGATCCTAATAGAGGCAAATCTTCTTCATCTTCTGAATATTTGTCTATAAGCACCATTGATCCTATGGTGCAGAAGCTAGCAAATGAGTTGCTAGCTCTTAAAAAGCAAATGTCACAAGGAATGTCTGCTCCTCTTTCATACTGAGATATACCAAGGAATATTTTTTTGAATCAGTCATACCAAGGCAATGCTACCAAGAATCAAGGGTAGCTAAATTGTCTTCCTCCCCCATAAGGAAAACTTGCCATTGAAGCAACACCAACCAACCTAGTAATTGGATATCTTGAAATAGAATCTAATTTCTCTTTCCAACCTGAGTTTGAGTTAAACCCAGAAGATGAGGCTAATCTCTTCACAGAGGGAGAAAAAAAATTAACTGGTGACTCCAACATTGAATTCTTGAATTACCAAGATGAACCTAGAAGTAAAGGCAAAATGTTTGATGGATCATACGCCGTATTCACCTGGTCCCAGAACTAGTCAGCCCAGTAAGCTGATAAGAAAAAAATAGAGGAGCGATCTCAACCAATAATTTTAATTTCCAAGTGGAGAACCACTCTGCCTTTTCAATCAAAGGACCTGATGATCCCTAAAAAATTAAGTACCTCAAGTACACCTTCACCTTCAACTTCAATTTCACAGATCATTTCTCCCCCTCCTAAAAACTAAAAGGATGAACTGCCTTCCCCTATTATTAATTCATTTCAGACATTTGATATAATCAACCATGTCCAGAAAACCAAAATTCAAATGTCTAAATTTGAATTCTTACAATCCAACCCTGAGTAGTTGGATAAGTTGGTTTAATGTGTAAAGAATAAAACTGTCCCTACAGGACTAGTTGTTTTAAAGGTGACTCCCACATCCACCCAAAATAACCTTGTCATTACTCCTCCTTCTACTCTTGGGAGGATAGAACCATTTTATGTTTCCCTACTGATAAATGGACACCAACTGAACAATTGTATCATAGACTCAGGTGTGTCTGACAATGTCATGCCAACCAAAGTGGTAGAATCTCTTGGACTCACACTAACCAAGACCTTTGGGAGATGTTTCTCTATGGAGAACAAATAAGTGCCACTACTGAGATAAATCAAGGATGCCCAATTTATATTTGCAGCATTTTTGGATAAGAGAATTAAGATGACAGTCTTGGTGGCTGACGTCCCAGCCTCATACGACATTCTTCTTGGGTGAAATTTCTACAAGGATGTTGGTGGTGAGTTAAGTATGGACCTATCTGAAGCAAAGATCCTAGTCAAATGCATCATGTAGAGATTACTCCCTAAGAAGGAGGCAAAATATGTTGTCACTCAAACCTCAGCGCCTGAAGCTCAAATTTTGTTTGAGTCTTCAGGCGTGGGTAATTACTTCCTAACTACAGAGGATGTTCCTATCCTAATTGATAAAACTTCTGAAGATGACAATCTAAAAATTCGTTTAGACAAAATAGTAGAAGACTTAATAAAGCACAATGTAAGCCTAGAGGAATCCTCCCCTCTAAACAAAGAAAAATCTAGGGAAAGGTCAATTTATAATAATGTGTGGATTCTCAAATTTGATGGCAACTATTCTTCTACCGGCTCAGGAGCTGAGATTGTGTTAATATCTCTTCAAAGAGATATTTTCCCTTATTCTTATAAATTGCAGTTTAACAACACCGACAATACTACTAAATATGAATCACTACTGCTCAAATTAAAGGCCGCTCAAGATAGGGGCATCAAACTCTTTCACGCTAAAGGAGATACTGAGATGGTGGTTTACCAAGTTAGAAACTTGTACCAAACTAAAAATGAGAGATTGTGCCATTACCGTAGTCTATTTTGGGATCAAATTGAAAGCTTTGATGCTTTCATTATCTCTGCAATACCTAGGGAATTTAATGATCGAGCTGATGTATTAGCTATTTTTATAACTCTCTTAGTTCTTCATCAAGATTTTAAAAGAAATAGGTACACTATCAAACTGATCTTTTGACCAAGTGTGCCTGACAATACCAATCATTGACAAGTGTTCAATGGTGATAACCAAATCATCACCTTTCTAGAATAAAAAGATAGCTTTGAACAGCTTCACTTTGAAGGCAGTGAGCCTCAGAAACTTGAATCAACCCCTAAAACAAGTTCAGATGTAGGTGAAGAATTCCTATAGCTAAAAGGGAATAAAATTCCCAAAAGATTGGTTTCCCTTGAGAAACTGTTTGACAAACATGACAAGTTCATCAAATAGCAACAAATAGATTAAAGTTCCTCCTAGGAGTTTGATCAGATAAATTTGGGTACCAAAGAAAATCCTAAGATAGTGAACATTAGGAAGTGCTGCACTCTGGAGGAGAAACTCAAATTTACTGACCTGCTTCATTACATGGATGTTTTGGCGTACTCCTATGATGATCTGAAGTCACTCAGGCCTGAAGAAATTTGCCATGAAATTCCTCTCAAGAGTGATTCGGTGCCTTACAAGTAGAAATCTTGGTAGTATAATTTAAAGATATCAGGTAATATTTTATTTGAAATACAAAAAATGTTGAATGCTAGAAATTTTTTCCCAATCCATCATTCCACATGGATTGCAAAAATAGTTCTTATGAGAAAAAAGAATGGAAAAATTTGCCTCTACATGGATTTTAGGAATTTGAATCAATCCTCCTTAAAGGATAATTACCCTCTACCCATCATGGATCAAGTCCTTCAGACAGTGACTAGTTCAAAGATGTTATCAATGCTGGATGGTTTTTGAGGGTATAATCAAGTGGAAGTCGGTGAAGCAGACCAACATAAGACTGCCTTCACCATGCCTTGGGGCACCTTTGCATATCAAAGAATGCCATTTGGCCTGATAAATGCTGGTGCCACTTTTCAGAGAGCAATGGACCTTGCTTTCAAAGATGAAATGGGTAAGTTCATTTTGGTATACCTTGATGATTTAATAGTCTTTTCCAAGCATTGTCTTGATCATGTGTGCCATTTACAATAAGTGCTGGAATGATGTCGCTAGAATGGCATTTCTCTAAATCCTAAGAAATCTATTTTTGGGGTAACAAAAGGGAAACTTCTCAGACACAGGCATAAAGATTGACTCAGAGAGAGTCAAATCCATCTAGGAGCTTATTTTGCCTATAAGTAAGACTGTAGTTCACTCTTTCTTCAGAAAGGTAAATTTTTTATGAAGGTTCATTCCTGAGTTCGCTGAGAAGACTCACCACATTGTGGACATGATGAAGGGAAATACCACTTTTAGCTGGACTGAAAAAGGCAAATTGGCATTTCAAGACATCAAGATAGCTATCTCCCATGCCCTAATTCTAGTTTGTCTAGATTATACCAAAGATTTCACTATGTACAGTTATACTTTTGAGCACACACTTCCAGTAATTATGGTTCAACCAAACAAAGAAGGTGTGGAATATCCCATATCCTTTATGAGTTATCCTCTCAAAGCTCATGAACTAAAATATTCAAATCTAGAGAAACATGCTTATGCAGTGGTAAAAGCAGTAAAGCACTTCTATTTTTACATTTTGAATTCACACATTACTACCCTGGTTCCTAATACCACAGTCAAATCTATATTAACTCAACAAGAGTTTGGAACCAAAAGGGGCAATTGGATTGCTAAAATCTAGGAGTTTGATCTCGTTATCAAAATAATGAAGCTTGTGCAGGGAAGGGGTCTCTTTCAATTGATTACTGATAACAGACTAGAGGAAATAGGGTATGAAGAAGCAAAAATTGAAGACACATTAACAGTCCTCTTTGTCTCTACCATGAATGAGTGGTATTCGAGTATTGTTGATTTCCTTACTTATGGTGAGTGTCTTGCTCACCTATCTCATAAAAAAAAGATAACTGTTAAGTTAAAAGCTACCAATTTTGTCTTGTGGGACAATGGTCTATATAAGAGGAACCTCGATGGGGTGTTCCTTCACTGCATGGATAAAGAGTAGCAGAACCAAATTTTAGAGTCCTTCCATAATCTGACCTGTGGAGGACATTTTTTTGTGCCTGTAACTGCCCATAAGATTCTATGAGCTAGATATTATTGGCCTACCCTATTTTAAAATGCATACAAATGGGTACATAAATGTGAACTGTGTCAATAGTTCATTGGAAGACCCAAATTGGATGCATTACCTCTCAAGCCAATGGTAATAAAAGAGCCATTTCAGTAATGGAGAATCAAATTCATTGGTGATGTGAACCCATCTTCAAGTGCTGGACATGATTATGTCCTCAAATCCACATATTACTTCACTAAATAGGTGGAAGTTATTCAAACCAAGCATGTTACTTCAGAAGTAGTATGCAATTTCCTCAAAGAAAACATCATTTGTAGGTTTGGGGTCCCAACTAAGATTGTGGCAGACAATGCAGCCTATTTCTCTTCTCATGAGATCACTTAGTTATATTTTTATTATGGGATTACCCTCTTCCACTCCTCTAATTATTTTCCATAAGGGAATGGCCAAGCAGAATCGAGCAACAAGAACCTAGTGACCATCATCAAAAAGCTAGTGGATGACAACCAATGAACTTGGCATAAAATATTGGTTGATGCTTTATGGGTAGACATAATTACACCCAAGAGGGTGATAGGTATGTCACCATTCTGAATTTTGTATGGTCTCAATGTAGAGATACCAATCACCCTAGAATTGCTAGCACTAAAATTGGCAAAGGTGGTCGAAGATCAGATATATTGAAGCTCCATCAATAAAAGGATCATGTGCCTGACTGAGCTAGATGAGCAACGAACTATGGTGGTGGACCAAATCACTGCACATCAAAGTTTAGTGAAGAAGCTCTTCGACTAGAAAGCAAAAACCTATGATTTCTAGATTAGAGATCAAGTTTTGTTATGGGACAAGAGAAGAGGACCAAAGGGAATGCATGAGAAATTTGATTCCCTATGGAGAGGCCCGTTTGCTATTCATCATCTCAATGGTGAAAATAGTTTCTTATTGAAATATCAAGATGGCACGCTATTTTCATGACCTCACAGTGGGCTACATCTGAAGCACTTCAATTCTTAAAGTATCAGATAAGATCAGCTTGTACATATGTATAATTTTTGTATAGTCTTTGGCTTGTTTTGTTTTGTTCATTTTCATTTATTTTTGGTGCCTTTCTTTTTTGGGTAGCATGAATTTGTAGCCCAATGACATACTTAAAGGCACTGGAGATTCTGGATTCTACTCTTTTCAATTATTTTTACAATCGATAGAAGTTCCTCAATTGGAGCTAGCTATTGTTCCTAAAATTTGTCACTCATTTTTGGAGACAACATATCAACTATTTTGGTCATGTAGGCCAAAATTCTCCATTTCCTTCTCAAAAAATGTTTTGAGCATTCAAGTTCTTCAATTATTCAAGCATTTTCAGTCAAGGGACTCACAGGTTCAACAAGTTTAATGACTTCAACAGGCGAGCTCTCACAAAAGAACAAGTTCTCAACACTTAAGCATTTTCAGGGTTGGTTCAACGTCAAGATTCAACCAAAAGGTCCATTGGTAGGCTTCAAACAAATAGAATGAACCATTGAACCCTGCCTCCAAAGGTTCAAAGGTTCAATGGGTTCAAAGGTTCAATGACATCGGCAAACTTAAAGAGTTAAGTGCTTTAGCAAGTTCAAAGTTCAAAACGCTTCAAAAAGTTCAACGGCTTCGAAGGATTTAATGAAAAGAAGACTTTGAAGAAGAAAAATTGAACCGTTGAACTATTGAACCTTAAACCAAAAGAGTTCAAAGTTCAAAGGTTCAACGAGTTCAATAAAGTTTGAGAGACTTAGAAGAATAAAGGATTCGAAGAGCTAAGAAAGAAAGGTTGAACTGATTGAACCTTGAACCAAAATAGTTCAAAGTTTAAAGGTTCAACAAGTTCAACAGAATAGAAAAGGATCCAGAAACTTTGAAGGACCAAAAGATTTAGAGAAAGAGAATGAACCATTGAAATTTGAACCAAAATGGTTCAAAGTTCAAAGATTTAAAGAAGCTTCGAGTGAAGGAAGGAAGTGAAATATTTCAGAGACAAGTTCGAAGAGATAGTTCAACCGAAGAGGAAAGCAAGTGATTGAACCAAGGAGCTGATAGGACCGCTTGAACCATTAAACCATTGAACCAATGCACCTCAAAGGTTCAAGGTTAAACATGGTTCAAGTGACCAAGTGACCAATGATGTCCCCACATATGTCAAATTTAAGGTAATGAAATGCCTATTTATTTTCAAATATGACATGAAATCTGAAGACCAAAACTCAATGAATAGCTAAAGAAAGAGCCAAAAGAGCCTGCCCATCAGTTAGCTGGTGACAAAATATTCACCCAATAGGATAGACATAATGATATCACTAAATAAAAAAAATTCATTGAGAAAATACAGTTGGTACACTAGATTGTTTGAGATCAATTGGAGAAAAGTTAAGCAAAATACAAGGTAAGACATGACCAACATCGAGTTGATCACCAATTTATAGTGGGTGATTTGGTATGGCTTCACATCAGTAAGAAAAGATTGACAGGTGAAGGAAAGAAGTTGAAACCAATCTGATATAGTCCTTTTTGGATTATAGAGAAAATTGGTAAAAATGCTTTCCAATTAGATTTACCATCTTACATGCAGATTTATTTAGTTGTGAATGTTGGAAATCTCAAATTGTATGAGCCTCCAATGATTATTGATCATGATGAAAGTGTATCCATTCCTTCTATTGATGATTTTACTCTTGAGTATCTAACTAAGGTGTAGGAAGATACAATTATTGATAGGAAGGTTCAGACCTCACGAAGGGGAGATGTTGAGTATCTTTGTGTTGGTCTTAAAAGGATGCACTTGAATAAGGCCAAATGGATGGAATCCAGAAAGGTGAGGGAGAAATACCCTCACCTCACTACCAATTAAATTCTACTTTTGGAGGTCCAAAAAGCCTTAATGGGGAGGATTGATCCAAGAGGATCCCCATAACCATTCCAAAACAAAGTCTTCAAATTCTAGATTGATCATTGGCACAATGTAGATCTTGGTGAGATATTTTTGGCATAATTTGAATGGGTTGATTTTGAGTTCATATACGTAAGTTATTGCATGCTAAAGTTCCTGATCAATAGGTAAAAAGTGGTGTCACAGGTTGACAAGTGGTGTAATTTTAGAATGCCAAGTGGCCCAATCCAGGTGTGGCATGTGGCAACATAAAAGCGTAAAAAAATTGGGTTTGGTTTGTTTTCATTCTCAATCTTTGATAACATACGGTGGTGGTCAAATAGGCCTCGCTATTTGCTGGTTGGGGGCCCTCAGCTAGGGTCGATAAATTTTTTTATAAGGAGGGTGCCTTGCCACCTTTTATTCATGTAGTATTATATGTGAGATTGTATATGATCACTTATATATACTATAACCCCATGCATGTGGGATATTTGATTATGCATTGTAATACTCTCAATATCGTGCCAACTCGAGTTCTAAATCAACCACTTTACCAAGCTTAAAGAATGTGAACATGGACAACCACATCAAATGTTTAATGCAAGATATGCTAAGTCAACAATCTAAACTGTCAAGCTCAACATGGACTTTTAGACCCAACTCAATCCTATAGAGTCACGTCTCAATGCCAGCTTAGCCCACATAAACCCAAATTTGGATTGTGCCACATTGCCAACATGGAACCATTGACCATGTTTAGATTTGCCAACAAAAAGCATCATTGGTGATGGAAACTATGTAGTTTGAAGTATATATACATAAAAATGTGTCATTAATTTCTAAATGTGGGACTAAAAAGATAATCGGTTGAGATTCAAACCCTACCCACTTGGGTGCAATGATAAGGTTTTAACCAACTCAATCATGGGCGTTGTTGAACAAATTTGACGTATAGTCAAATGGGTTCAACCCCTACTATTTTAAACTCTTGAATAAGTTTTATACATGTCTTATAGGGGTCTCATAATGTTTTATACATCTACTTGGCCTTGTCTTAGTCCTTATCTGAGCTCATTCCCGTTGAAATGGCCTAGTTAACCAAAGTCAAAGTCGGTCAATTCTAGTCAAAGGTACTCAAAGGATAAAATTGTGTTTAAAATGTCATAATATGGTCCTTGACATGTTTTAATATGTTTACAAGTCACAAATTGGTCATATGTTATGTCTCATATGCAAAATATGCTTTTTGGCCACTTTTCTAGCATAATAATTGACTTATACAGACTTCCAAGAGGTAAAATTTGTCACCAAGGTGAGTTTTAATGTGGAAGAGGTTAGAATCATGTCAGGGAAAGTTATATGTCAGCTAGGAGTCAATTATACTAAAAAAAGGGCAATTTCCCCTTATTTTTAGGGCCTCTTAGGCACTTGTATGGAATGGATCATCTCACTTGTAGGTGAAAACATAAATTATATGACTCTTCACATCCCAACAACCATTTTCATGTTTGGTTTACATATGGTGCATAAAAAACTTCATTTCTTGCTTCTTCTCCTCAATTTTGTCTTGGCAAGCAAATAATGGTCAACTTCGAGCACTTGGTCTAGGCTGTACAAGTGGAATTGGAGGGAGTGATATTACAATAGGATAGTAATATAAATTTAATTCAAATACATAATAGGAAATTTGGAGTTTGTGCTTTCTCCTTTATGAGCAATCAATTAGACTCTAGACAACCTATTATGTATCTTCAACCATGAGGGGTCTCATTATGAGCCTATTTCTGATTCTTGTAGTTCTTTTTTGGTTGGTTTGAGGTTTTCAAATGTTTCTAGGGACTCCTATAGAAATTCTCCATCATCATGTTAGCAAAGAGATCACCAAATGGCAAGGAAGCCTCTTATAGGCTTAGATGACTAACAAATGACTAGTTTCAAACACTTGCAGGTAGTTTAGAGAAATGATTTCCATGTTAGAATGAAGGAGAAAGTGGTTTCAAAGTTTCAACATGAGATGATTTTGGTAATGTTGAATAGGTTTTGAGCCTTTGTATTTTCCAAAATAACACTTAAAATGGCTAATTTCTCATCACTGTTAGCCTTTGACAGTCAGGTTGTATATCTTGCAAATGTTTTCCACATTGAAATTTGGGTAGTGAAGATATATCATAAGGTGACTTGATGAAACATGTGTTTCCATTGGTTGAGTGATACTTTTGGAATGGTTTTGAGGGTCTTCTTCTTGGCACAGTCCTGTTGAATCAACACCCTGCCTGAATAAAAATGTTAGTGCTCACCTATAGGTGGCTAGACAGTACTAATTACAACATATTACATGAAAGTATGGAATTATTGACCTTTGAGAAGCTAATATAGTTATATAAGGCCTTGATAGTGCATATTAAGATACTAGGATACCAGGGTTGGTGTCAAACCTTATGAAAAGGGGACAAAGATTGTTTTGGAATGAAAGCCCTGAAACAAGCAAACACATAGCTCCATGGGTTTTTGACAAATCATATAGCATGGATAAAGAATATTATATCCCCCTTTAAAGCTTATTTTTTTTACCCTATAATGGACAAAGGATAACCAAAATTTAAGGGCTTATGATAAAAGGAAAGAGGCCAATGGAAGCTTAAAGTTGTTAAAAAAGGCACTAAAGTATAACAATGATATCTATAGGATTTAGAAGGGGTATTCAACCTAAAATGCATATGGATAGTATTAAAACATGTAAAAAAAGGGGAAATATTTATAAGTGTCCCAAAATTAAATTACAAGCAAATTTTCCATGAGAGAAGACACAATTGGGTGTAATGACCTACTAGACCTATACCTTGTCTGTATAACAGGGCAAGGTTTGCGCCTACAACTGGGTTGTTAAGAAATGATCCTATTTTCAAGTTTTGACCTTTTTTATAAATTTAAAGGTAATTAAGGTGAATTTATTTAAAAATTAAGTTATTAGGTTAAAGGATTACATCCTCAAAGAAAGGTCAAAGACTTCAGGGTAAGCTACAACCCCTGTATGGACTGAGACATGGTCCAACAAGAACCAAAAGACCGAGCATGAGTTTGATGGTTTTAACCACCCAAGATGGTTTAAAGGTAAATATTATTTTTTAACCATTTATTCAGGACCTTTATAATGTTTTGGTGACCTTATTTCCCTAACCAAACCTATAAAATAACCTACAATAGGCCTAAAATGCACAAACACAGTCAAGGTAGAGATGTCCCATTTAAGGACCAAAACATGAATTAATGTGTGATGTGAAGATTTCAAAGGGAATTAAAGTATGAAGAAGGTATTATGATATAAATATAATTAATAAGAGGCACAAAAACATCAAATAAATCTTGGAATTAGACCTACAGTCCTGTCTCAATCCACACAGA